>JAYESD010000003.1:230365926-230755964 GCA_036927565.1 Tuctoria greenei
GCTAAAAAGAGAGAGGGTGGGTCGCGGGAGTTGACGGTTGCTTCGCGTGACCGCAGGGATCCGAAGACGACAGATTTGAAGATGACAGATCTGGTCTCGAGCTCGATAAACGGCAGATCTGGGCTCGAGCTCGATGAACACCAGCTCCGTATCAGGCGAGCTCGGGGGCGAGCGTGGCGGCGCCTGCATCGGCCGAGTGCGGCAGCGCTTGGAAAGGTGGAGCATGGCGGCCGTCGGGGAGAATTTTACTATTATAGAACTTATATTGTTAGGCTTCGGTGAAATAGAATTTTTATCGTGGACTACGATAAATGAGACTTACAACGTTGACGCACCGTTAAGGATTCTAGCATTTTTGAACCCTTTTTCTTTCATTTTTCTATTTTCTCAACATTGAAAATGACAAAACTGCTCTTGAGACCCGAGGATCGGTAAAACTATAGTTTCCTGATACTTGATTACGCTCAGACCTCACGCCATGGCCACTGGCACCTGCGCTTGCTGCCGCTGCCGCCGGCTCGGCATTTGCTCCAACCGTAGTGCTCTCTGATTCCATCGCTGGTGTTTGATCCCTCCGCGACCTTCTGCTCTGGTGCCTGCTTTCTCCACCGGCACATCTGATCTGATCCAGTACTAATGCTGTTGTGCTGATCTCTGATTTGAATTTCTGTGGTATGCTTTTTTTGTTTCCAAGAAACTTAATTACCTTGCAATCATAGACATGGTTGTCTTTGATGCTCCAAGAATACTCATAGCAGCAGCACTAGTACCAGCTATGGAGTTTTCAGATTTGGATTTTTGTTTGATTAAATTATCAACTATTATGGCTGAAGGGTACTATTGTCATTTAAGATGCTAGGAAAAGAGAAAATACACAAAAAGTTGTTAAAAATGTAAAAATCCTATTTTAACAGTACATCAACATTGATTTTATCGAAGTTTATGATAAAAGTTCTATTTTAACGAAGCCCAACGATATAAGTTTTGTAATAGTAAATGACTCGCCGTCGGGCGAGTGAGGACCGGGAGAAGCCGAGAAGCGGGAGAGGAGGGGACCTCCATGGCCGCCGTCCAGGCCCGGCTCTGAGATTTGAGAGGCCCAGGGCGGACTCCAAAATTGAGCTCTCTTTTATATAAATAAAATTTTAATCTCTTGATATACACATATATTTATCACAAAAGATAATAGTATATCAAAATATTTTATACAATACCTTAAAAGTTTCTTCTAACATTTCTTGATGCGAAGTCATTGATGACGGTATTGATATCAATCTCGTCCAGGCGCCAACGTGTTGGCATGTTGTTGTTGCTAATTTGCTGAACGGATCGTCTTCCATGCACGCCGCAGCGAAACGATCGGTCGTTCCATGTGTATATCAGTATCACTTAGGAAACGCTAACAATTACATCGGCCACCGCAACTTACGTGTGCCAGCCGACGTAATTAAGTTACTTACGTCAGTTCCTGGTAACCGATGTAAGTTAAATAAATTACGTCAGCTTCTATCCCATGGCCGACGTAAGTAAAAGAACCGACGGCAATAAACGGATACTGACGTCGGCCATGGCCTGTAACCGACGTAAGTGGCATAACCGACGTAAGTTAACCTTTACTTACGGCGGTCTTGACGTCGGCCGACGTAAATAACCTCGGCCGACGTAACTTGTGGATTTAACCTAACCGCACGAGCCACGTGCGCACGCGCGCCTGTTCATTTTCTCCGCGCCGCTTCGATCGTTTTCACAACACTGTCGCCGATGGACGCCGCCGCCGACCGACGCCCCGCTGCCCCGCCGTCGACGCCCCGCCGCCGCCCCTGCTCCCGCCCCCGGCCCCGCCCCCGCGGTTCCGCCCTGACCCCGAGGCGCGTCGCGGCCCCTGCGCCCCCGCCGTCGCCGCCCCCCGTCCGCTGTGCCCCCGACGCCTCCGGCACACCAAGGTGAAGCTCGACTTTTTTTTGCTTTCATTTTAAAATCCATATGCACAATAGGGAATTATTCCTACAAATTATATATACACACAATAGGGAATCATGCATGGTTTAGGGTTTAGGGTTAAAATGTATACACAGTGCGCATAATGTTTACTATGCTTATGTTATAATTAAATCGATAAATTGATGAATAACAATTGATGAATCTTTATGCTTATTTGTTATGCTTAGAATTATGGTTAGAATTGAATTGCTTATGTTTAGGTTTAATTTAATTGAATTGAATTGCTTATGTTAGAATTGAGTTGATAAATTGATGAATTGCAATGGATAATTGTTATGTTTAGGTTTATTTGAATTGCTTAGTTTTTTGAATTATGGTTACAATTTTAATTTTGATTGCTTGAGTGTTTAAGTACTATATATACATAAATGGGCTTCGGACTGGCTTGACAAGGCCCGACAAGGCCCATTTAGTGGTAAGGTAAAGTATGCGTGTAGACGGGCACGAAGGCGAACGACAGCGGTGAGGATGGAAAGCACCTGCTCGTGGATGGCGTACCCCGACAAAGTGGTTTCATCTCTGATCTATTTACAACAGCTAACCCTAAAGTTGTCGTAAGATAACGGCGGGTCCAGACTGGGCATAACGTACGATGAGCTAACACTAAAGTCGTTTTAAGTTAACGTCGGGCTTCGATGGGGCATAACTTACTCTCTAAGAACAACTGGATGTGGAGCGTAATACCCTACTCCACATAGATGTGGAATTGTCATCTAAGACCAACTTTCCTCTCACTCTTTCTCTAGTTCTTTCCTCTCTCTTAAATGACTTCAAAATGAAAATGGGCAACGTAACCTATAGCAATGTATTACCCGTTTTGGATCGGCACGTCTCACATGCCATTGGCATGTGAGACGTGCAGGTTCGGAATTGTCCCTTTTTTGGACAGCCTCAGAGTGACCGATGGGGCGTGGCTTGTGACAAGACGCGGGTCTGGATTTGGGCGAGATTTCGGTGGCGTAACCCTGTTGTTCTCTGCTGTACCATTTTTGGACGTGCAGTGGAGAACGGCGGGGTTATGCTGCCGAAATTTCGTTCGAATCCGGATCACGCGTCTCGTTATGAGCACACTTCGCTCGGTCACTCTTGGGTGGATTTAGGATCTATCTGCCTAGGTTGTAGGGCCGTGACATAACATAACAATATATTAACGACAATTTCTTTCGCGTTAAACTGCAGAGCCAAACATGAGTGAAGATCGTAGTTAGATGTATACTGGCTGGAAGAGCAGAACTGGTGGTCACTCAGATGAGTGGTACGCCAAGACAGGAGCTTTTGTGGAACGAGCTTTTTCGTTGTCAAATAGCGATAAGGCGCGGTGCCCATGTACGAATTGTCGAAACGAAATGTTTTTGGAGAAAGTGGAACTTACGATGCACTTGTGTCGAAACGGTTACGTGTCACATTATGAGTTGTGGAACTTCCACGGTGAGACAGCTTCTCAAGCTGTACAAGAAGTGGAAGCGGACAATGATGATGTCACAGAGGTTGATATGATGGATGAGATGCTGGAAGCTATACGACCAGAGCTTACAGAAGATCCTCAAGCAGCAGAGGTTAAAGAGTTCTTCAAACGTCTCAAAGATTCAGAAGAGGCACTGCATGGACACACTAAAATGTCAATCCTCAATTTTGTGACTAGACTTATGTCAATTAAGTCTAAGTTCTTCTTTTCTAACAATTGTTACAACATGCTCATCGATTTGTTCAAAGATGCCCTTCCACAACCCAACAAAGTGCCTAAGGATATGTACAACTCAAAGAAAATTCTTTCCGGTCTCGGTATGAAGCACGAAAAGATTGATGTGTGTCCGGACAACTGCATGCTTTTCTGGAGAGAGCATGCCAATGAGAACAAATGTTTGAAATTTGGTCAACCGAGGTTTGTCGAAGTTGTTAATAACGATGGTAATATTGTGACAACGGAAGTCGCACGTAAGTAGCTTCGTTACTTACCTGTGACACCGAGGTCGAAGCGGATGTTCCTTTCAAAAAAAAAAATGGCCAGACACATGAGATGGCACAAAGAAGGTGAGCGTGAGAACAATGGAGTCATGACGCACCCGTTCGATGGTGAGGCATGGAAGACGCTGGACCGGTTCGACCTAGAATTCGCTCATGAAGCGAGAAAAGTTCGCATCGGGTTGGCGACAAATGGGTTCACGCCGTTCAGCACAAAAGCCGCACCATACTCCTGTTGGCCCGTCTTTGTCATTCCGTACAATCTTCCACCGGCTTTTTGCATGAATAATGAGTTTATGTTTCTTAGATTCATTGTACCTGGGCCAGATCATCCTGGGTCACGTCTTAACGTGATGTTGAAACCGTTGATCGAAGAGTTGAAAATGTTGTGGACAGGAGTCGACGCGTACGACTGTTACAAGAAACGGAAATTCAACCTTGGAGCTGCTTATTTGTGGTCCGTTTATGATTTTCCAGCATGCGGCATGTTTTCTGGATGGAGCGCTCATGGTCGGTTGACGTGTCCGATATGTGCCTCAGATATCGATTGCTTTCGACTTACCCATGGAGGCAAGATATCTTACTTCGATTGTCATAGACGTTGGCTGCCTCCGAATCACTTGTTTAGACAACAGGGGAATGTCTTCAGAAAGAACACTGTTGTCACTAAAGGACCACCGAAACGTCTTAACGGGTCAAAAATATCTGATATGTTGGACAAATTGGTGCCAGATGAAGGTCGTCCTGGATATTTCGAAGGTTACGGAGACAAACACAATTGGACTCACATATGTAGACTTTGGGAGTTCCCGTTGTGAAGTCGTTGATTCTAAGGCACAACATTGATGTTATGCATCAAGAGCGTAACATGGCCGAATGTATCATAAGCACATGCATAGACATGACGGGCAAAACAAAAAACAATTTAAAGGCTCGAAAGGATCTTGCCGAGCTTTGTAACCGTCAAACTCTTGAGCTCTCCGAAAATGGTTGTAAATCACGTGCTCCTTTCTGTCTTCGACCTAAAGAAAAAAAAAGTTCTCGAATGGTTGCAAAGGTTGAAATTCCCAGATGGTTATGCAGCTAGTCTGAGACGAACCGTGAATGTGAAAACAGGAAAGCTCATTGGGTTGAAGAGTTATGATTATCACATAATCATGGAAAGACTTCTGGCTGTTATGTTTTGAGACTATTTTGACGATGCAGTGTAGAAGGTGTTAGCCAAGCTTAGCCACTTCTATAGGAAACTCTGTGCTAAAGAAATCACGCCAGAGATGATGACTAAATTGGAAAAAGAGGTTCTGATACTTTTGTGTAAGATGGAAAAAAAATTTCCTCCAGGATTTTTCAATCCAATGAAACATCTCTTAATTCATCTTCCATTTGAGCGAAAGTGGGCGGTCCCGTGCAATATAGATGGATGTATCATATTAAAAAATCACTTAGATATCTGAAACCAATGGTTGGTAACAGGGCAAGGGTTGAAGGTTGCATCGCCGAAGCTTTTACTCTTAAAGAAGTAGGATACTTCTCAAGTGTTTACTTTGTAGAGAAAAATAATGTTAATACTTCGGTAATGCGGTACAATATAGATGAGCAACCTCCTTGTAACGATCTCTCCATTTTTGCAACAAGAGGTACTACTGTTGGTAGTTACACTTCGTACGATGTTAGCGAAAAAGAAAGGTGTGTTGCATTCTTCTACATGTACGCTAATATGGAAGAAATGAATGAATATTTCAAGTAAGTGTTTCTTCTACACTTATGCTTTTCAGCATCTTTTCCGACACATGTATTCTAAAAGGTTTTCTTTGTCGTGTAGTATATTCGACAAGCAAAATTGGAGACATAGACATCAACCCACGAGCAAGCAAATAGAACATATTCGACAGGGAGGAATAAACGGGGGATCTAATTTTCTCTCCTGGTTTCGAGATCATGTAACGTTTTCTCGATAACTAATCAATGTTAATAATGTTTTCTTATAACTTAAGAATGTTTGCGTTTTCTAATAACTCCATATCTTGGACGGTGCCAAAAAGATGCCAACGTCCATGAAGATTTGCGACAACTATCCCATGGAGTGGTTAATGTTAGAAGCTATGGTCGATATGACGTCAACGGCTTTCGATTCCGTACAACTCAATTTGAATCTCTTCGTCCTCTCGCGGTAACATGTAATACCGGAGTTGTGATGAGGGCAATCGATTCGCAAGATCATGGAACACAGTACTACGGGATTATTAAAAAAATCCTTGAATTCACCTTTGTCGCAAACAAGCCAATTCGAGCGGTATTCTTTGACTGAGAATGGTTTGATTCCATTCGTGGAATTCGAGTAAACGAATTTGGCATGGTCGATGTAAAACACAAGAAACGGTTGAAAGGATTCGATTCATTAGTTCTTGCACACCAAGTAGAGCAAGTATACTATCTACCTTATCCATGCAATAAATTCAAATCTTGGTGAGTGGTACATAAGGTGAATCCTCGTGAGCGGTTATACGCTCCAGGAGATGATGATTACCACGACGAAGCTGAGGTTGATTGTGTCTACCAAGAGGAAGAGTTGTCAGACTCCTTCTCAGTCGAGCCCAGTGTAGGACTCGATGAATTAGTTGGAGACGCTCAAGATATCGAGGCTGACACGGAAGTGGAAACAGAATCAGAATCGGAAACTGAAGATATCGATGACATAGTCGAACCTGCTGATTTGCGCAAACGAAAACGATATGCAGAAGAAGAAGATCGATGGGCTGGTTTAAAGAGTAGGGTGCATGATCGTGATGTTGATGAATTTTGAAGTAACATTTTATTCACTAATTTAACATTAATTTTGTATATTATCTTTGCATATTAATCATTTATTCCTTGCAACGGGATGTCGTCAAAGGGGAAGGGGAAGGGGAAGGGGAAGCCAGTGAGAGGGTTTGAGCCACCACGAGACCCTTGCTCAGGGACCTCGTTCCTTTCTAGCCAACGTTCCCTCTTTCTGTCACACGCTCCACCCTCAGTTGTCGTGTGCTTTCAGCGGACGGAGGTAAATTTTAGTTACAATAAAGTTATTTTTGAAATTGCAGTTGTTATTAATTATCTATTGTCAATCTTTTCCTTTTGTGCAGTCTGACTCAGTGACTTCTGAGTCAGAGTCAGAGTCAGAGGCTAGGAGGCCGCTAAAGGAGCCCGACTCAGAGGCTAGGGGGCAACTACAGGAGCCCTTTAGCGCTAGCCTCCCTGTGTAGCCGGCTATCACTAGCCTTCCTGGAGACTCCAGTGGTTCCGCAAAGCCTTCAGGGTCACAGGACGCGACAACATCGCAGCAGAGGCGACGAACGAGGAGGACCCACTTTGCGGCTCCTCCTCTGGTTACTACTCAGCGGACCACGATCCGCCTTGTTGGAGACAGGTAAATATTGTATATAGTATATTAAATATTAGATGTTGTTTTCCTTTACTTAATGATTTGATATATTTTGTAGATGTTGGTATGCCTTTTCGTTCACGGGGGCCGAGAAGCACCACAGGCAGGTTAACAGTGTCTTGGGTGCTATCGTGAAGTTGCATTACCCCGGTGTGATTGACGGTTTTCCTGTCCTGTCGTGGGATGACTATGCTCGTGTCTCTCACCCGGTCCACGACACGGTTCAGGGAGCCGTGTGGCACGATTTTATGGTAAGTTTAACTGTTTCATTTTTTCAACTCGTTTGAATTGTTAATTCATATCACTTAAATATTTGTTTGCTTAAAGCTGAGGTACCAAGTAGAGGAATCGGGCATGGAGGACCATGCGGGACGCGTGTTCCATTACAACGCTCAGAAGCTCACGACGGCGGCGTTGTCGTACGTCCAGATTCAGGCCGTCAACGCGTACTACAAGCGGCACCCTCGGGAGCAGGAGCAGGAGCAGCAAAGAGGTGTATTTAGGAAGGACTCCGACTCGTACTTGACAGAGGAGCAGTATGCAGAGGTAAGTTTTTAATATTGTTAAATATTTACAATATCTATGTATGTTAACTGCGTTGATGAAAAATGAAATATGTGCAGGTTAGTATTTCTTGGTTACAGGGTAATATGGAGGCGTACTTAGCTCTCTGTCGGTACTGGGATAGCGACGCTTTCATCAATAAGTCCACAAAGCCTAGACAATGCCGCATGGGGTCCGAGGGCAAGCACAACTATGACGGCGACGGCTACTTGCGTTTGACTAAACGCATGGTAAGTACCTTTTTAATTTATTTATGTGTTCCTAATATATTATTTATCTCACTAACACGGTTGTACATGAGCGAGAGATGGGTCATGAGCCGACCCCGACCCAGGTTTGGAAGAGAGGTCACAAGGGAAGTGACCCTTCTCGGCCAGGGCAGTGTAGTCAAGTCGCAACTGAACGACTGGTAAGTTTTCAAAATTCATCAATTTCATTATAACTAATACTGTTATTGACATGCTTACAAGATTTATTTATTTTGTAGGCAAAGTACGCGCAGGAGGTCGCGAAGATACACGGTGCGGATTACGATTGGGAAAGCGCGCCGATCGACCCCTAAGTCGCGTACGCAAGCGGAGGCGGGAAGGCCCACGGACGGTGAGTTCTTCGTGTGTTTTATTTTTTTTAATTAATCTTCTTCTACTTAGTGTTTTTATTCTTTTGCAGGTTTGCCATTTTTTATGGAGTTGTTAACTCGAGGTCGACGCGGCCTTTGAGTGGCGCTTTATCGTCGCAGGCTTCGTCCGTTGGGACCAGTGGTCGTCTCTCGCAGACCCAGCTAGAGCTCCAGGCCATGAGGGAGACGCCGACGCAAACCCAGACAGAGCTAGAGAGGACGAGAGCGGAGGCAAGGGAGGAGCAGCAGAGGACGGCCTTAATGATGGCCCAGATGGAAGCAGCAGTGGCGGTAAGTAATTTAAAGTATCATAGTTAAATTTCACAACACTTTAATAATATATATCTTCTAATATTTTGCAATGGCAGACTCTTGCTCGACACAGCGGTCAGGATATCGAGATTCCTACGAGCGCAGCAGATACCGGAGCAGGTGATAAACTCTTTTTTTTTAATATTGTTGTATCTATTTTAGTATATTACATAGAGAGATAAGGAGGTAGAACATAGAGGTAGATCTTGATGACTTGTCAAATATTGATTCCTATAGTGGTGAAGAAGTTAAGTGTATCTAATCAAACTTTAGTAGTTTTTTATCATGGCAGAAATGATTAGTATATAGTTAATAAGTTGTCAGTGCTTCCATTTAACAAAGGGCTAGTGGTTCATAAGCTTGACCTGTTACTTAAAGTCTCCAACTATGATACCTGCTAGTTTGCTATTTATATATGCAACATTATTTCATTTGAAACTACAGCATGCTTCCTTCTTTTGTCAGTGATGTTTTTGGCCTCTTATGTTATCACTGAGTTGACATTGATGCTTACTAGTGATTATGTTTCTTTTGCAGGATTTGGGAACACGTCGAGAAGATCCCGGAGGCAGTGGAGGGGCTAGCGTGTAACCCGGTGGATGTTTTGTTATTTTTGATGTTTTGAAACTTAATCTGCAACTGTTTTGTGTTCTGTGTATATATGTGTGTATCTGTATATCAATTCTGTGTTCTCGCCATCGAGCGAGGTAGTTAGTTTCCATTTTTAAAAAAATCGAAAACTTAACTTACGTCGGCTATGGTTTGCCGACGTAAGTTAGTCCAGTTTAAATTACGTCGGTCAAATCATACCGACATAAGTTAAACCACTTAACTTACGTCGGTTTGGAATAGCCGGCGTAAGTTAGACTACTTAACTTATGTCGGCTCTCTGTGGCCGACGTAAGTACTCCGCCCCAGTCTGCGGCCCATTCCGATACGTGACTTATGTCGGCTGCTGCAAACCGACGTAATTAAGTTAACTTACGTCGGTGACCGACGTAAGTTACATTAATTACGTCCGAACCGTTACGTCGGACAACCGCCGACGTAATTAAGGGAAAATCGACGTAATTAAATTATTTAAGTTGGTTTAGGCCTTAATTACGTCGACTTTAGTCGACGTATAATCGATATTCCTGTAGTATATACTGTGTATACAGGCGAGAATCAAAGCCCTCAGATTTGGGGGCCAGAGCGGCCGCGCTGGCGGCCCTCTCCCCAAAGCCGGCCCTGCCGCCGTCGATGCCGGTGCCGTGGAAGGCGACACTCAGGGAAGGCGACGCCCGGCGCTGGAGGTGGGATAGTGCAGTGGTGCTTGGATCGGCAGACGAGGGAGCGAGCGCGGGCACGGTAGCCATGGGGCGAGCAATCGGGCGAGCGCGGCTCGAAGATGAAGAATGGAACGGGAGATTGTCGGGAAGGAATGGGAGATTGTCGAAGGTTCTGGGACAATGGGTGGAAGAATGGGAGAGGACGGTTAGAAATAGGAGAGAAGAAAAAAGAGAAATGAAAGAGGAAAAATATAGAAAATAAGGGAAAATCAAATAAATGGGAAAAAATAAACATATGAAAAGGAATAAATAATAGGAGAAATATGCAATAGAGGAAAATAAAAAAAGAAGAGGTAATTATATGATATAATATAAAAATATATGATAGTTGATATATAGGTTTGATTTAGAGGTGAACGATCGCTAAAAACGAAATTGTAAAGCTGAAAATCTTTTAAAGGTTATTGTATAACATGGTATAGAGGGTTACGAGTGCGATCAGTCTTATAGACAGTAAATCTGTATGTAACTTACTCGAATGTACCGGTAAAAAATGGTGTGCATGCCTCTTCCTGTTACAATTGCTTCACACCTTGCAAATTCCTGTCCTGTGTTTAGAACGTAATGAAAAGTTGATTTCCAGAAAGCATGCGTCTTAAGAAAAAGCAGGGGCGGGAAAATAATCGGGAATTTTTTAGGCTTTTATTTTGTCTTAAACTTGAAGTAAAACACCTCGCCCTTTTTTCCGCACCTGTAGTTCTAGGCTTGTGGCGGTCAGAAAATTTACTCCCGCGCATTGCAAGTTTTCCATTTGGCAGCATGCCTGCAACAACAGGTTTGGTTGTGGGGTTCGCCAACCAACTCTAACCAAAGTACTCCTGATCTTTTTATTTGTTACCGGTTAGTTTATATGCATATCAGATTGAATCATCAGTTGCTTAACACGCTTAAGAACAGCCCATCCACAGCCATATGAAAACAACAAAACAGGTGAACAGTGAAGGATCTATCAACAAGGTAACGTATTGTGGTTACATAGTTAATAATAAGAATGGTAAGTTTCTAGGGGGAATAAACAAGGCATGATGTACATTTCACTTATGCAGGAAAGCAACTGTCGTGATGCAAGAACAATCAACACTAGAATAACTTTGGACATGGTCGAGGTAGCTGAACACCGCAGCATCACTGGCAGGCAATCCTTGTGAGCCCGTAGTACCAAGCTTTCTCTGGTTGAAATTCTCTACCTCCTGAACCAATTCATCCTTGGTTCGGCTGCATGATGTGATGACCTAACAAATTTTTATGTCAAAGCAACATCAAAGGCTGATGCCCTATTTTGGATACATACAAAGGGTGTGCGACTGCTTTGTAAGAAAAAGTTTCAACACAGTCAATATATAGCAGAACTGTAGAAGGATTCAATAAAAAAACATATGTGTGGATAACTTTGAGTAGACATCGTAGCGGTACAACTAGTTTCACCACCAGCGAGAAACTGACAGATCATAATTCAGCCACAAACGTACTACCAACGGGAGAGGGGGGGGGGGGGGGGGTCAGATTCAATTTGGATGGAAGGACTGACCAATATGCCACCAGGGGAAACCAGCCTAGCAACTGACTGCCAATACATCATTCTGATATGCAGCATATAAAAATAGATTAGAGTATTATAGCATAGACAATAAATGCCCATGTACTTTCCAATTTCTTCAAAAGAGCAATTAAAGATATGTAATAATTGGTGTAAAACCCTAATATTTATGATACTGCTCAAGTACTAAGGGCATATATCAACAGTTAAATAGTAAACTTGTGTTTACCTCTTCACAGGTCCATCAGGATGGTGCCCAATTGCATCAAGAGTTCCTTCATCCATGACAAGTTCAAATCTTCTCTCTAGCTTCGACTCTAATACATCATCAACCTGCAAAAAGACCACTCGCATAATGGTATAAGCTTAAATGGGTATTTCAGATCTTCCGATGTTGAGGCTAGTTTACATACCAAAGATACTACCTGATCATAGAGGAAATATTACATCCTGAAGCAAAACAAGAACAGCAAGGGCATGCCATATGAAGATGTATGTTGATGTAAACATTCTATGCTCCACTGATGGACTCACCGAGAAATTAATGTGCCCAAATCCATCACGACTTGCGAGACTACAAGCAAGTTCAATTGCGCCTTCGCTATAGTCAATCCCAGTCAGATCAGAAAACCTGTATGTTGTGTATTAATACATGAGTACTGGTTTAACAATACAAAATCACACTTCACATTTACTCAGCATACCCTTGCTTCGCAAGCTGCTGCAAGAGCCTTCCACTCCCAGTTCCGATGTCAAGTACGCTGCAGCTGGGCAAATCCTTGCTTGAACACAAATTTTTGGTCCAGCCTACACGGATATCCATGACTTCAGTGTTAAACCTGCAAACTCACACAAGATTTGATAAATGGT
Source organism: Tuctoria greenei (assembly GCA_036927565.1). NCBI lineage: Eukaryota > Viridiplantae > Streptophyta > Magnoliopsida > Poales > Poaceae > Tuctoria > Tuctoria greenei. The sequence goes on from JAYESD010000003.1 coordinate 230,378,544, forward strand.
AATGTAAGTATTAAATCCATGAAACAAAGAAACATATACATTTCATATTAGCATCACTTCTAGCATGGGGAAATGGATGCAAATTACTTGTCAGTGTTTCAAAAAGCAGAGACGAAAATTAAGCGGAAGAGCTCCACCTAGCGCCTAGGCCACCTAGGCGGCACCTAGTCGTTTCGAAAAAAGTGGAGCTAAATTTATAAAATATATTACATATATGTATAGAACATCCTGGTTCCAATTAAGTGGGAGTGTGGAGAATATAAATTTCATCAACTGAACTAGAATCAAAATCAGAAGCATAAAAGGGTACTGGTTACTGGTCTAATGGATAAACCACATGGGCTAAAATCCCAAATCTGTAATCAGTACAGAACTAATAGACTAATGGACTTAGAGCAGTACACAGCTGAAATCCCACATGTTGGGTGAGCGCGTGCGGCTTAGCGTCGGGCGAGCAGCGCTTGCGACTGTGAGAGCTGGCGGCTACCAGACAGGATTGGTTTTAGGTTTTACTTCCTCCTTTTAATTGGGGCAGGCACATAAAAAAGCGGCCCATGAGCTATTGAGCGGCCTAGGCGGAATTGAGCATCCTTGGGCGGAATTGAGCGGGGCTGGCGCTTAATCCTGTTGCTCAATGGAAAGCGGAGCGGCCAGGCAGCGCACAGCGCCTAGGCGTCCGCTTTTTTAAACACTGTTACTCGTAGCTCAGGATCTATAACCCAGATGAGAGAAAGACTATCATGTAGGTTCTGATTCTTCTTTCCCTAATTTGACAATGGGTGGTGAACATAACCTTATGCCAGACAAGACTCTGATACAAGATAATAATAGACTATTATGTAGGTTCTGATTCTTCTTTCCTCATTTTTGACAAGGGTGGTGAACATACTAATTATCTAAGGCATTCGGGTCTAAGAAACGAGAATTTCACGATGCCAAACAGACCTTGTTTGGCATGCAAATGTAGATAGTTTGTCCATTCCTATAACAAAGTAGTAGTGTCATGTTAGCAAGCTTTACATACTTCAATTATGCTCCTGGTTGGTAATATCATGTCCTGACTCCTGAGCAATTTAACTTGCATCAAAGAATCTTACCAGTCATCAGCATGGCTGCGCTCATGGAAGTTAGCAACATCCTCAGCATAAGCACCATCCTGAAAATTATGCAAGCCAAGCATCGGAGGCTCAACATCACTGGAGCCAGGTACATCCTTGTCGAAGCTGTTCAGGATTGGAGCACCGACAATTTAAGATCCTTTAGACGACTAAAATACAGTATATGGGAGGCCATGGGTCCAAATCACGCTTTAAGCCGAGAGAATTAGCCCCCTTTTCGCAACATGAAGAATCAGATCACAGCGTTTCGAACATTTCGCGGCAAAAGAACAAACGAATGGGACAAAGTCACTTCACCTGAAGTCGGGGAGGGGGTTGATGGCCACGGACGCGGAGGGCGCGGCCGGGGAGGAGGCGGAGGTCGCAGAGAGGAGGACCTCGGCGGTGTCGGCGTAGCGCTGGTCGTCGTCGAGCGTGCTTCCGTAGTCGCTCTTGATCGACCACGAGTCCGCGGCCACCGACCGATCGTCGTCAGACGCCATCCCGCCCGGGCCACCGACGGCTCCCCAGACGCCCGCGGCGACCATCCGTGTCGGAAAGATCTCCGGGTCCTCCGGCGGCCAGCTAATCCCCGCCATGGCCCTCGCCTCGCCTGAAACCTAGCCGCGTGACGTTGCGGTTCGCTTGCCCGCGTGTTGGTGGTGTCGGGAGGAGGAGGACGGGGACGAGAGAGGCGAGGTGCTCTGGAGTGACAGGTGGGCCAGGAGTGATCGGCCCACGTGTCTGTATGCGGGCTGGTTAAAAGACGAGGAGACGAAGAGAAGGACGCTTTCCGATGCGAGAATGTGCATCTGAAATGTGGGACCGCTTAACTGTAGGACAGATCGACAGTGAGAAGGGGATAAAACATTACGGTGCGCGACGGATTAGGCTGAGTTTCCTTTTTTCTGTTGAAAAAATAGGCTAAGCCCGTCAGCCGATTTTTACAGCTGGGCTGGGCCAAATTAGAATGGCCTGACTTTGGTTTCACAGAAAAAACTTTTATACTCCCTCCTTATCTTTTTAATTGACGTTTCTTACAAAGAAATGAACTACAAATGAACTAGTAGGTAGTGTCCGAACGTCAAACAAAAAGATAAAGAGGGAGTATTTTGCCCGTAAAACAAAATACATTTTCCGAATACTTCTGATAATTTTTCCTTCAAGAAAAATAGAATTTATTATAGTTCACGATGACCCTCGAACAAACTACTAGTGTTTTTGCTACCGTACGGATTCATTTTCCCTGGAACAAAAAATATACTCCGTATACAGTTAAATTATAGGGTAGGATTACCTGATAAGGTAATCTGATCTATCTGGTTTCCTGATAGTTGTTCTCTCAAGTTGCAGCAACTGATACGCTGTCACATATATTTTACGATATACTTATATTTGTTTGTTTGTGCCAAGCAACATGAATAAAATAAGGAGCATTTCAGATAAGCGTCCTTTTTTTCCTCTTGCAAGTGGCATGTACAGCTGAGTTCCTATTGGCATTTGGCAAGCATATATTTGCAAAGTTAGATCTTATTCTATACTACAGCCTGTGTGCCGTCTGGCTGAGTGCTTCACAGGGTCGCACATATCAACAACCTTCCAACCAACCGTCTGTGCTATATAAAATACCCACAGGGTATTTTTAATGCTTTTTTCTTTCTTTTGAGTGCTACTATGTTTTCATTAATTATTTAAAAAAGGGTTTGGCAGCGTCGACACAAAATATGTCTGCATATATTCAAATAGCAGTTGATATAACATGTAAATAAAAGTAAATCCTCGTCCTTAAAAAAATGTATAAATCCTCATTTGATATGCGCGGCTGTACTCCAGCTGAATTAGCGCCATAAAGATGCGCAGCCAAATTCTTATTTCCTAGCACAGAATTGACAATTTAATTTGCCAGCAGTGCATGTGTAGACCAAAAAAAAAAGAAGGGCTTTCCAAAAACACGAAAAGGCAATGAGAAAAGAATAGCTGGAAGCTAGCTACTGTACACTCGAGAGCCAGCTCAGTCTAGCTGCCGCCCGCCTAACACCAGCGAAACCAAAGCTGTGCTCACTTCTGCTGCAACGGCGCCGCGCGCGGTCAACTGGCTACGGGCCGCCGTTGACGTCATGGGACCTCCTCGATGGTGTCCAGCGCCGGCTGCCACGACCGGTGCCGCCTCATCCCGGTAGCGGCTCGTGTTTTGCTGCTGACACCGGCGGCGACCCGTTGTTCAGGTAATTTATCGGCGGCGCTGAGATCGACGACCGCCTCGAGCAGGCCGAGCATCGGATAGACCCTGGCGCCGCCGACATCGTTGCTGCTGGTGTCCTTGGGCGGTCTGTTCGTGGCGCCCCGGTCACGGTCGCGGCCGCGGGCGGCGGTGGTGACGATCCTTTTCCACGCCGACGAGGCGGCCGTGGAGGCGTGGGACTCGGAGAGCGCGGCCATCTCGTCGTCGGTGAGCACGGAGTAGAGCATGTCCATGGGCAGGAGGAAGTAGGCGTGGCGCGGCCGGAGGAGGTCGTCGGCCGCGACGCCCGGCACGCGGCAGCCGACGGCGAGGCGGTCCGAGTCGCAGACGAACTGGCCCGGGTGGTCGCGCATGAGCTCGGACGCGCGCACCGGGCGCGCCAGCCGCGTCACCGTGCCGTCCGCGTGGATCACCTTGGTCGACGACGTGGACTCGCCGCCGCCCGCGGGCGCCAGCAGTACGCACAGCGCCGTGTTCCCCATGACCGAGACGCACTAGCTCGGTCAGGGATCCGAGAGAAGGAAACCGAGGTGAGAGGAGAAGGGGAACGATGATGGTTACAGAGAGAGGGGATGGCAATGGCGTCCCGTTTGTATACGATGCAACAGCAGCAGCGAGCGACAGGGTGGCCGAGGAGGAGTTGGTGCGGTGCATGCATGCAAGCGGACAAGCAGATGATTAGTTTGCAGCAGCCTGGCTTATACTACTTCATATAATAAATAATTAGCGAAAATGGACACGGGTCATTTACGGCTCATCAGCTAAAACTAATCAACAGGCTTAATTGGCGCTCGGACAGAAGCGAGCTGATTCATCGTGAGCGTCAAGCTAAGACGACACTTGGACGACCATCGCGTCTCGGTGGGACGTCACTGTATCCGCTGCTCTAGCACTGACATATGTTTAATCCATGGTGCTCCAGTCCAAGCTGGAGATGTTAGCTGCTAATGGAGCAAATCGCTTTCCGGCAGGCCGCGGATTAGAATAAGAGATTGGCCTAACAGAGGCCGGCAGCAACGACCGCCTTTGGGACTGCTGCAGTGCGAGCTAGCGATTGCTGAGTTGGAGGCCACGAAACGATCAGCGAGACTTGTTTAGTTTCAGAGTAAGCAGAGATTTTGGTTTAATGCAGAGCAGAACAAGCAGCAGCTAGTTTCATTTCAGAATATAAGCAGATATTAGAGCAGAGTAAGCAGCGAATTTCATTTCAGTGTATAAGCAGAGATTAGGGCAGAATCAGTTGACTCATCACCCCTCAAGTCGGATCGGAAGAACCAGAGAGCTGCTAATTTGCCGAGGATGTACGCACCGCTACTAAGATGAATTGCAGATCGCAGTCTCCGTCAATCAGCGCAGTTCAACAACCGTTAACAATTTCGTTTCCTTTTTATCTTTTCAGCAATGGAAAACTGACCAACATCCCTCGCGCTCTCTGACTTCTGCAGTGGACTCTGTATATACTGCTCTCTCCGTCCTGAAAAGCTTGTCGTTTTGTAGTTTATTTTTGAACTACAAAATGACAAGCTTTTCGAGATGGAGAGAGTACTAGTAATCAGCACGATATATAGCGGTCGTTCGAGTTCGAGCTGAAGACCTAACTAATTCCAGTTCGATGGAGCATGGAATTTCCTTAATTAAGCGTTGTTTTCCTATTGCTTTCTCGCGCTAGCTAGGTAGACGACAATTAAACAATGCGAGCGTATGGAATGTGGGGGCTTTGAAGACTCGGCGTGGCATTTTCCGGGGATGGGGGCATCCAGCTCCAGCTTGCACTTGCACTCGACCTAATGAAAATAAGAGGATCCTGGCGTTTGGCCCCATATATTCCCCAATATATGCCTGCCTGTGATTGGTGATGCCAATCAAGAACTCTGAATCTTATGAGAATTTGTTGTGTTTCTCCCCCCATGTAAAAGGTTAATTGTATGTCGGATCCATCTATCCGTATCGAGCCATCCGATAGATGATCATTTTGTGCACCAACACATTCACCACTGGGATATAGGTAACGACGAGAGTGCAAACTATTTGTGCAATTCTGTAAAAAAATCTTCTATATCACACGACATCCTATGATAACTGTATTTCTACAGTTAAAACTCTCTCACCTGGTGACATAAATACAGGGTAAACACTATTATCAAGTGCAAGAGTTTGAGTGAAAAAATATTGTAGTCATAGGATGTATGTTGTGTAGAACAGAAGAGTTTTTTACAGGATTGCACTAAATAGCTACTTGCATTTTGGTCGTTCCCTAAAATTTATATAGGTAATCTTAAAGCTCAGGCGTGGGATGGTACCACGGCGGTGCTAGCTGCCTAGTCAACCTCGTCCCGCACCTAGGCCTGCAAATGGGCCGTATGAGTCCAAGGGCCGAAAGGGCCTCCAATCAGTTGGGCTGAATGGATTAGGATTAGTATGGACTTTGAAACAAAAGGATTGGATTGGGCCGGATCATGTTTAAAAAGGATAGGATTTTAGTTACAGCCCGTTTAAGAGAAAAGGGTCGAGCCCGTGGATCTCGGTCCATTGTCGATAGCACCAGGGTTATGAATGAACCCGTGGTTCCTTCGGTCCTTCCCGCAAGCCGCACTTCTCGTCTCGTCTCCACCCTCCGGCGTCCAAGCAAGAAAGGCGGCGTGCCGGCGTTGACCTCCCCCCCCCCCCCCCCCCCCCCCGCCCCGTGTCGGGCCAGCAAGATTTGCATCGAATCGGGCTACTATCAAATCCGGTGAGGAACGAAGCAGGATCATTGCCCGCGCCGGCGGTGTGGTAAGTTCCCGTATTGTAGAAAATTCCACACGCTCTTGTTGCGGAACTGATTTTCGATCCTCCCTCCACATCGCTGCCTCCGCTGTCAGATCCACGCGTACCGTGTGGTAAGTTCCCGTCACTTGCCTTGGGCTTGGCCGTTCTCTCCTGCTCTACCCGCTCACTGCTCGGTTCCGTGGTGCCTGCACTCTTCAGGATGACCTGCCTGATAGTGTTAATCATGTTAGTGTTGATCTGTTTTTCTTTGTTGGTGTTTTCTTCAGATAAGAATAAGAGTGTAGGTGTGTTAGCTGATAGAATAACACGAATTATTTGTCTGGATTTTATTCAAATTAGCATAATGTTTGATTATTTTTGTCATATCTTGTATATGAACTCCATGTTCTGTAGCAATATCACGGATCCCATCACCACTACAGGAACATACTTTACATGTAATTCTTTCATTTAGTCAACATTGAAGTAATAGCAGGTTGATTACTGGATTATTTGGTTCTTGTTCAGTCTATATGGGTTCTATTGAAAACCTCCAACTCTGCAGATGTATACGGAATGGAAACTATGATGAAGCACTTGCTCTAGAAGCTTTTGTTTGTAAAATCTCAAAGTTGCACCCTGAGTAAGTACTGTTACTCAATACTCAATGCAGCCCCAGCATTGGTTATATTTGTAAGCATTATTTATTTATATTTAAGTTTACCTGTTATTCAAGGATTAGTGGCTGAAGTAAAAAAGACAATACAATCACTAATCTCACAGCTGATTTCCTGAGCTGGCTCCTTTAAGTGTGGTAGCATATGTTTCCTCCTTTCTAGATGACCGTATGTGTGATCTTGCTTTCTATTGTGCTTGATGGTGTTCCTGCTTTTATTGCATCTTATTAGTCTTTATCGATTTCAATGTAAGAAATGTTAGATTTGTTGACGGTTATATATATATATATATATATATATATATATATATATATAATATTGGTACTTTTGATACAAAGTGAAATGAACAACCAACTTTCCAAAGAATCCCGTCGTTCTTCTTTACTAAAAGACTCTTGCATGCACCTGCATATGCAGCTAATTCTTTTAAGTAGTTACAATGTTTCCCTCTTTTATATATAGGCATTTCAAGAGGCCTCTCCAGAAACTATGATCAAATATTCAGGTGAGGCTCTGATCACTACAGTAGTACAGTTTAAGTTCTTTTCAGGCTCTGCCTTGGTAGAATGAGAGTCCCTTTTTCAATTCAATTTCAACTTGATGATACTGCAGATCAGGACCATGTAATTTCCTTTCCAAATGACTGGATCAGGCTCCGTATAGTTCCTTCTGGCTCAACTAATGCTATTGTTCTCAAGTACTGACTGGTAAATTTGTCTCATTATTTTGATTGTTGTATTCTGGCTCCATCAATTCTTGCTTCTATTATTTGGTTGACCTCTTACATGTGCAATGTGAAACACTGGTGGGTTATGATAGCCTTTTTTGTACTACTAACCTTATTGTAACTGTGTGAAGGCTCTTTTTTGTGCTAGTAGATACCATATTAATTATCTCTTGCTTTTGCTTTGTATATTATTGGGAGATACAGCTACAGTCTGTATCAATACTGTCTTAGTTGTTTTTAAAGTGTGGAGCTATAACCTTTGAGATAACACATGTTTCTTGTTGCTACTCTACAGGAGGGCCAGAACTTATCTAAAATTTTGAAACGTTCAGCAGAGCAACGAAGAGCTTGAAACATGCAACTGATGGCTATCAGTTTTTATTTGTTCTGTAATACAAAGATTAGCTTTGTAACCAGCTTATTCTGTAATCAGTTTTTTATAATTTTTTGAAATTATTTTTTATATTAATTACGCTCGTGCTAGTCATAACATGTTTACTATAGTTTAATCAATCTTCATATTTTTTAGCCCTTTTTCTATTTTTTGGGATTTATTCCCATTTTTTAATTTTTATTTTCTGCATACCTATGTCTGTTGCTCAACACATAGAATCTGCCGGCTGTTCAACTCACCAGAAAAGAAAAGGGCTACGGGCCAAGTCCTTAGGGCTGGCTGTTCAACTCACCAGAAAAGAAAAGGTCCACGGGCCAAATCCTTAGGGCCAGCCCGAATTTTTGTAAAGGGCCAGGATAGAGTTGGGTTTATTTTTTATAAAGGTCGGATCGGATTGGGCTTATCAAATCAGAATAGGGCCGGATAGGATAGGATTCATGACAAAAAACCATTGGACCGGGTTAGGATTTGGGTTGGGCCCCGGCCCATTTGCAGGCCTACCCGCACCTCGTCGATGTTGTGCCCGTTCATGCCCGAAATCAAATCGATTTTGCTTGCCATGGTGTATTTGCAGATTGTGCGGGCAAGAATTACAGGGTGGAAGGGCAGCTTGCTCTCCCTTGGAGTCGGTGGAGAGCTGGTTTGTACAATTCTCTCTTCATTGCCAATATATGTGATGACATCGCTAATAAAATTAACAAGGCTCACCTTAGGTTAGGGGTGGGCGCGGTTAACCGCATAACCGTTAATCAAAATTAACCGCACCGAATTAACTGAAATTTTCGGTTAATTTGGTTTTCGGTTATGATTTTTTCGCTATTCGGTTTTCAGTTAATAATTCAGTTTTTAGTCCGATTAATCGAATTAACCGAATTTTATGTGATTTGTTCATGTCTATTTTTGTTTCTCTTGGTTTATAATTTATCAAACATGGATGTATGCTTGTATATTAACTTATATATTGGTATTTTTATGTTTGAGTTGACTTCATGTTGTTTTATTGTTCAAATTTTCAAATTTTCTTTATTTAATTTTATATTTAAATTGTGTTTTAATCTATATGCGGTTAATTCGGTTAACCGATTAACCGAACCGAATTAACTGTAACCGAATTGTGTAGTTAATGTTTTTGTTCGGTCATGTTCAGTTATCAATTTCTATTAACCGAATTGACCGAAACGAATTAACGGAATGCCCACCCCTACCTTAGGTTCCTTTGGTACGGGAATTCAAACATTCAAGACGGAACGAACTAAGTGAGCAGTACGAGGGTCTACCGGCCAATGCAAATAGGAGGCCTAGGCATCACAAATTTGCATCGCTTCCAGCCAAGCTCTATGTTTGAGATAGTTATAGCTCAAATGGACAAGCCCAGGCATAGCATAGAATGGTACTGTTGGGCTACCAGTGGACACCATGGAGGAGTCGCTATTTGCAACGGCCATCACAGTGAATGTGCACAATGACAGAATGCCAAACTTTTGGAAGTCTAGCTTGATTCAAGGTACCTCTGGGGTAGCAAGATTTCCGACCCTCTTCAAGAATAGCAAAAAAGAAGAATCTCTCGGTTGCAAATGCAATGCTAAAGAATATTTGGATCTGTGATATCGTGCATGACCTTTGATCAGCCGTTGGACTTTGTGTTTCTCTATGGTCTCTCATCCAAGCATGTCAGTTTAACACATCAGACAATAAGTGTATGATGCAATAATCTGGAGATATGTGCCACGGGAAAATACTCGACCACATCAGCCTATTTACTACAGTTGGAAGGTGGACATAATTCTCGTCCCTGACAAGAGTCTGGAGGGTGTGGGCGTTGACTCAGTGCAAATTATTCTTGTGGCTTCTCCTCCAAGACCGTTTATGTACTACATCATGTCTTCAGTTGCGAAGTTGACAGAATAATTACTTTTGCACCTTCAAAAATAGAGTACACCATCGCACAACTTGTATGGACTGGAATGGCAACTTGGTTTAAGGGGCCACAACTGCACCAAGCAAAATGGTATCCCAACAATGGTCTAGCATCATGGTTACTCAAGCTCACACCAGACAACGGAACAATGGATGTGTGGGATCTCAAGACGACTAGAATTCTAGCTGGATGCTATGAAAAGAACCAGATGCTAGAATAATTGAATAAAAAGGAACAGTCGGTTGGACAAGTCATAAACATGATCACATACTCGGCAAAGCTCTGGAGAGCAGCAGGTGCAAAGCACTTAGCAAATAGCATGCCCTAGAGGCGACTATTCTCAACTGCAGGATGCAGATCTAACGGTTAAGAATAGTTTATTGGAAGATTGTATCAAACTCCTGATTGCATTCTGGTCGCCCACTATCTATTTCCTTTAACTTTGTTTAACCTTTTTTTTCTCCCCATTTCCTTCTATTTTTTCCTTCATTTATTTATTTCCTCATCTTTTAGGTTTCATTTTTCTTTTCCATATTTACTTCTATTTCTACCACACATGATAGCTTGCCTTCACAAATATTCATATTATCCTCTAAACCTGAAAGAAAGTTGATCAACTACTTTATCAACATGATAACACGAACTAGCATTCAAATTTTTAAACCACCGATCGATCTCAAATAGACCATTGTCGAGTAGTACAACTATTAATATGTACTCCATCCGTCTCAAAAAGTTTGTCGCTTTGTAGTATAAAAATAAACTACAAACCGACAATTTTTTTGAGACGGAGGGAGTAGTTATGAATGATTTAATATTATATATTAAAGAAGTACTTACAAGAGTATCTATTAAATGTGATTGTACATTTATAAAAATGTTTAAATATCTTGAAACTTAACTAGATCCAACATTATATATTAAAGAGGTACTCACGGGAATATATATTAGATGGGCCATACATACATGAATATGTGCACATATTTGTGAAATTGAAGTGAAAAATGGGTCACCTTTCTTTCTTTTTTCTTTCCCCTTATTCCCATCTCCATTGCCTCCTTCCGCTCTCCTTACTGCCAAACCGACTCATTCTTCCTCTTTTCTTCTGCCATGGGATGCTATAGAGCTTTATCCACAGAGAGAAAAAGGGGACGACGACAATGCCACCATCCTCGCTCGCATGTTGCTAGTTTAGTCCGATGAGAACATGTTCGCTGAGCTCTCCCACACCTAGGCCTGCAAATGGGCCGGGGCCCAACCCAAATCCTAACCCGGTCCATTGGTTTTTTGTCATGAATCCTATCCTATCCGGCCCTATTCTGATTTGATAAGCCCAATCCGATCCGACCTTTATAAAAAATAAACCCAACTCTATCCTGGCCCTTTACAAAAATTCGGGCTGGCCCTAAGGATTTGGCCCGTGGACCTTTTCTTTTCTGGTGAGTTGAACAGCCAGCCCTAAGGACTTGGCCCGTAGCCCTTTTCTTTTCTGGTGAGTTGAACAACCGGCAGATTCTATGTGTTGAGCAACAGACATAGGTATGCAGAAAATAAAAATTAAAAAATGGGAATAAATCCCAAAAAATAGAAAAAGGGCTAAAAAATATGAAGATTGATTAAACTATAGTAAACATGTTATGACTAGCACGAGCGTAATTAATATAAAAAATAATTTCAAAAAATTATAAAAAACTGATTACAGAATAAGCTGGTTACAAAGCTAATCTTTGTATTACAGAACAAATAAAAACTGATAGCCATCAGTTGCATGTTTCAAGCTCTTCGTTGCTCTGCTGAACGTTTCAAAATTTTAGATAAGTTCTGGCCCTCCTGTAGAGTAGCAACAAGAAACATGTGTTATCTCAAAGGTTATAGCTCCACACTTTAAAAACAACTAAGACAGTATTGATACAGACTGTAGCTGTATCTCTCAATAATATACAAAGCAAAAGCAAGAGATAATTAATATGGTATCTACTAGCACAAAAAAGAGCCTTCACACAGTTACAATAAGGTTAGTAGTACAAAAAAGGCTATCATAACCCACCAGTGTTTCACATTGCACATGTAAGAGGTCAACCAAATAATAGAAGCAAGAATTGATGGAGCCAGAATACAACAATCAAAATAATGAGACAAATTTACCAGTCAGTACTTGAGAACAATAGCATTAGTTGAGCCAGAAGGAACTATACGGAGCCTGATCCAGTCATTTGGAAAGGAAATTACATGGTCCTGATCTGCAGTATCATCAAGTTGAAATTGAATTGAAAAAGGGACTCTCATTCTACCAAGGCAGAGCCTGAAAAGAACTTAAACTGTACTACTGTAGTGATCAGAGCCTCACCTGAATATTTGATCATAGTTTCTGGAGAGGCCTCTTGAAATGCCTATATATAAAAGAGGGAAACATTGTAACTACTTAAAAGAATTAGCTGCATATGCAGGTGCATGCAAGAGTCTTTTAGTAAAGAAGAACGACGGGATTCTTTGGAAAGTTGGTTGTTCATTTCACTTTGTATCAAAAGTACCAATATTATATATATATATATATATATATATATATATATATATATAACCGTCAACAAATCTAACATTTCTTACATTGAAATCGATAAAGACTAATAAGATGCAATAAAAGCAGGAACACCATCAAGCACAATAGAAAGCAAGATCACACATACGGTCATCTAGAAAGGAGGAAACATATGCTACCACACTTAAAGGAGCCAGCTCAGGAAATCAGCTGTGAGATTAGTGATTGTATTGTCTTTTTTACTTCAGCCACTAATCCTTGAATAACAGGTAAACTTAAATATAAATAAATAATGCTTACAAATATAACCAATGCTGGGGCTGCATTGAGTATTGAGTAACAGTACTTACTCAGGGTGCAACTTTGAGATTTTACAAACAAAAGCTTCTAGAGCAAGTGCTTCATCATAGTTTCCATTCCGTATACATCTGCAGAGTTGGAGGTTTTCAATAGAACCCATATAGACTGAACAAGAACCAAATAATCCAGTAATCAACCTGCTATTACTTCAATGTTGACTAAATGAAAGAATTACATGTAAAGTATGTTCCTGTAGTGGTGATGGGATCCGTGATATTGCTACAGAACATGGAGTTCATATACAAGATATGACAAAAATAATCAAACATTATGCTAATTTGAATAAAATCCAGACAAATAATTCGTGTTATTCTATCAGCTAACACACCTACACTCTTATTCTTATCTGAAGAAAACACCAACAAAGAAAAACAGATCAACACTAACATGATTAACACTATGAGGCAGGTCATCCTGAAGAGTGCAGGCACCACGGAACCGAGCAGTGAGCGGGTAGAGCAGGAGAGAACGGCCAAGCCCAAGGCAAGTGACGGGAACTTACCACACGGTACGCGTGGATCTGACAGCGGAGGCAGCGATGTGGAGGGAGGATCGAAAATCAGTTCCGCAACAAGAGCGTGTGGAATTTTCTACAATACGGGAACTTACCACACCGCCGGCGCGGGCAATGATCCTGCTTCGTTCCTCACCGGATTTGATAGTAGCCCGATTCGATGCAAATCTTGCTGGCCCGACACGGGGCGGGGGGGGGGGGGGGGGGGGGAGGTCAACGCCGGCACGCCGCCTTTCTTGCTTGGACGCCGGAGGGTGGAGACGAGACGAGAAGTGCGGCTTGCGGGAAGGACCGAAGGAACCACGAGTTCATTCATAACCCTGGTGCTATCGACAATGGACCGAGATCCACGGGCTCGGCCCTTTTCTCTTAAACGGGCTGTAACTAAAATCCTATCCTTTTTAAACATGATCCGGCCCAATCCAATCCTTTTGTTTCAAAGTCCATACTAATCCTAATCCATTCAGCCCAACTGATTGGAGGCCCTTTCGGCCCTTGGACTCATACGGCCCATTTGCAGGCCTACCCACACCAGGGAGGCTATCATTGGGACGACATCACCACCTTTGTGTACTCACCATATTCCTCCTTTATATTGACTAACACCTATTTTATCATGCCATTTTCTTATGAATGTTTTTTTAAACAATTTTGTGCTTTCGATACTTTTTAATTTTTCTTCTTCTCACTTATTTCAGTTTTCTCCTTCTATTTTTCTATTTTTTTCCTATTTCTCCCCATTTTTAATTTTTCCTATTTTCTCACCTCTTCCTTTTTCCCCTCCGTTTTTGTTTCCTCATCTCCTTTCTTACAAACGAGCGGTACAAGGACACTGTAGCCGCGGATTTAGAAACTTGTTTTCACGCGCCGCTACGGCCCACATATAACAGCCATGCCTCAACATTCTCCGTCCAGGGCCCGGCCCTTTTACCGGACAGCGCGGCCAGCAGCCTTATTCTCTCACCGTACTCGCGCATCCACGCAACCCTAATAAACCCCTCCCGTCGCGCCGCCGCCGCCTCCCACCCCGACGGTCGCGCGTAGCCATCCACCGCGCTCGTCTCCGGCGATCTACAGGTACCAAAGGCTGCCACCTCTGGGTCTCACCTGGGTATTAGATTTTTATACGGATTTACCGGCCGAATCGATCTGTCCAGTAGAGACATGCTAGTTTATGTTTCCATTTCCTGTTCTTTGGTGGAACTCGTGAGCTGATCTAGGTTTTGGTGTCTGTTATCCGCTGCTATACAGGAGTAGATCGCCGCCGCAGAGACCTCGTTGCGACCATGGCGACCTTCGCGAAGCCTGAGAACGCGCTGAAGAGAGCTGAAGGTGAGTCTATGGCATTTGTATCATATTTTACCTGCCGTGACGCTGGTTGTAGCCGAAGCAGTATTGGAGTCCTCGGGATTTTGCTCTAGTTCCATCTACAGTGATACTGGTAGCGATCAGATGCAGGGTTTGGTTTGTTTGCTACATCGCTTTTGGTCGTGTGGGAATATGCAGTGCTTTTATTGCTCATGAAACCGTCAAATAGTTCTAATAGTCTCCTAAATGCTAAGTTCATTTGGATTATCTGTTGCTTTGAGGTTGCTTTATTAGCTATGTTGCATCAAATGGATGCTTGCAAGTTGGCTTTTCTGGCATTTTAGTTGTTGCTACTTGGTTCATTGAAGTACAGAATAATTCTACATAACCCCCTCAATTATCGTAGGCAGATTACTTCACCCACTAACCTCTGAAACCTTGTATTTAACCCCTGAAGTATTAAAAACCGTCTAAATCACCCCTGGGGCGTTTTTGCTGATATGGCACGCTACACTGATGTTGACATGCATTTGGCCCACATGTCAGTTCTATCTTTTCTCCCTTACCCTAGGACCTCATCAAGGAGCCGTAAAAACTAAAACTTGTGTTGCGGAGACTAGAGCGGAGCATTCCATCGACCGCTCTCACCCCCTCTCCTCCCTTTTCTCATCTTCTTTGCTGTTGTCCAAATTCCATGCGACCTACATTGGCATATTAGGCTGGCAGCTTGGGGCCTTCTCTACACTACAAGATCCTGTCCAAAGCAAGAAGAAGATTTGTTTTCATCCCTTTGTATGGCACCCATGGCCCACACATTAATGTTGAGTCACAACCACATCAGCTTCCATGTAACATGCAATGTCATCAAATCTGCCTTCAAAACCACCTTTGGGGTTGTTTTCGACGGTTTCCAATACTTCTGGGGGTTAAATAACTGGTTTCAAAGGTTAGGGGGTGAAGTAGTCACCTTTGAATTTTGATAGGTTCAGGCCTTCAGGGGTGAAGTAGACTTGTTCCTTAAGTATTGAAACACCTTTATGTGATGACATTCTAGTAACACTTTACCGTGACGTACTGACATACTTGTTTCTAAAATTCAGTGGACTGCTTAGTTTGCTGTAGGGACTGCAGGTAGAAACTGCAAGTAGAAACTGCAAGAGGTGATAATACTCGTCTGTAGTTTCATTTTCGTCTAAGCTGATTTATTTACCCCCCTTGAAATATCTCTACTGTAGCATTGCATCATTGATAGTAGGTGTTCCATGCACCCTTTGTTCTTCAGTTTCAACTTCTTAGACATGGTTATTTGTGCACATGATGTGTACACTGATCATCTCTGCCTTATTTCAGAATTAATTCATGTTGGGCAAAAGCAAGCGGCGTTGCAGGCTTTACATGATGTAATCACCAACAGAAGGTACAGGTCATGGCAAAAGCCTCTTGAGAGGATTATGATGAAGTATGTCGAGCTGTGTGTCGACCTGAGGAAAGGCAGATTTGCGAAAGATGGCCTTATTCAGTACAGAATTGTCTGCCAGCAAGTTAATGTATCATCCTTGGAGGATGTGATAAAACACTTCATGCAGCTTTCCAATGAGAAAGCGGAACAAGCTAGGGGCCAAGCTCAGGCCTTGGAAGATGCTCTAGATGTAGAGGATCTGGAAGCCGATAAGCGGCCAGAGGACCTAATGCTCAGTTATGTTAGTGGCGAGAAAGGGAAGGACCGATCAGACAGAGAGGTTGTTACTCCGTGGTTCAAGTTCCTCTGGGAGACATACAGGACGGTGCTTGAGATACTTCGGAACAATTCAAAGCTTGAAGCGCTATATGCTGTAAGCTTAATGCATCTTTCCCACTACAAGTCATCATTTTTTCCTGATAAATTCTACATACTGGATGGTGCTTGAGATACTAAGTTATTTTGGTTTGTTTGTGTCCTTGAGGCATTGTTTTTTCTCCCTAGTGTTCAACACAAACCCTGTTCATATTTTGTACTGCTGTACAACTAGCTTTACCTGATTCTGTTCGTATAGCTGTCAACTGCTACCTGTCTGTCAAAAAGTGCCTCTTTTGGAGCAACATCTTAATCATATAAATAGTTTAACAAACCACCCTTTTCTTGTGTTTTTCCTTTATTTCACGTGCCATATGTTATGCATTGTTATCTGTTAAATATTCTCAAAAAGTTTCGGTGGCTGACTATGTTCATATTCTGCAGATGACTGCTCATAAGGCTTTTCAATTCTGTAAGCAGTATAAGAGAACAACTGAATTCCGTAGGTTGTGTGAGATTATCAGAAACCATCTTGCTAATTTGAACAAATATCGTGATCAAAGAGATCGTCCTGATCTGACTGCCCCTGAAACCTCACAACTGTACCTCGATACCCGTGTTGAGCAGCTGAAAATCGCTACAGAACTTTCCCTGTGGCAGGTTTGTTCTGCCTATCTTCCTTCTTTATGTTCTGATGAATACCACTCACTGTATAATACTGTAATCTCTTTCCAGGAAGCCTTCCGATCGGTTGAGGATGTACATGGTTTTATGAGCATGGTGAAGAAAATGCCTAAACCATCTATTATGGTTGTATACTATGCCAAGTTAACCGAAATTTTCTGGATATCTGATAGCCACCTTTACCATGCGTATGCGTGGCTTAAGCTTTTCAACTTGCAAAAGAGCTACAATAAGAACTTGTCCCAGAAGGACCTACAACTAATAGCATCCTCTGTCTTGCTGGCTGCACTTTCTGTGACACCATATGACCAAAAGTATGGTGCATCTCATCTTGAGACAGAAAATGAGAAGGAGCGTAACTTGAGGATGACTAGCCTCGTCAACTTTTCGCTTGATTCCAAACGTGAAAATAAAGAATTGGTTTGCCCTCCAAACTGATTTTGAATTGAACATTATTTTCAGTAGTATATCTTTCCACCCATACTGAATGTCCTTTCTCCTTTTGCAGCCTTCAAGAGCATCTCTCCTAAGTGAATTGGTGGGTTCTAATATTTTCTGTGGATACTGTTATTCCTTGTGCTAACGTATTCATTTTTATGGGATCAGTTATGTTATATATGTTGTAGCCATGTCATGTATGATCTATGTTACACACTCTTATCTATTTTTTGTTATGACTTAACATGACTACTTGTGTGTTTTGTGGCATCCGTGTTGGCCATTTTTGCTTCTATATAGTATTTAATCTGTTCAGCTGCAGCAGTTCTCAGTGCCCTTAGTTAAGGCATAGATGAAATATGAAAGCATCACTTTCTTTTCTTGTGCAGTTGTGCAATTGACTCTTATGCAGCACAAAATAATACAAGCAGTGTCATCTCTAGCAGAACTTAATTGATCAATATTTGTTTTCTTGTAGGCTTCCAAAGGAGTGATTTCATGTGCTTCCCAAGAAGTTAAAGATTTGTACAACCTCTTGGAACATGATTTTTTACCCCTGGACCTTGCTTCCAAAGTGCAGCCACTTCTTTCAAAGATTTCAACGATAGCAGGAAAGCTTTCATCTGCTTCTTCTGTTCCAGAGATTAAGCTATCACAGTATAATTCCGCACTTGAAAAGCTAACAACCCTGAGGGTGCTGCAACAGGTTATATTTGATGCCTTATATAGTTTTAGTCTTTTAGAGGTCTTCATTTCTTTAAATATATTAATTGGTACATTGTAATAGTTCACATTCTCTTCTACCTTTTCAGGCCTCTCGAATTTTCCAGTCCATGAAAATTAACATGCTCTCAAGAATGATACCATTCTTTGATTTCACTGTCGTGGAGAAGATTTCTGTTGATGCTGTGAAACACAATTTTATTGCTATGAAAGTTAACCATTTATCAGGAGCTGTTCATTTTGGTACTTTGGTATGTGGCTCCCTGGGTCAGCTCATCTTCCGTTATGCATATCTTGTATCCCGAGAACTGCATTTTGTGTTCACTGTTTCTTGTTAATATGATTGTTACGGATGGACTTGTCTATTCTTTCATCTTTTTTGCTGCTGCATTTAGTATTGGGTTTCCTTCTTAGTTCTTGATGAGCGCCTTATTATTTATTTATTCATTCAAATACAACTCAAGCATAGTGGGCTCACATAAACGCCAGGGCCACTTAATTGTAAACTGTGCTGTAATTGTAGTTTCCAATCATTTTAGTTGATTGGATGGATACTGATCATCAAGACATCAACAATAGGTACTACAGTAGATGCGTGCCTCATTTTGATACATCCTTTGTACATTAAAGATGTTGCCTTGTGACCAAGGTTCCAAAAGGCGCTAGGCACTAGCCGAACGGTGATACTCTGCCTAGCGCCTAAGCGTGGCTAGGCGTTGCACTTTGTAGTAATTATAGACTATAAAAATATAAAAATAAATCTACAAAAATATATGCTTATATTTGCCGCCAAGGATCGATTTGCCTGCTCACTATGCTTAACTCTTTGCTTTAAGCCCACTTCCAGCCTAGTCCACCACACCTCCGATCGGAAGAACTCCCACTCCCCCGTAACCTTTGGCTCAGGTAGCCCCGACCTATCCCTGCACCTGCGCTCACGATGACTCCCCCCTCCCCTGTCCTGGATCGACAGATCGGCCTCCATCTCCTTCTCGGGTCAGATGGATCTGCCAGGGGATCGATGCACCCCGCCGCCTTCTTCGTCGATCTTCAGGGAATCGCCGCCTCCTTCGACCTGGTCCTAGGAGATTGATCTGCTCTGCTCCTCCACCTTGCGGGGTCAATTGCGCAGCTACTTAGCCCTGCCCGTCACCTCGAATCGCTCGACCCCCTCCCGAGCGGAACAACCGCGCGAAGCGAGGCTGCACCTGTTAGATGATCTCAAACTTATATTAGGAAGAGTCCAGATAAGATTAGGAGAGTTCTAATTAGATTGGAATTGAGTTAGAGTCCTAGGAGGAGAAGATTACATGTAACCGGGCTATATAATGAGCCCAACCCCATTGTAATAGTACACCTCTCAGATTAACAATATTGCGTCCCTAAATTGAGAGCCCCGGAATTCCAACAATCTGGTATCAGAGCTTAGGTTTAGGGATTCAAAACGCTGCCCCCGGTGGGATCTGCTCCTGGGGGTAGCCTGCAACGGGCGGCTAGAGGCGTGAGTCGCGGGCCAGGGAAGGACGACACGACGGAAATCTCGACACGGGAGCTCCAGCGGCTGACGGAAATCTTCGCAACTCGTGGGCGACGTGCAGTTCGAGCGCCCAGAAGATCGTTCGCTGTCGGCAGGAATCCTCGATTCCTGGATCGATGGGCTGAGGTAAAGCTCGGCGGTCGCTTGCGGGCGATCGGGATTCGGCTGCAACGAAGCAGATCCGGGCAGAGGCAACTCGGGCCGAAATCGATCGGGCGGTATGGTCGCCTCGGCGGGCAGCACGCGCAACGAGCGGGATTCGACGCTGGCGTCAGGACCCCGCGTGGGAGATCGACAGCAGCGATGCGCGGTTGCTCGGCTCCCGGTGCGGCGGTGCGCAAGTCTGTGGCTATCGAGAAGGAAGCGCCGAGAGAAGCGGGGAAGGTTGGCGCACTCCATGCCGACGTGGGTGGCCCGCTGGTCCGCAGGCGTGAGCACTGGACGGCCGACGGAAGAGGAGCTAAAGTTTGCGCTGCAGCTTGTGAGGATTCGGGAGAAGAAGGGAAAAGGTCGACGTCTGGTAGTTGGGTCTGGTGGGCCACCAGAGTGCTGGGCCTGGTGGGCCACCAGCGTTAGGTGTTTTTTCTGTTTGCATGAGTGAACAGGAGAGGACCTGTTGGGTTTGGATCTGGAGATGTGAGGAGGTTTTGTGAAAAAAATAGAGGTGGGCAAGAAAAGGAGTGTCATCATGGTCTCGTCGTGTGGGACGTGCTCAAGGAGACGTCTACGCCACCAAGTACAACTTCATCGCACATGCGACGCTATGGGTTTGAGTCCCATTATGGTCGCGGGGAGATTTTGGGTTCAAGTCCCATTATCGTCCCAGGAGGAGGCTTGGGACACGGGAGACAGCAGGTTGTGCATGAGACCAATGAGCACAAGCAGACACACAACGACAAGCACGCGGCAGTGGTTGAGGATGGAGTGGCGGCTCAGATCGGGAGGATCTGGAGCGCGCAGGACTCGCGGTCTTCTCCTACGGTGGCTCGAAGATGCGAGGAGACCTGGTGCGAAGAAGACTCATGACACGAGGGAGCAATGATGATATCATGACGACTCCATGCAACGAGGGATCGACGGTGGACACAACACGACATCTGAAACAAGCACATGTGCCAGGATCGGAGGGAGTTCGTTGGATGATCCTGAACATTGTGGGTTGTGAGCATTGTTCGAGTTGTAGGGAGTTAAGATGAAGGAGAGAATGTTAGATGATCTCAAACTTATATTAGGAAGAGTCCAGATAAGATTAGATTAGGAGAGTCCTAATTAGATTGGAATTAAGTTAGAGTCCTAGGAGAAGATTACATGTAACCGGGCTATATAATGAGCCCAACCCCATTGTAATAGTACACCTCCCAAATTAACAATACTGTGTCCCTAAATTGAGAGCCCCGGAATTCCAACAATCTGGTATCAGAGCTTAGGTTTAGGGATCCAAAATGTTGCCCCCGGGGGGGTCTGCTCCTGGGGGTAGCCTGCAACGGGCGGCTAGAGGCGCGAGTCGCGGGCCACGGAAGGACGACACGACAGAAATCTCGACACGGGAGCTCCAGCGGCTGACGGAAATCTTCGCAACTCGTGGGTGATGTGCAGTTCGAGCGCCCAGAAGATCGTTCGCTGTCGGCAGGAATCCTCGATTCCTGGATCGATGAGCCGAGGTAAAGCTCGGCGGTCACTTGCGGGCGATCGGGATTCGGCTGCAACGAAGCAGATCCGGGCGGAGGCAACTCGGGCCGAAATCGATCGGGCGGGTATGGGCGCCTCGGCGGGCAGCACGTGCGACGAGCGGGATCCGACGCTGGCGTCAGGACCCCGCGTGGGAGATCGACAGCAGCGGTGCGCGGATGCTTGGCTCCCGGTGCGGCGGTGAGCAAGTCCGTGGCTATCGAGAAGGAAGCGCCGAGAGAAGCGGGGAAGGTGGGCGCACTCCATGCCGACGTGGGTGGTCCGCTGGTCCGCAGGCGTGAGCACTTGACAGGAGGTGGGAAACAAGACTTTGGGAGTGGAATGTACCTAAAGAGTTGGCTCATGACGACTGCTCGGAAATAGCAATTCTTGTGCCAGAATCTTAGTTTACTCATATTTTGTTACTCTTATCTTTTTTTTTTCTTATCATTTTTTCTCTATTATTATTTTTTAAAAATAAATAAATAAAATTATTGGGTTTCATATCTAGCTGACTCAAACGTGTTTGGGACAAAAGCTTGGCTGTTGTTGTTGTTAGTACTTCAAATTATTGAGAGGTACTTACATTTTAATATATTACCAATGTTAGAGATAAAAATGTTACTTTATGAGTTTTGATGTTTTGTGAGTCTTTTACCTGCTGAGGGTACACTATCATATCTGTACTTTTCATGTACTTCAGCTTCAGCTTGATTGTGAACGCTAACATCATTTTTATTGATTTCTCATTGCAGGATGTAGAATCTGATGGGTTAAGTGATCATCTTAGTGTTTTGGCTGATTCTTTAAATAAAGCTAGGAATCTTATTCACCCAACAGTGAAAGCACCATCCAAACTTGGTGACAATTTTATTAGTTTGGCCGCAGTAGTGGAAAATGAACATAAAAGGCTCCTTGCGAGAAAATCCATCATTGAAAAGCGGAAAGAAGAGCTCGAGCGTCAGATTTTGGAAAAGGTACTATTTGAATACGCTCTTCATTTCTGTGCTCCATGCCATGGTTTTCACGGTGTCACCTAGACGTCCAGGAGGTCTAGCATGGACGCCAGGGCTGCTTTACTCGCCTGGAGCGCCCCTGGTGGCCGCCTGGGACGGCCAGGCGTCACAATGGCGCCTATGCGCCCTGCCTAGGTTGCCACCAGGGGTGCCAGGCCAGCGCCAATCAAGCTAGCCTGATTGGCCAAGTTAGATAGTAACCTTTTCAGGCAACAAGAGGTCTTGTCTTCACTTTTTTTTTCACTTGAACTAGAGCTTGCTGAACTGTCTTGATCAGAACTTTAGTCAATGGTCAGATCCATGTGGAAGTTATTATTTCTGATATCGATAGAAACAAAATATTAGTTGTATCATTGATTCTGAATCAATACGGACAGTAGTAGTTGTACTGTGCAACAATTTCCAGAAATATGCACCTATTTTTTTTAAAAAAATTCTGAAGTACATGCTCTCTGTAGTTAAAACATCATGTTCACCTCTAAAATGCTCGTGCCCAGGATTAAAACTTAAGTATTGAAGCATGTAGTTTTAACCTGCTAGAGGATTCTCCTCTCGAATTGGAAGGTTAACTATTATTAGGATCTTAGATTCTTAACTACACATTTTAACTAGGCTGAAGTTGCCGCTACACAGCTGCGGCATGCTTTACTAAAGGAATTATGAAATCTATATTAGTGTTGTTCCACAGTTTCTTAGCTAGGTCGTTGAGAATGTTATAACTGCTCTTCTGAAAGCAATTTTGACTCTGTTTGTCCACCAGACATAACTTTATTAATGTTGTATCAATTGATGTTTGAATAATTATCTATGTTAATTTCTTGCTGGACTTGTAGTTCATTTGCTTTTTTTTCTTGAACTTACATTGGTTGAATCAGCCGACCCCAAGATGCTTGGGACAAGGTTTGGTCGTGATTACATTGGTTAAATCATCTATCATATATGTTTATGTTAGTTTGCTTGTTAATTCTACTATATAAGTGTGTGTGTGTGTATATATGTATATATGATTATTTAATTTACTGCTGGCTGTCTGCTGAGTGCTGACCTGGTGGGTGCCTAATTGTCGCCTAGGCACCTAAGCGTCAAGGGGCCCGGCTGGTGCCTTGGTTTGCCGGTGTGCTGTGAAAATGTTTCCCTGGGCTCTTTGTTTATTGTTTGTATTGTACTATTGTTGTTTTCAGGAAAAAGAAGAAGAGACTAAGAGAATGCGATACATAAA
The DNA here is from genome assembly GCA_036927565.1 of Tuctoria greenei. Lineage (NCBI taxonomy): Eukaryota > Viridiplantae > Streptophyta > Magnoliopsida > Poales > Poaceae > Tuctoria > Tuctoria greenei. Next base: position 230,402,124 of record JAYESD010000003.1, read on the forward strand.
GAAATCTGCAGATGATGAAAAGTTGAGGCTTATGACTGATCAGAAGCAGAGGGAGATCGAGAGGATTCGTAAGGAACAGGAGGAGAAAGAAAGAATTGAAGCACAAAAGAAGCTAGATGAATTAATACTTAAAAGAAGCATGAAAGGAGGGAAAAAACTTGTCGTTGAGGGGGTAAGAAACAATACCGACTTTAACTCTGCTTGCAAACTGTCTTATGTCATGTTATTTTTTTATAGGAATCATGTTTTGTATGTTCAATTCTGAAAATTAGTGCAGTTATTTATAATTGATTTGAATAGTAGGTGATGTAGATGCAGAGCAGGATCTTGCTTGCTCATTGCTCAATTTGATCATTTATTCATTTGGGTATCTTCTTTGTACAAATATGTTATTACATGCCAACTGTTTCTAGCATGCCACTTTGTTTATGCCCCAAAACTGGCACAATATTATTGGACAGATAGGACTTTGGGAAATTTATTTTGTACAGCATAAATATGCATCCATGAGTATTAAATTGGTACATAAAAATATGTGGCAAGGCAAATGGCTGTGGATTTGGTAATGGTATTTAGAATTAGAAGCTACTGGTACTCTTTATTCGTCACTATAATATTATCTGCTGGATGTCCCTGAGAGCTTATGTATGTGATACTGATACACCCCTCTTTTACATTGGACATCTATATAAATATAATTACCTATATCTATATGCATGTTAAAGTTTGTAGTTAGCACCCTAGATTGTATACTGAAACTGTAAATGATTAACGGCACCTTTGTGTACTAGTGTTGGCCGGAACTCAAAATACTTGGTTGTAGGTAACCTGATGTCATTGAGCTTTACCCTTATTGCCATATCTTGAATGTTTGGATGCAGGATCTTTCAAAGCAGGCCATCATGGAATTGGCACTGAGTGAACAGGTGAAAGAGCGCATTGAGTCGGAGAGAAAGCTGCAGAAGCTCGCGAAAACGATGGATTACTACGAAAGGGCAAAAAGAGAGGAAGAAGCACCACTGATTGACCAAGCTTTCGAAAAACGTCAGGAGGAAGAGAAGACCCTTCATGAGCAAGAGCAGCTTGTCTGTTTTTTTTACTATTCTGTTGTTAATGAAGTGCAAATAGTCACACTAGTCATTTATTGTTTTAATTTCTGATTGTAGCGAGAGATAGAGCTTAGCAAGCAACATCATGCCGGTGACTTGCAAGAAAAAAATAGACTTTCACGAATGCTGGAACACAAGGTATGCATGCTATTTGATTACGTTAAACCTTTACATCACAATGGAGATTCCATCTTCTATTTTGAAAATCAAGATAAAAATGCTCTAGTTAAACTGGTAGCAAGTTAGTTTACGTTGCATTTACAGAACATGAGTCGGAATTTTGAGATGTTCTTGTAGCTGTTATAAGCTGCATTGGGCACACTTTATTCCTGCAGCTTGTTCGTCAGATTGTAGCAGCTGCCTCTCAGTTCTAACATCCCTGCTTCTACCTGGTTTGTTGTTTTGTTGCAGAATGCTTTCCAGGATAGAATCATCCAGCTTCGTGAAGCTGAGTTTAGCCATCTGAAGAAAGAGAGGGATGAACGGATCAATCAATTGATATCATCAAGGAAGCGTGAAAGGGAGACGGTAAGGAAATTGATGTATTATCTGAACTTGGAGGAACAACGTATCGAAAAGTGTCGTGAGGAAGAGGAAGCTAGAAAACGTGAAGGCAAGTGAAGTCTGATTTAATTTAATTGTATTTGTGTTTTTCAGAATCAGAAGTGCATGTTCAACTTAAATAGTTTGTGTTCCCCTCTACTGCATTTGCATTGTTTACTTATAGTGGGCTAAACTGATCAGACCTAATTAAACATAAAAAACCTGCAAAATCTGCAGCCTAAGTTTTCTCTTGTTTGGTTTTAGGTTCTGCAGAAACCATTATAAGGTCAATAATTATACAGACTGTTACATTCATACTGTTAACAGTGTTTTATCTTGCTTTTTTTTTATTTTGAACTGAAGGTTTGTTTGATTAGCAATTCAGTAAACTGTCTGAACTGAGTGAATACCGTACTGTCTTTTTATGTAACTGAATGTGATCCAATGGTTACATCTTTGATTCCATATTTTGCAAAATGAAGTGCAAGAACTAAATTTCTAGGTCATCCATGTTATTGATATTGTTTTCTTCTGCAGAGGAAGAGAGGAGGAAAAGGGAAGAGGTGGAGAGAAAGGCTAAACTTGATGCTATTGCAGCCAAGCAGCAACAGAGAGAGAGGGAGTTAGAGGAGAAGGAAAGGCAGAGGAAGGAGGCTCTCTTAAGAGGAGCTGAGGCTCCACGCTCACCTAGTGCTGCACCTATTACACCACCAGCTCGTGAGCCAATGGCTGCCCCTGTTCCTGCTGCCGCAGCGCCAACTCCTGGTAAATATGTCCCCAAGTTTAAAAGGAGTGGCGATAGTGTCAGTGGCAGCTCTGGTGGCGGCAGCATGAGGCCATCAGGTCCACCTGAACATGACCGCTGGGGTTCACGTGATGATCGCCCTCGACCCGATATGCGTCCACCCCGCCAGGATGCCCCGCCTGCACGGCAAGATGCACCCCCTGCTCGCCAGGACGCTCCAGCTGAGCGCTGGCGCCCAGGATCAAGACTGCCCTCAAGTTCTTCATCTTCTTCGTCGACCTGGGGGAGGCCTCGTAACTGATGCTGTGTGCTCTGGTTGAGATTTTTGCTGCCCCTCGAAGTTGAGGTACACAGCCAACCTGTGATCCTGGGAAGTGTTGTTACTTGAGTTTGTTTAGCACACCGAACGCTCCTAAAATTTTGAAGCTGGGACTTATCTTAGGGCCATGGTGCCTTTTTGATGTTCGTCCAAGTACTCCTTACATATTGTGTTGCTTTGTTTGTAATACTCCAATTTGTGATGTTTCTGATGGTCCTGTGCTTAATTGCAATCACTGTTTTCGATCTTCCTTGGTTTAAATCTGTAGTCTCGAACGCTTCTGTCTTTGGATCTGTTATCATTTTTGCCACTGACCGTTTTATGGTTGTGTATTATGTTTCGATGACGTTTCGTTGCCGCCAAACGGGGGACAGAAGAAGTGCGTACTAGTGAAGCTGAAAAGTAAGTACTCCATCTGTCTGTTTATTTTTGAATTACAAAGTGATAAAGCTTTTAAGGACGGAGGGAGTATCTTAGAACTAGAAAGTGGTAAGTTTTTAAGGACGAAGGGAGTATCTTAAAACAAACTGCAACATTGTGCCAGAGCCAGCTTACGGTGCTGAGGTTTTTAGATTGATACCGTACAATATCATTCTGGAAGGTGCCATGCCTTACGAATGTTTTCTTTGCTGTTGGAAAGCACTTCTGGTAGCTGTTGCTGCACCTGCGAGAACAATGGTACACCGACGAATATCTGGATCTCTTAGGGCTGGAAATGAGCTGGCTGCCATCGTTAGAGCTAGAGTCAGACTGGTGCTGTACATCGGTGACGCCTTCTCGGCTGTACTGGAATGCAGCCACGAAAGCTGTTTCGATCTCTGGTGCCTGAAGTAGGCTTACCACCGAGCCTGATGACCTCTTCGACCAGGCGATGAACCGAAAAGAAGCGAAGAACACTACGCTAGCATCATGTCATTGCCTTGCTCCGTCTCTTGTTATAACAGGCGAAAAGGCCCGACCAACTCGAGTGAGAATGCGGGCTCCGAACTTGATCCGCAAACACAAATGTAGTGCAGTAGTCAGCAGGGTACCCAAATTCTGAAATGCCCAGTCACCTTTCTTTTATTTTGCCTGCGTTCTCACGAAAAGGACGTCCTTCTGCACAATTACCTAGTTACAGATTGGAGTGACATCTTAAAGGCCCCAGAAAACAGTGGAAAGTAGCCACAGGAAAACTATTATAAAATGATACTCTTTTCGTTTCACAAATTATCACCTTTTAGTTTAAAAATAAATTAAAAGATTACAAAATTTGGAGAACGAAGGAAGCACAAGACTTGAACAACTGTCTGAGAAGCAGGAAAACGAGAACTGAATACGATTAAGAATTTTTTATCCATACTCGTTTCTCACCGCGGGAAGCTGTGCTGCGCTAATCCCGATAAAAAATCGTTCTTCTGGGCTGATCCCGACGTAAGTCAGCTCCACGGAACCTTCCAGAAGGAATCCACGCGATGCCGTGGCCGTGCGCGTAAACAAAAGCGCGCGGGCCCACGCGTCTGAAACCGTCCTGCCGCGAAGCAAGCAGGCGTTGGAAGTGCTTTATAAACTGCGTGGTCTCGGTCCACCAGCAAAGCAATTCTCTCCGCACCGCGCAGCTGTCTCCTGGCGGCGGAACCTGCACGCGCGCACCGGCGACTGCTGCGGCTCCGCCGGCGGCCTGCGCTTCTCCCGATCCGGTGAGTTCCGCTCCGCCGCCGACGCAAGTCCCGCCTGCTCGCCTTTTTTTCCCGAATTCCTCCCTTCTGCTTCCATCTTTGCCTAGATTTTTCGAGCGACGTGGTGTTCGAGCTAGGCGCGTAGGCGTAGATCGCGGGTTGCGGGAGTGCGGGGCTCTGGACCGTGTGCATGGAGTCGGATCTAGGACCTCCAGCGGCTAGGGGCTGGTTAGATTTTGGCGTAGTACGGGCGCGGTGATTCTGGGCTGTTCTAGGGTTTCGTCGCGGTCCAGATCTGTCGCGCTTCTGTAATCCTCCGGTGCTTTCTGTGCGGAATTCGGTGGCCTCACGTTGCGGCACCGCTAGTACTATGTACTAGTAATCGGAATTGGGTACTTCGAAGATACCTCGTTACTTTTTCGTGCTAGATGTGCTCCTGCCGTGATCGAGACAACTTCAACCATGTTTCGAAAACATGCATTTTCATTGGACGCAAATTTACCGTCCTTTTTTTGTTCTCGCAGGTGAATTGTCATCTCACTGTCAAAAACTGTTCGGGCACTTGGGACTTCAGGACGACAAGGTAAGAAAGTGTATAATCATACATGTTCTGCACTTCATTTTGTCAGCGGCAACTGCAATTGCGCCTATTTGTTCCTAGTTCGTAGTCCATGCTTGCGCTGTGTAGGTTGTTCTAACTTGTGATTCAAACTCGGTTTGAAGCTTGCATCTCTATTATGTTCTGATTCTGGAATAAGTGCCTTTGGTTCTCCTTCTCATGCAACAGAAGATTAAGAGCCATAATCTTGTCTAAACTGTTGCCATATAGTGCTTTGGATCTTGCCTAAACCGTTGCCATATGGTGCTTTAGATCAAGGGCAACCATTGCCCTCTGTAGCTATCTCAAGTCAGTTAATATTTGGCGATATTATGAATTGTCATGAGAAGAAGGGGAGCCTTGGCGCAGCGGTAAAGCTGCTGCCTTGTGACCATGAGGTCACGGGTTCAAGTCCTGGAAACAGCCTCTTACAGAAATGTAGGGAAAGGCTACGTACAAAAGACCCAAATGGGTCGGACCCTTCCCCGGACCCTGCGCAAGCGGGAGCTACATGCACCTGGCTGCCCTTATTATGAATTGTCATGAGAGCTGTGAATTGTGGCTTTAGGTGACTTAGTTTTGTGAGTCCTGGGGCGGTGAGCATAATGTTTATTACTTAGCTGATCTCCATGCAAAGTTGATTTGAAAATTAACTGAACTATGCAGAGTCAAATTTATGACTTTTTAGTTATATCTAAAGTGGAGAGCCTCTCCAAGTTGTACCTTTTGTGGAATTAAATTCAGCATAACTGATCTGTAAATTTATTACTGCTGTCTTTTGAGATATCCAAAACTTTTTGTCTATTTATGATTACCTTTTTTTGTGAGGATATTTATGATTACTTATATTCAAAATGTTCAAAAAACTAACATTGTTCGTCTCTCTTCTATGAGATGCACTTCCTTGCATCATTTCATGGCCCTACAGGTTTAGAGTTATCCGATCTTTTGGGATGGATGCCAAGAAGTTCCTGCAGTTGGTTGAAGAAAAGAAAAAGAGGATCCTTGAGAAGAAAGAAGCTCCGCTGAAATGGGAGCAGAAATTGGAAGCAGCAGCTAAGGCAAAGGCTGACGCGGAAAGAAAGGAGAAGAAAATTAAGTCAAGGAAGCATAAGAGGAGAGGAGATTTGTATTCAGGCTCTGATAGTGACTCCGACGGTCGCGTGGAACGGAAACACAGGAAGAGAAAGGGCCGCAGAAGGCACAAGAAGCATAGTCATTCTGACTCGGATGATGCCAGGAGGCATGAGCGCAGGTCTAAAAAGCGGAGCTCTAACTCGAGTGATCAAAGTGACAGCGATGACTATGACAGTGAGTCTGAAGAAGACCGTCGTAGGAAGAAACACTCCCACAGGCGAAGGCATCATCGTCATTCGTCAAGGTCTGAAGACTATAGCAGCGATGAAGAAGATTGGAGAGCAATCAAGAAAGACCATTCCAAGAGCCGCAGACGCCATCATCGATCATCATCTGATAATGACTCTGACTCTGAGGATAAGGCCAGGTCCAGGCATAGGAAGCGTCTCAGATCAAGTGATGAGGATCCAGCATCAGATTCCAGCAACCATAAGCGTCACAGGAGTCGATCCTTGGGGGAGTCATCTGATGACAGAGCTGCTGACGAATCAGAGAAAACAAGGAATGGCAAAAGGTCTCACAGGAATGGCCATCACCACCGTCACCATCACCATGACCATCATGATGTGCGTATCTCTGCAGAACCTAACGATAAGAAGCAAGTTCTGAATGGCGACCCAAAAGGCCTTGAAGGTGACAACGTGGACTGCGATAAATCGTAAAAGATTCTGGTGGAACCAGCTGAAATGCTGTGGCCTTTCAGCAATTCAGAAAGAATTGAATTTTCTTTCGTTTAACTGTGTGCTCTGGCTTGTAATGATTTGATGATTGAACATTAGACGCTATTTTCGTATTTCCGTTTTATGAGCTATTTTAGCTGGTCCATTTGATGATTATAAATTGATCGCTATTTCATGGTTGCAGCGTTATCATGAGCGTTATCATGCGGAACTCCTGACTTACTATCCGTATCTGTATCTGCCTCCATATTTTTTTTACTTCGCCTCTTATTAAACCGTTGATCAGATTTGACAACATTGCCATTGACTTTTGATTGATACATTCTTCTGGGTTCAAGTATAATTCGCTTCTGGGTTCAAGCTTTCTACTCTTTTCTGCCGCGGGTGCTCAGGTAGGACCATCGCCGCCGGTAGGTTAAGGTGGGTAATCAGTTATATTTATCGATGAAAGTGGGGCGGGCTGCTGTGACCCGCCCCGCTGCCGCTTCGGCCGCGAGAATGACGCGGGCTGGTTTGAGGCAGCTTGCGGCGCCCGCGATTATTTTGCGGCAGCTTGCGGCGCCTGCGTGCTCGCGTTACTACGGCGTTTTGTAAAATTAGGTGCAGCTTGCTCGTGTTACTACAGCGGCTTGCAGCGCCTACTCTCTCGCTTCATCACTTGTCACTCTTGGGTGCTCAGACCCGTAAGTGCAGTGTCACGTCAGCAATTGAATGATTTACATTGAAGTGTGCAGTATTCTATATAAAAATTCTGAAATTCTAAAATTAGCGATCCACAATTAGTTATAAAATTCTTGCATTGAGCTGTCAACTTGATAGTGGTTCACAATTAGTAAACAAACCAACTGGTTTAAAAATAATTGTCACTGCCATTACATAACACCAAATTGGAGATTCCAACTGGTACAAAAGTAAAGCAGAGATTTGTTGTACTCTTGCTGAGTGTTGGACTCGTGTTACTACAGCGGCTTGCAGCGCCCACTCTCTCGCTTCATCACTGTTGTCACTCTTGGGTGCTCAGACCCGTAAGTGCAGTGTCACGTCAGCAATTGAATGATTTACATTAAAGTGTGCAGTATCCTATATAAAAATTCTGAAATTCTAAAATTAGTGATCCACAATTAGTTATAAAATTCTTGCATTGAGCTGTCAACTTGATAGTGATCCACAATTAGTGAACAAACTAACTGGTTTAAAAATAATTGTCACTGCCATTACATAACACCAAATTGGAGATTCCAACTGGTACAAAAGTAAAGCATAGATTTGTTGTACTCTTGCTGAGTGTTGGACTCTGGCACTCTGCTGTATCAAGAATTCCCCCAGGGAGCACATCAACATGCAGATGCTGGAAGTGGCTGCCAAGCTGCAAGAAATCAGGAACTAAATGTATAATATTACCAAAATCTTCAAATCTCTTCAAGAGTTAAAACAACAACACAAATAAAAGTAGAAAGTCTACTAGATCCCGTGCTGGAAAAAGGAACACTTTCCCTCATTCAGAATCAGTCATTCTAATAGTTACATTTTACAGTAGCATTTCTACAAATATAATTGTGGCCTATTGTTTTTGTCAAAGAAAACTTACAAGGGACTAAAACACAACAAGAGATATTATTCTAATCCACATTTTGCAAAACAAACATTATACAGAATAATCACTTTAGCATGTATTATCTGCTATATGCAACAAACCAATGCAAACACTGATCTCTAACTTCACTTGACAATATTGTTTCACACATGTTATAGCCTATAGGCAACTTGCAAATATGAGGAGTTGCAGATTATCTAACTTCAATTGGCAATACCGCAACAAATATGATAACGGGTTGAGCACTAACAAAATAAAAAATTTGGATTCATACTTGAACAAACATCAGATTGGAATTATTAGAACATGTGGACTTTAGTTACGAGTGTCACAATAACTTCGTTGATAGGAGACGTGCACAGACGGACAGGCCAGCATCCTACAACAACCAAAAAATTACGCGTGCATACCACCATCCTCAATATACTACACTCTACACGAAGTGAAGTTGACGTCCGCTCACCTCATTACTTGAACTTTAATGAAACTAAGCAGTCATGAAACATAAAAAATAGTATTATGAAAGGAAATGAATCTGGTGACGACAACAGCTCATTACTTGAATGATAAGCAAACTTAAGTACAGGAGTCAAGACATACACGGTGACGTTTCCAGATGCATATTTTCTTAGCAACATTTTGAAGGCTCCAAAAATTTGAGATGTTGGGAAACGTACCTCCAAGGCTCCAAAATGTTGCAAGTATCTTAACCTTCAAATTTGAGATGTTGGGACTTGGGAGGAAGGTCCATATTCACTATCAAAGCCCACAAGAAAGTGATGATCACAAGTAATGAGAAAAGTGCAATTTAATCAAATCAACATGACATGTGCAAACATTACCTGACGTTCACATTGCCACCATCGTCGTCGTCATCATCATCATCTTCTCCAAAGACATTTCCAGCAATGTCATCAAAAGTAGTTTCTGAAACATATGCAACATTCATTTACACACAAACTTATCATTTAGCGCATAAACTTAAAATTTTTATATGCAAGAAAGTAATTGTACCACTTTCTCTTAACCAATCCTGCAGGCATATTAGAGCTTCTACTGTGCCGCTAGCCAACCTACTTCTGTAGTCACAAATAGTCTTCTTAGCACATGAAAAACAGACTCTGATGGGACAGTTGATGCAGTAATGGTTAGCGCATCACGTGCAAGGAGTGCAAGAATAGGATACTTGGATGAATATGTCTTCCAATACTATATACAAATCAGCTGATACAGGGGTCAACTCCTCATCCAAGTAGCGATCAAGATCACTCACTCTTCCCATTTTGTTGTGCATTTACTTGCATACCCCAATCCGCCCAAGGGTTATCAAGATCCAACTCATTGCTAACTCCATGTGCAGTCTCATGAGAGAAGTTACCAAATCGTTACAAGTACTCCTCAAACATCCTCCGAAATGTTTCTTCAATACTGGAGAAATAAATGAATGCTTTATCTGTAAACCCTTGTTGTAAGCGGAACTTCAAGAAACCCAATTTGAATCTGGGATCAAGAATAACAGGAATGCAAATTTGATGGTACGAGAGATTTGTGAAACTTTTCCTTCATTTTGGTTATCATCAGTGTGATGTTCGAATCTGAATTTGATGACTCCTTTTCTAAGACCTTCTTTACCTTCCACATTTGATGGAAGTAACAGGTTGATGTTGGATAGTTAGATCCCGAGACCATTTTTGTTGCAACACAAAAAGTCTTAAGGATATCACAAAGCTTCTTCGATAGCTTCCACTCTTCATCTGAAGGCTCATGAATATATTGAGAGTCATCAATAGCCAATGATTCAAAAGCTCTCCTATACAAGAAAGCTGAATCAAGCATCTCATATGTAGATTTCCAACGAGTGGCAACATCAAGATGAGGACGCTTTATAGAAGATATGCCAAGTTGTTTAATCATCTTCTCGAATCTTTCCTTTCGAGATTGTGAACTTTTGACATATTTCACACTTCCCCTAATGTTATCCACAACAGAACTGATGGCACCAAAACCCTCTTGCACTATCAAATTCAGAACATGTGCAGCACAATGATAATGGAAGATTTTTCCTTTCTGAAACAGCAACCCCTTAGAGGAAAGATTCTCTCTCAATGATTTCACAAAAGAGTCATCGACACTTGCATTGTCAAGAGTAATTAAAAATATCTTATCCTCTATATTCCACTCATGAATTGTTCTTAACATTGCATTGAACAATTATTTACCATCATGTGGGGTTTCAATCAAAGCAAACTTGATTATCCTCTTAAAAAGTTTCCATTTAGCATCAATATAATGGCAAGTGACACAAAGATAGCCCAAATTTTTGTTTGAGGTCCACAAATCAGCAGTAAGAGAAATTCTATAATTTGGATTGCTGCTTAGGAGATCTCTAAGTGATGTTTTTCCTTTCTCATATGAAGCAATGCAATCTGATTTGATGGTGATCCAAGAAATTTGGGGGAAATATGGATTCAAGCTAGCCACAAAGCTTCTGAATTTTGGATATTTAACAATGCTAAAGGGCAATCCATGTAGAACAATCAACTTAATTAATTCCTCCCGAGCTACATCAACATCAAATTTCTAATCTTTCAAAGAAACATCACTTGACTTAGATGAACTCATTTGATGAATCATTTGATCTAACTTAGCCTTGCCATCACAACTAAGTAAGTGTCTAAGACAAGCACTTGTGCCATTAGTTCGACGTACATTGAATACTTTATTACAATGTTTGCATTTAGCTTCGGCAACAACTTTACCATCATAAATAGGATCAAAATCAAGCCATATTCCAAACTTAAGTTTTATTATTTTACTTTGTTGTGAAGATCCTAAACAATTGTGTATAAATCATGCTTTAGAACAAAAAATAATATAAAAACAGATGTGCGTGAGTCGGAGTTGGAGATCTATTTGCTTACCACTAGAGCTAGGACGCTTCATGGTATGTGAAGGTGTTGAAATTGGAGATCTTTTAACCGCTACTGATGGAGATCCAAATGATAGAGAGAGTATCATCCTGATTTCTGGAGACTTCACAATCATAACTAATGGCGATGACACCATCCTCACTACTGGTGACGTGAACTTCTTTGTTAATGATGTCTTGTGCTTGACCTCAGTACTCAAGACCTACAAAAGATTTGCAACATAATCTGAGAAATGGACAGAGACGCAACATATGTTGGAGCAGGTCAGGTTGGAGATGCAAGAACTGCAGTCTTTCAGAGATACATGACAACATCGTGCTATTGCTTCTGACATCACTATACAGTCCTTGAACTCTGAAGTAAGTATATCTATACATCCTACACTAGTAACTGAAATACTTCATGTTTGGTGTAAATACATTGGGATACTGCATTTATTACCAAGAACTAGATGTTATAATTCGATTGGTTTGGCTACCTCTTCATTGCCATTAAAAAAAGACTCAAGATTGCAGATGTTGTGATGAACTCTGATGATAGCACTTTGTAGCATTCATTACTTTATTCATAGATGTGTTTCAGTTATTCTTGACACTGAGAAGATGAAGTGTAGTAATCCATACACCTAATTAGGTTGCTTTTAGAGAAATCTATATCGGCACATAAAATTTTACTTCATTCTTTATCTTAGTTCTTACTCCAGAATTCATGTTGAACTACTCTAACAACAAGTTGATCTGTGGAGGTATTGGCATACAAGAGTGTGTTTGATAAACATTTTGATGAAGATACAACACTAAATAAATGCAAGAGTATTTTTCAGCTGGACTTCACTGCATCAATTGCATGAACAGTTCATCGATCTTGACCAAAACGTACATGGAAGAAAATGGCTGAACCAACTAAAGTAGCATGAGGAAAGAACATCTGTTACCTGAGCAGTAGGACAGGTTGTTGCCAGGCGGGATGTTGACGACGATGGTGGCTGGCCGACGGTAGAAGGAGCAACGAACTGAGGAGACCCTGACCGTATAAGGCGGCGAGTGGGCGAGATGCCACTGAATGTGAACTCGCCGGCGCCGGGAGGTGGCGATGGGGCAACATCGTAGCAACGGCTGTGCCCAACATCCTCGCTCGTAGGGTCCGGCGGCGGTGCCTGTAAAGATTCAACCGGAGTCTGGAGTATGAGACAAGAAGAGAGAGAGAGAGAGAGAGAGAGAGAGAGAGAGAGAGCGAGGTGACGGAGGTCGGAATAGGGAGACTCTCGTACCTGGTTGCGGCGGCGGCTCCCGGCGGTGACGGCTCCCGGCGGCGGTGGCAGCGGAGCCTATATCTCTCTGGCGGGCGGAAGCGGCGGCGGAGCCTCCATCTCTCTAGGGTTTACAAACGCTCAACAGAAGGTGTAGCGGGCTGAAGCGGCGCCTGGCGGGCGCATGCGGCTGGCCTTGCGGCGCCGCATCTCTCTGGCGGGTGGCCTCTGGGCCCGCTGGGCCGGCCCGCTCCACTTTCATGTTTAGAAATCAAAACGGATCCGTTCGGTTTTTGTTTTTTTTTTAAGTTCGGTTTCTGAAAAACGAAAACCAAAATTAGTCATGGAAATTAAAAAACCGGTCCAAACCGAATTTTTTGGTTTCGCTGGGAACCGTCAAAACTGAATTTTCCTTGTAGGATCGGAGGAGAGTGCCGTCCGTTGTGTCGGGGAGCCAGAGAGGCAGGACCGCTGGGCGCAGGGACGCAGCCAGCAACATCACCGTGTTGCGTGGTGGCGTTGCGTCGTGACCCGTCGCGTGGAGGAGGAAACTCAAATGAGTGGGAATATTCTAATAAAATATAGATTTAGAGATTTAGAGGATCACTGTCACGATCAGTCTAATATAAAATATGCGTGGGTCATATCATGTAAACTTAAAAACAGTTGTTGAAAACTCGACTAACCTTTAGTTATCCTTCCATCCTATCACTACCAGCAGTCACCATGCACAAAAAAAATAATTTGTATCAGTTCTCAGTCCCTATTTATCATCGATAGTTAAAAAATAAACTAATCAGTGATAAATATTTGAAAATAGAATGAGTATTTGTGTAACACCCAAAATTTCAAAAATTTGAAATAAAGGGATCGAACTAGGAGTGCATCATGCTTTTGCCTTTGGTTTGAAAACTCAATTTCAAAATGCGCTAGAATTTGTTTGAAATTTGAAAAGGAATTCAAATTTGCAAAAGAATGAAAAAGGAAAAAGGAAAAAGGAAAACAAAAACAAAAAGAAAAAGAACCCACCCTGGGCCTTAACCCCGCCCGACCCACTTCTCCCCTCCCCTCTTATTCCTTCTCCCTCCCGCCGGCCCAACTCCTCCCGGCCCAGCTCGGCCCCGCGCCTCCCTCTCCTTTCCCCTCTCCCTTTCTCTGCGCGCTGGGACCCGCCCGTCAAGGCTTTCCTCCTTCCTCCCGTCGCCCGCGCCCGACACCGCCCGCTAATGCCGCCCCGGTTCAAAACGCCGGCAAGGAAATCCTCCCCCATTATGGCCCCGGCCGCCTTCCTTCGGGGGAGATCCCCTTCCTTACCTCGTCGCCCCCCTCTCCTCCTATAAAATCCGGCCGGCGCCCCCCAAATTCTCCCTTCCCCGAAGCTCCGAACCCTAGCCGCCGCACCAAGGTAATGGTGCCGCCGTTCCCGTCGCTTGACCCCCTAATTCTCCCTCCTTCTTGGTCTGACGCGTGCGCCGTGCTACCAAGGACTCGCCGGACATCTTCTTTTGGGGGTTTGGTCGTCGCTTCATCAATCCCGACGAGCACCGCCGGAGTCCGCCGCCTCTCACCGTCGCCGACACACCTACGCCCCGATTCAAGCCCCGCGACCCCCCTCGGTGAGCTCTCCCGGTCTCCCTCTCCCTTTTCCGCGTTAGCTCCGAGGCTTTAGGCGTCGATTTGGCCGATCCGGCCATCGCCGGCGAGGCGCGCCGCCGTGGCCGCCGAGCGCCGCCGCGCTCTGGGTGCGCGCCGCCCCTAGGGCGACGTGGCCCATCCTCGGCCGTCGATCTGAGGCCGACGACCGAGATTAGAAGGGGCGTACCCCTTCGGTCATTTTAAATCTGGGCCGCCCGCGTTGGATCCAACGACCCAGATTCAAATGCACTTAAATGTTGGCCGATTTGCACGTAGCCCCCTGCACCAATTTAAAATAATTACAGATAGGTCCTGTAATTTAGAAAATAGCCCCTGGACTTTTATTTAATTCTGTCAGCTCTGCTAAATTGAATAAATATATCATTTTAGCCCCTGTTTTCACTATAAAATATATTTTTAGCCTCTGTAAATTATGGTTAACCCCTGGTGATGTTATAAAATATTTCTAGGCCACTGATCATGTCTGTTTTGCATAAAAGCCCCTGTATTAATTGTAAATTACATAAAATCACATGAGAATTCTTCCTTTTTGCACAAATCACTTAGGGTATTATTTTATTATTATTTCCTAACCTCTTTAGTGTAAAATAATGCATTTAAACTGCTGATTGTGCTGAATTCCTAACAAACCCATGTAGGCACTAAAGTCCAAACCTCCACCCACACCACTAAATAAAGTCTCACTGAGGACATAGTGTTAGCGACGTAATTGCGTAGGTTTTCTTTTGTGTTTATTTATTTGTGGTGTGCATTTATTCTCCTGTTCTTATTGTGTGCTGCTACTTTCCATTCCGCATGCGATGATGTATTTAGAGTCGGTTCCCGAGCCGACTTACAATCTTCAGGACTACCACTTCACCGACCCACACTCCGAAGAAGGCAAGTTCCTTAACCATTTTGCACCTGTTTTATTAAGTTTTAGTTAGTTGCATGTTTAATAAATTGAATCCTATTTACTGTACCCTTCCATATAATTCCTTGTCCCTGGGTTGGTTTGGGTAGATGTTATTATTTCTTTTACGCTTAGCCATGCTTAGTATTTGGGAGGGAAATATCTCTACATACACGCTCTATTATTAATTGTTGTGATTTATTGATATATGGTGAATTGAATTGTAGTGGATAGGAATCTGACGGGTTGATTTGTTTGGGATGGTGCAATACGCACGAGACCCGAGTTTTGGGGTATGAACCTCGCCGGATTCTAAGGACCGGTTTATGGAGAAAGCCACTAAGCCTTATAGTATCGCCACAAGACTGAGTATGAGGCAGCTTGGTCAATTAATTAGGCCTCTCCCGGCGTAGTATTAGTGATTGGATAGTGCGGGGAATTGGTTCAGAGTGTACTGCCTTGGGATCCGCATGGCTCAAGAGGGGGCAACTGGGGTGTTGAGTTGTGGTGTAACAGCTCACACTTTTGTACAGGGGTGAAACCTCAGAGGACTAGTACGCATCCGGAGGATCCTTTGTAAAGACCTCGTAGTGATCTCCTGGCCTCACACCAAAGGAAGTGTGCAATGTGATTCGCGACCACGGGCATTCAGGGAGGTTTCCTTAGTCCACGTGGCAACAGAGGATGAAATCACGGCTTGTGGGTAAAGGGTACATTCTCTGCAGAGATTTAGAAACTGTCATGACAGCCGTGCTCACGGACAAGAGCGGCTTGGTGTCCAATTCATAATTAGTCAATGGTTGGGAATGGTGTTTTGGTTGGTTGGGATTCGGATTAAAAATGGGTTATGGATGGGTTCATACACTTAGAAGTAGGTGCTAATGAAAGCTAAGGATAGGATGTAATGCTATAGTGCTTAACCCAAATTTAGCCTTCCTTTCTAAAAACCTACATGTCATCTCTTTCCCACTTGCTGAGTACCGTTGGTACTCAAACTTGCTTGTTGCTCATCTTTCCTCAGTCTATAATGGAGAAGAGGTAGAGAATGAAGACTTCTTCGCTGATCCAGAGGAGACGTTCTAGGATGGCACAACCCCCGGGCAACGCCTGTGCATGGAGCCACACTAGTTTACTTTTACCGCTGTTCTGTTTTGTAATCTTATTTTAGACATACGGGTCATTATTGTAAGACATTTATGTACTCGAACATGACTTGTAATAAATGATATTACACTTTCGTCTACACATGTATGATGAGAATCGATCCTGACATACATGTAGAAGCTATCCAGTTGTCTTGTTGGGACCGGGTGTGACAATTTGCTGATTTGGCCCACTATTTTCTAGATTCCCCTTTTCCATTTCTGAGCTGCGAATTCCGATACCTTATCCCAAACTCCTCTTCTTCCTCCCGCTTATATTTGGCCACCGCAGTTGGCTGCCGCGGCCACTCCTCTCCAACCCGATGGTGGCCATGGCCCTAGCGCTGCAATGGCCGCTCCAACTCCAGCCGCGGACACCCGCCCTCGCGACGGCCCACCGGCGCCGCCTCGTCCTCCTCCCCGTCCGTCGTCGCACCCCGCTGCTCCGAGCTCGCTGCTGCGCCGGCGCCGGTGCCGACGCTGGGAAGACGCAGGCGGCGGTGAGGAGGGCGTACCCGTACGACGAGATCGAGCCGAGGTGGCAGCGGCACTGGGAGGAGCACCGCACGTTCCGCACCCCGGACATCGGGGAAGGCCTCGACACCTCCAAGCCCAAGTGCTACATCCTCGACATGTTCCCCTACCCCAGGTACTATCGGACTATTCGTCTATCTAATGTGCATATACCTGTAAGATTTACCCGTTCCAGTCTATCATACATACGTAATCAGTAACTGTGCAATTGTGCCGCCCTTGGTCTGAATTCGTGAAGCAGGATAGTGTAGGTGAATGCAATTGACAATTGGGTTTAGCCAGAAGTGTCAAACCATGAAAAATCTTATCGTAAGATATGTATCGCTTGTTGCATACGTGATTTCGGAACTTTCCCTTTTCGTGCAGTGGGGCTGGGTTGCATGTTGGGCACCCCCTTGGATACACGGCAACTGACATTTTATCGAGGTTCAAGCGCATGAAAGGCTTCAATGTTTTGCATCCAATGGGATGGGACGCATTTGGACTTCCTGCTGAGCAGTACGCTATTCAGGTTGTTCAGTCCTACATTGCATGTCCTCGTTTAACTTATCCTTCACTGAAAATTATTAGCTGATATGGTTATCTGACCTGTTTTACACTGTGCTCAGACGGGAACCCACCCGAAGATCACCACTGAACGGAACATTGACCGCTTCCGTACACAGGTAATATACTCTGCGTTTATGTATCTTTATTGCATATTTTGCTTCTAACTTCAGTAGAGATGATGACAGTAACTAGGAAGTTAATAACACTCTACTGCTCCAAGTAGTTTGATCTGCACATCTTTGCATTCTCAGAAGGTTGCACAAAATAACTGAGCAATAGCTGTTCGCCAAATAAGTCTATGCTAAAATGGTACTGTGATGCTTGAGGCGCCTTATTATCTATATGGCAAATTAAGGCATTCATAGATCTTTGCAGTGTTCTAGAATGATCTAACCAGAGATGGTGTTACAATGTACAGATGACTTCTATATTTCTTTTTGTACAAAAATTTGTACCTTGCAAATCTTATAAGGTGCCTGTTTGTATAATCTGTCATGTAAAATTGTACCTTCTATCCTTGTAGGGCGTTTTTTTTTTTTTTGTAAATCCCAATCCCGTCACGCGAAACTGAAACGTGATATTAGTATTAACTGCTCTTGGTAATTGGTATTACTCATTTGAGAAATTGCTCACAACTTCACGTTTTCTTTTTAGTTTGCAAAACACAAAAAAATCGTACACAAATATGTTTGAATAAAAAACTGAACATGGATTTTTGTGTCCTGGGATTTCCACACCCCCATCAATTCTGTACTTAATAAAAGAATGTTGTTTCGAAAAAATAAAAGAAAATCTAAAACATTCTATTTTGTGCATTCTTATAAATGTGGTTCTCATGCTGCAGCTTAAATCACTAGGTTTTTCTTATGACTGGGATCGTGAAATCTCCACAACTGAGCCAGATTACTATAAATGGACGCAATGGATTTTCCTTCAACTGTTAAAAAGAGGACTGGCTTATCAGGTGAACACTACTAGTTCTTGTTTGCTTGTGGAATCACTTGAAGTTCATATTATTTGTTATTTGTCCTGTTTTGCAGTTCCTTTATTTCAAGAGATAAACGGCTTTGTACTGTTTATATGTTTTCATTGATTTTTAGGCTGCCATTCATATCTTGCAATCAGGCCGAGGTACCAGTCAATTGGTGCCCTGCTCTTGGAACTGTCCTGGCAAATGAAGAAGTAGTAGATGGTGTCAGTGAACGTGGTGGTTATCCTGTCATACGAAAGGTATCTTGGACAATTTGCAGACTGTTCTGCTGTAGATGCTGCGTTGTCTTTTCAGTTGTGTTCAAACATGTCAATATGCGGGGTTTTGTAGTTATCAATCATCAGAAAGGACTAAACCTATTTATCTATTTTCTCTTCTATTGTGTAGCCACTGCGCCAGTGGATGTTGAGGATAACATCTTATGCTGATCGACTTCTTGAAGATTTGGATGAGCTTGATTGGCCTGACAGCATCAAAGAAATGCAAAGAAATTGGATAGGGAGATCAGAAGGTGCTGAGCTTGAATTTCTTGCAGTTGACAAGGATGGACACAACCTAGGTGCCAGTTTGTTAGTTTACACAACAAGGCCTGACACTGTTTTTGGTGCAACGTGTGTACTCTGGCTTCTTACTTTGAATTGTACTAAATGCTACAATTTTTAGGCTTATATGGACAGTAGAACTGACTTCTTTCTGCTGCAGATATCTTGTTGTGGCTCCCGAGCATGTTTTGTTATCATCTCTAACATCTGAGGAACAACGTGTACATGTGAGTTTTTGCCATTGTCAACTATAACATCAACAAGCTTTAGGTAAACTACGAGCTAATTGAAAAAACAGGTAGAGGAATACAGAGAACTCGCGTCAAGAAAGAGTGAACTAGAAAGAACTGATCTTCAGAAGGAAAAAACCGGTGTTTTTAGTGGTTCTTATGCTAAGAATCTAGCAACCGGGGAGATAATTCCAATATGGGTGGCAGATTATGTTTTAGGAGGGTAAGTTATTATATGTTTTTTGGTGTACTCTGACTGCGTAAATTAAGATAATTGTTTCTTTGCCATCTTCTATTTTTTTTAAAAAAATTCCAGTGCTATTAAGTCAAGGCTAGGTTGGTAGAGAGCCTAGTGTCTTTGCATCTTAAGTGGTAACAATTTTATGCTTATGTGGTATCAAAGGCAAGTGTTTGACTAATTCATTACTTTTCCTTTTTAACTCTAAGATATTGCTTTTTTTTTGCTATGTAAACTTGTTTTTGCATTCGGATACATATAAGAAACCTGGTCAGTTGGCCAAATATCATTTTTTGCTCAAAAGTTTAGGAAATAGGTACTTGGTATCATTTATCATCTATGTAGATTTGAAAAAAACAGTCAGGGAAATCAATAATTTTTTTGTACATTTTATTGATTTTATATTTGTCTTTTTTTGTTCTGCACTCTCTAAACTTTAACTGTCACTTTGTAGCTATGGCACCGGGGCTATTATGGCAGTGCCTGCACATGACTCCCGTGACCATGAGTTCGCCGTTAAGTATGAGCTTCCAGTCATTAGAGTTGTAAGTCCACCCAATGGCAGTTGTGATCCTGTGGAGGCATATGCAGATGAGGGTATAATGATAAACTCATCCAATCCTTCATCTGGATTAAACATTAATGGTATGCGATCCCCAGATGCTGCTTTGAAAGTTACTGAATGGGTAGAGAATAATGGATTTGGAAAGAAAAAGGTATTTCCTTTGTCCTACTTCATCTTATAACAATGCCTTTTTCATGCTACTTCCTTTATGAGGCTTTAATTGGGGAACTAACTATCAGGTTAACTACAAGCTTCGAGATTGGCTTTTTGCTAGACAGCGTTATTGGGGTGAGCCTTTTCCTGTTATTTACCTTGAAGATACAAATGAAATGGTGCCTCTCTCAGAAAGCGAGTTGCCTCTAATGCTTCCTGAATTGGACGACTTCACTCCTACTGGTACTGGGGAACCACCTTTGACCAAAGCAACAAATTGGGTATGTGTATCAGCTGTTTGATACCGAGAAATTACTTCCTCTAGAGCTGAACTGAGTAAAATTGTCCCCGCATCATGTATTACAAACTGGAGTACTGTTTCTTTGTTAATGCTTGAGAGATTGGGAGAAATCTGAAATAATCATAATTGAGGATGGGATAAAATGATATTTTTTAAAGTTAGGAAATGAAATATGCAATAGAAAAAGTCTGATATTATTTTAATTTTTATATTTTGCAAATCTAAAAATGCATTAGAAGGAATATAAAATGCTAACAGCTGAGATGAAAAGAAAATCAAGTTCTCCGATATTGCATTTCGTCTTTTTTATTTGGGTTGCTCTAGGGCGTACCCAGTGCTGAAAGCTCTCACACATTGTGGAGTCTGAGAAAGGGAAATTCTAGCCAGTCTTCCTTCTTGTTTGGATTACTCTGTGTTATGTAATTCTGTGTGACTGGCTTAGTGAGAAAGCTAGAAAGAATTTGTTGATGATGTGCCTTCCTTCCTGGTGTCATAAAATTAATTCAAGTACTGCTTGTTACTTGTCACTAAAAGCTTCACTTCTTCTACCTTAGGAAAACTTTGCATCTGTGCTTCTTTACTTTTGCTTCTTCACACCCTTTAAACTTTTACTTGTGTTTTTAAGGTTAGAGCCACGGATTCTCTATCTGGGAGGCCTGCAAGAAGAGAAACAAGCACCATGCCACAATGGGCTGGATCATGCTGGTATATTTTTGGCATGACTTGATGTCTGTAATCTATGATGAGAATGTTATCAGCTGGAATTTTTGTTTCCTATCAGAGTTCTTTTGTATTTGTAATATACATAGTTGTCTGAACAATTTTTTCCCATGTTTCCTTTCTCGTTTATAAGTAGTATGTAAACCAGTGCATTTTTTATGTTCTTGAATGGTTATTTCAGGTACTATTTGAGATTCATGGACCCCAAGAATTCAAATATGTTGGTTGACAAGGATAAAGAAAGGTGCATCCTACTTTCAAGTATGATCCAGTACCGGACGCCTTGTATGACACATTTATTTTTTTCTTGTATCATGCAGGTATTGGGGTCCAGTTGACATCTATATTGGTGGTGCTGAACATTCTGTTTTGCATTTGCTTTATGCAAGATTTTGGCACAAGGTTCTAATACTGGTTCAGTTGCATTTATTGAATATTTTTATAATTTCTTTGAAGGCCATAAATCTATCTTGTGCAAATCCATGAAATCTTGTTAAGTTGACCGTTGCGTTTGCTGCCAAGTATCATACTATTTTATTTTTCTAACTGAAGATGTGTAGGGGTTTATGTGTACAAAATTTTGAAAACAATCAGTGAAGCCTAAGTTGGCAGTTTCTTATGTAATACAACCTAGATTGTGAAATTGGATCCTGTTAGCGAAATTCTGCTGCTGTTAGGAAATCAGTTCCCAATTTTTTTATTTTGTTTATTGTTATTATTTCTATTGTTGTCATCTTATTCCCTTTATTCTAACTACATGATTTCTCTTAGTTTCTGTATGATATTGGAGTCGTTTCCACTAAAGAGCCCTTCAAGTGCCTGATAAATCAAGGATTAATACTAGGAGAAGTTGGTGAAACTAAATTCTGTCAAATGTTTCCACATGTTTGTCAATATAATTGGTCCTAATAGATACAGTAACAGGTTGAATATACTGCATATAGAGACAATGAAGGCAGATGGGTTTCTGCAGACTCAGGTTCAAGTTTGATCAATTGCTGCCAAGAGAAAATACCTGCAGATATGGTCTATTCTGGCACTTGTATTCTCCATTCTAGTATGATTAACGCTTGGAGTTAGATTTTCATCTGCTATTTTTTTTCAAGGTTTCAAAAGCTGGAGATCATTATGTACTGAAGGATGATCCTAACATACGCATAGACGCTCGTGCCTACAAAATGAGTAAAAGTCGAGGGAATGTCATCAACCCTGATGATGTGGTTTCAGAATATGGTGCTGATTCTCTGCGTTTATACGAAATGTTCATGGGGCCATTGAGGTTTGCATCAAGTTTTGGATGATGTTGCAACTGTTTCTGGAAAAGGAAACTGACAGAATATTTGATGCATACAGGGATTCAAAAACATGGAGTACTGGGGGAATTGAAGGTGTGCATCGTTTTCTTGGAAGAACTTGGAGACTCATAGTTGGTCCTCCATCGTCTGATGGATCATATAAAGATGGAACTACAACTACCGAGGATGAACCAACCATGGATCAGCTTCGAGTTCTTCACAAATGCATTGCAAGGGTAGGTCACAGTTTCCAAGTAAAATTATTTTCTTTCACACGTGCATTCCGAAATGTAAACCATGCAAAATGCTGGGTGGATTAGTTGTTTTTTAGGCAACTTCAGATTTGCTACATACGGTCAAAGAGGAAGTCAGCCTCATCCATAATTCTGTTTGTTGTGCGGGAATATGGATATGTACTAATTTGTGCAACAAGTTGTGTAATCTGCCATTTTAGTTATTTTGAAGTTATTATATTTCAGTATTAAGGTGGATAAAATGGATTGAAGCCTTACTTTATGTTCTGCCATGCAAAAAGCTATGTCATTACAGGTCTTGGCACATAGACTTTTCTGATGTTACATATAGTTCTACGTTCCTACTCAAGGTTGTATTGTCGCAATCTTAAGTGTGGTTTTACTGCAGAACATGATTGGACAGTTAAATTTTGTGCCCTACAGTTGATGAATGATGAGGTTGATTGACTGATTATTGCTGACGTCAATTCTGAGTATTATGTATTATTTCGGTTTGTAGGTCTCGGATGAAATTCAAGAAACAAGATTTAACACTGCAATTTCTGCGATGATGGAGTTTGTGAATGCTGCATACAAGGTGAAGCTAAACTTTTAAGATTCGACTACTAATATGAGAAACAATATGATGATTGACAGAGCGAAAGTATAATTAACATGCCAGTCATAAAGTGCTTCCATTGTACTCAAATGTATTGCCAGCATACTATAATAATAATAGTCGAATACCATTTCATGTGCAGAATGACATGCATTTATATAGAGGGAGCATAAAATTGTATAGTTATATGATTCTCAGAACCCATTGTGACACTTAATTACTCTTTTCAGTGGGAGACCCAACCAAAATCAGTAATTGAATCCTTCGTTCTGCTGCTTTCGCCCTTTGCACCACATTTGGCTGAAGAGCTTTGGTTTCGTCTTGGACACTCACAGTCATTAGCCCAGGAACAGTTTCCAGTGGTACGTATAAACCTATCCTGCTCCAGATTCATCGACATGTGTGTTTGAGAGAAGATATCTCGTGTATTCGAGAGAAAAGCATCACCTACCTGTCACTCATTTATTTGATGATGAAAATTCAATCAAAAAGTTGAACTGCTTTTACAGCAATTGATTGTTGAGAGTTAGAAGGACCTAATCATAAATATCCACATGACTCTTGAGCAAATATATGAATTGAACGGGTTATTACATGTATCATTGATAATGACAAAGGGTCACATATATAGGGTTACGAGACTTGGGGGTCAAAGGAGTCTCCTAGATAATGACCCTATTACCCCTAACACAGACACATACTCTAACAGTATACACCTGCAAAACACAAAGTATTATCCAGCATTTACTAATTAGATGCTTTGTTCAAGGATGCCTTTTTATTCGTATGTGTCTTGTATATAACTATTGGATTTGTCTTTATGCTGTATTCAACATATCTGGTTATCTCAATTTTTTTCCTATGGTTACGTAATCTTGGTAGTGTGTCGTATCAACAAATTTTGAGTGAATTTGTTTTTCATCCCTAGGCAAAAAATGAGTACTTAGAGGAATCAAAGCTTGTACTCCCCGTCCAGATCAATGGAAAGACTAGGGGTACAATCCTTGTTGACAAAACGTGCTCAGAGGATGAGGCATTCCAAATAGCAGCCTCGGATGAGAAAATATCCAAATATATTGCTGGAAAGGGCATCAAGAAGAGAATTTATGTGCCTGGAAGGATCATGAATGTTATCATAGATCACCAAAAGTTACGGACCTGATTATTGCTATTTCTTTCTCGTTGATGTTTTTAGGAGTTGTGACAGGGTAGTCAATAGAAAGTTTTGAGGCACGACAGTTATGTAACTTTTTTGTTCTTTTGTACCATCTGCAGTTACTGCCATACATCTTTTGTGTAATTATAGTCCATTTGCGAGGTACTCCTTCTGGATATTTTTATTTGTCACTGGCTAGTTCATTTTTAATTAGCCAGTGAAAAATAAAAAGATCCGGAGGGAGCACATTTTTGTCCTCTTGAAACATAATGCACATCACAGATATAGGTAGATGCAGTTTTATGACAGTGAAGTTCCAAGATTATTCTTATTGGACCCGCCAAAAGTGCTATTGGACCAAACAGTCAAACACAATATATATTTTATTATCACTTTTAGATATTCAGTTGTTCATAGTTGCTTCAGATGTTGGCAAGGAGGATTTGACTGTGAATAGAATCCTCATGTAATTCTTTTATCAAGGAGTTGGACCACCTAACTGGAACAGTACCCTGTCACACCCACCAACAACCACTGATCTTGGCCTTTTTACCATGATCTGGTTATTGTGTATGCACCATTCTCTGACTAATTCATTACAGGTCTTGCTTTTATTTCATTCTGATTCGTCTGCACATCATGCTCAGTTTTTATAGTAGATTCTAGATTATAGAGAAAAATTCACAAATCCACCAATATTTTGGGCAAACTATTACAAAGCCACCAACTCTAGGGCCCATTAAGTGACTTGTGGCTGTTGTTTTACAAACCCATCATTACTATTTGGTGCTACGAGTTCTGAAATATCCTGTTCTCTATAGTTAAATCATTTAATTTGAAACTCTTTTTTGACCCGGACATTTAATTTGAAACTCAGTATGGTACTTTCATCTCAGGATACACTTTGATAGTAGCTATATCCTACTCTCTTCGTCCTCTAAAGTTTGTCGCTTTGTAGTTTAAAATGAACTATAAAACAATAAACTTTTAGGGACGGAAGGAATACTTTTTAGTGACTATCCTGCTACCCTTACTTCTCTAACAAACATGGGGCCTTTCAACAACAATGCACAATAACCGTATTCCTACCAAACCTAAAGGTGAGAAAGACATATAGATTGCTTCTTTTGTTTCTCTTCCTCATCGAGTTTGCTTATTATCTAACTCACACGATATCCCAGTAAGGCTATGCTGCTTGTTCTGTTGGTCTCGTGTAGAATCTCTTCAACAAACATCCTTGTCTAGTTTTGATGTTTGAACTAACATGGGAACAGTAAGAAGGTTCTGTAGTCTGGTGGAGACCAATATAAGCATAGCTATTAGCGCGCTTCAGCGGCTGGAGTTCAGAACAGCGTGAAGACTGTCCTTTCTATTTCTGTGTAGTAATTTTACATGAGGATCTTAGCGTTGCAAGATGGCATGTGAGAAGAAAACTATCAGCAGATTTGCTGTCAAAGTTGGGTTGGTACTGCTTGCAGGATGCATCATTGTGCCGATGTCGCTTGTCACAATGTTCAGGCATTACGAGGTTCCTATGCAAACTTGTAAGTTCTTGCACTAAACCTGACTTTTTGATCTTATTTTCACTAGTGCGGTGCTAGTTAATGTTCTTCCCTTATTGTTTTGTTTGCAGTGAGCTTATTGTTTTCAGTAGGTCCGGCTTCTTCAATAGCGTTGGAAAACAAGAGGGTTGGCTCTCATCGTTCAGGTGGTATGTTGAGCATCTTCAGATTCATACCCTGAACATTCAGAGAATCTGAAGCTTCTTGTTTGCAATTTGCAAGCTGTTTTTTTTTATACATGGAAACTTTTCTACGGTCATAGTGTTCATGATTCTTCATACACATTAATGTACTAGTAATGTGACATCACCTCAAAAGTCGAAAGTCGATCGGTTTGCGATGAAAAATGGAAGAAATTTGAACGAGATCAGTTTTTTTTTTTGAACAATAACACAGCAGGGGAGACCCCTCCTGTTTAATATATTAAATAGAGCCCATCAGGTACAAAGCGCCGAACAGGATCATCTCGAGATGAGACGAGTCCAGTCGGGATTACAAGTTAACAATCCACTCTAACAACGACTCTTTACAATCAGTTTTAAAACGACAACTTTGCCTTATGAGGTTATTACAAAATTTTTGCTTCCAGGAGGATATCGTTGATGAGGAATTCCTGAAAATCTTATCATTTCTGCAAAGCCATATTTCCCAAGCTGCAATGATGAATACCTCCATGAAACCTTGCCGAGGCCAGACTCTTTTTGTATCCTCTAGAGTTTCAAAGAATGAAAGACTATGATTCCAGTGAATATTTAGCAGGTCCCAATAAGCCTCGCTGAAAGGGCACTGGAAAAAGAGATGATAGGTGTATTCCTCAATGCCTTGATCACATTGGACACAAGAATAGTCCGCACCCTCTAACCGAAGGTTCTTCCTGCGCAGGAGATTTCTAGTGTTCAGCCGGTCCAAGCACAACAGCCATGCAAAGATCTTAAGCTTCCTTGTGGTCCCAGATTTCCAGATCCATCTGATAGGATTAGGTAACTTGATATGTTTGAAAAAACCTTTGTAGATCTTGGAGGAACTGAAGCAAGTGGAATTGGACCCCTGCAACCATCGATCTTGATCTAACCCTTCCTCCATTCGTTCAGAAATTGAGAGTTGTAGCTCCATTACTTCGGACAAAGCCTCATTAGATAGTGGCATATGGAAGTGATAAGCCATATTAGGTTCCTGGATGAACTTAGCCAGTGTTATATTCGGGGTTTTCACAAATGAGTATAATCTGTTGAACCTCTCCTTCAGGGCCCCTTGGGCATCCCACTTATCCTCCCAAAGGAGAAAGGTATCCCCCAAGCCAAATCTAACCGTCATATTATTATTGAATATGCACCAATTTGACAAAACATCAATCCACCAAAAGGACCCCTTGTTCATACCATGTGGGGGTAGTCCAGCCCGCCCGTAACTATTCCATATTAGGTGAACCCATGGGATGTCCAACTTATTGTATGCCTTGAATAGAAACTTATGTAGTAAGGCAATGTTGAGTCTCTTAATGGAAATTAAGCCTAGCCCCCCTTTGTCAGTGGGGGACGTCACCCTTTCCCATGCAACTAAAGGGTGACCACGCCCGGCCACATCAGTGCCCTTCCATAGGAACATTCGTCGTACCTGATCCATTTTGTACACAACTGATGGCCTCAGCTTTAACGTGCACATGGCATAAATTGGTGTGGAGGACAGTACTGAATTAGCAATTATACACCTTCCTGCTAACGAAAGCCAAGAGCAACAGGTGGAGGCCTTCCTTTCCATACTAAGAATAATCCTGTCAAAGTCCTGAACTCTAGGTCTTGCCAGTGTCATTGGCAAACCCAGGTAAGTGAAAGGGAACGAGCCCACCTGACAACCCAGTGTGCCAGCCAAAATTGATGCTAGTTCCTCCGAGGCATTGATCGGGATGAGGAAGGATTTATTGTAGTTAACCTTCAATCCAGTTAATTCCCCAAATGTGCGAAGTAAAGATTTCATGAAAAATAGTTCTTTCTGTGAGGCATGCATGATGAGCAAGGTATCATCCGCATATTGGACACATGGGAAATCCGTTGTCCCCGTACGTCCCAGAGGCAAGGTAAGAAGTCCAATAGAAGCTGCCCAATTGCACATAAATTGTAGAATTTCAGCTGCAAGAACAAACAAAAGTGGCGATAGAGGGTCACCTTGCCTCACTCCCCTTCTGCAGCAAAAAGGTTTCCCAGGTGTTCCGTTGAGCAGAATTGAGGAAGTGGCCGAAGACAGAAGGTCCTTGCACCAGTGGATCCATCTACTTGGAAAGTTCAATCTCTCCTTTGTGAGCAATATCGCCTCGTGCTCCATAGTATCGAATGCCTTCTCAAAATCCAACTTGAGAACAATGAGTTTCTGCTTCGATTTCTTACACTGATGTAGATATTCATACGACCACGCCAGACAGTCTTGTATTGTTCTTGATTTAATAAAACCATACTGGTTACGATGTATCAGTTGGGTGATGCTGCCTTGTAACCTTTGGGACATAAGTTTAGTGATCAACTTAACCACCGTGTTTAGTAAAGAGATAGGCCGATAATCTTTTAAATGAGTTGGAGTAGGGACTTTTGGCACAAGAGTAATGAGGGAATTATTAATAGGCCCCAAGCTGGTTCGGCAGTTGTAGAAATCCATACATACCTCAAAAATATCATTCCTGATGATCGACCAACATTTCTTAAAGAAGTTGTTATTAAACCCATCCGGACCTGGAGCTTTTTCATTAGGCATGTCCTTGACTATCTCATCTAATTCCTCCATTGTGAAGGGAGCAGTTAAGTGTTCCAGGCTCTCAGTATTTATGATTAAATTATTGAGCATGGGCCAATGGTAAACCGGGTTCGAAGTACCCATCCTTTCCTTGAAACTTTTCCAGATGTACGCTGCTTTCTCCTCATGAGTACAGATCTCAGTGCCATCCTCCTTTGTGATCATGGTGATGTGATTCCTTCTATATCGATCTGTGGCCGCTGAGTGAAAGAACCGAGTAGATTCTTCGCCTAATTTAGTCCATCGAGTTGTGAACCTTTGTCGCCAATAATCATTTTGCCTGAGTAAGGTGCTGCCGATGTGAGTTTTCAGTACTCGTCTGAGAGCCTGTTCCTGTGGAAACAATGGTCTTCCTTCCTCCAGTTTGTCTAGCACAGCAAGAACCATGTTAGTTTGTGTGAGAGCTTGTTTCCAATTGTCCTTTCCCTTACTCCATCTCTTGAGCGTCTGTCTTAGAAATTTGAATTTAGCGTTCAATTTTTTCACACTATCCGAGAACCTCTGGAATTTTCTACTATGCTCCCAAGCCACTTTAACTGTGTCCATGAAATCATTATGCCTTAGCCAGTGATTTTCAAACCGGAAAATGCCAGCCTTCGGAATTTTGGTACCAATCCGTGCTACACATGGGACATGATCAGACGTAATCTTTGCCAAGGGGAGTAACATTGTGTCGGGGAAACATAACGACCATTGTAAAGAAGTGAAGCACCAATCCAACTGTTCCAGAAGAGGGTTAGTTTGCATATTGCTCCATGTGAAACGCCGACCCTTGAGCGGTACCTCCACCAGACTTAACGAGTTAATCCAATTATTGAAGAAAGACATATCTGCTGTATTGGCACCTGGTTTGTTTCTGTCCTCATGAGATCTGTAGAAGTTGAAATCCCCTATAAACATGTGCAACTCATCCTCCGGTATCATCAGTTGATTAAGCCATGACATAAAATTCAATCTAGCTTCACCCGAGCACGGGCCATAAACGGTAGTGAGCGTCCAAACCTGTCTATCTAGTCGTGAACAGAACTTAACAGAAATAGCAAAAGGAAGAATATGTAATACCGTGCCATCCAACACCTGCCCATTCCAGCCCATTAGGATACCTCCAGAGGAGCCAAGTGAAGGAGAGAAAACGAACTTCCCAAATCGCTTCGGGGCTATCTTCTTAATAAAAGGTAAATCAAATGATTCCTTTTTTGTCTCCTGAAGACAGTATATCAGACAGGAGCATTCTTCCAATTTTGAGCGAATGGCCCTTTGCTTCTCTTCGTTATTAATCCCGCGGATATTCCAATTCATAACATTATAGGAACGGCTGTGACTCGACATTGGAAAAATAAACAAATGGGAAAAAGCACCACTGCCTACCTGACGTCACACCAGGGGCATACCACAACATGGATAACAGGTAATGACCAAATAAGGGTGTATAAACCCAGAATAGTTTAAGAAGGACTGCCAACAAGGCTGGGCTCTGCCACGCGAGCCAGAACAGAGCAACGACAGCAGCGAAGCTTAGGTTCAAAGTACAAAAAGCAGAAAACAAGCCACAACATTTCCAACAAAATATGGCCCCATCCTGAGGGACAGAGAGTCGTCCCCCTCTTCCTCCGATGTCTTTTGGTTTGATCTTCATTGGGACTGATCCTGCGAGGCACCGCTAGTCATGCTAGCAGCAATTTCCCTGTGTGCCACCTCAGGTGACACCCCACAAGTCTCTGCCACTGCAACCAATTCCTGCACGGGGATTTCCGGGTAAGGCTCTGACCTGTGCTCCAGCTCCTCTAGAGAAGGAAATTTAACCGGGCCTTTGAGTGAAGATTCTGGCAAGTTCAGCTCTATTTCCACTGGGTCCACAAAACGGACCTTCTTCAGACGATTACCCCCTTTGAGCAGAGAACATCCTTCTGAACTTTGTGAACGAGATCAGTCAGACGACAGCTTTTAATGGCGCAGGGATAAGCGACGGTCCGGTGCTCTGTGACTTTTCCGGCCCAAGATCTGACGTCTGCGAGCTGAAAGGCGACGTCCGCGTCCTCCCCAACGCGACCATAATCCACCTCCATCCCTCGGCGACGAAGCGTCGGTCATGGAGGATGAAGCCGCACGCGAGGAAGAACGACCGCCACGCGCTGGCCCGCGTCACCGAGGTGACGGTCGCCTCGTCGTCGCATCTTATCAACCATTCCGCTCCTCCATGCACGGCCAGGCACGCCGCCCCCGCGGTCGTCTTCTCGGCCGGCGGCTACGCGGGGAACATGTTCCACGAGCTCACCGATGTGCTCGTCCCGCTGTTCATCACCGCCCACCGGTTCGGCGGCGACGTGCACCTCCTCGTCCGCGACGCCCAGCCGTGGTGGTTCGACAGGTACGGGCCGCTGCTGCGCGGGCTCTCGCGCCACGACGTCCTCGACATGGACAGGCGAGGAAGCAGAAGCAGTAGCAGTAGCGGCGTGCTCTGCTACCCTCGGGTGGTCGTCGGCCTCGAGTTCCACAAGGAGATGAGCGTCGACGCCGCGAGGACGACTCCCGGAGCCGGGTACAGCATGGCTGACTTCGCCCGTATCGTCCGGAGATCGTACGGCCTCACGAGAGACACCGCCATCCGCCTCCACGGAGGCGGCGCCCGCTCGTCCGTCGACTGGCGGCCCAGGCCCAGGCTGCTGATCATCTCCCGGAAGGCGACCCGGACGTTCACCAATATCGACGCCATCGTGGACACCGCCGCGGCGCTGGGGTTCGAGACGGTGGTCGCGGAGCCGGAGCGGCACGCGGAGCTGGGCGCGTTCGCGCGGGTGGTGAACTCGTGCGACGTGCTGGCGGGCGTGCACGGCGCCGGGCTGGCGAACCTGGTGTTCCTCCCCCCGGGCGGCGCGGTGGTGCAGGTGGTGCCGCTGGGCGGGCTGGACGCCGTGGCGGCGGAGGACTTCGGCGCGCCCGCGCGCGACGCGGGGCTCGGGTACGTGCACTACGCCGTGGACGTGGCGGAGAGCTCGCTGGCGCGGCGGTACCCGCGCGACCACCGCGTGCTGCGGGACCCCGCCGCCGTGCGAAGGGAAGGTGGATGGGCCGCGCTGCGGTCCGCGTACCTCGTTGGCCAGAACGTGACCGTTGACGTCCGCCGGTTCAGAGGCGCCCTGCGCGCCGCCATGGAGCTTCTGCCGTAGTCGGTACGTAGAGCGGATCAGGGTGGTCGTAGAATGAATCGGCAGGCCGGTTCTGGTTCCCGGTCATGCATGGATGGTTCGGTTATGTTATTACGGCCCAAGCTTCGTTTAAAAGATCATTACTCTGATTTAGGACACGTTGCAGCCCATGCTTCATCAAAGGATCGAGATACACTATTCCGTAGTCGAGTGAGCCAATTTGTTATCCATCTCCTACGGCCCAAACTTGCCATAACACTAGAAAGAAAAGCGATCATTTGCAACGGGTAGATTTATTTGCGACGGTCAGCCGTCGTAAATAGATTAAATTGCGACGGCCCGCATCTGGCCGTCGCAAATAATATGGCCATCGCAAATAACAGCTTATTTGCGACGGCCAACCCCAGTGTCATCGCAAATAACTACTTATTTGCGACGGTCAATCCTAGTACCGTCGCAACTAAGGCAGCCGCCGCAAATAAATGTTTATTTGCGATGGCTGCTAAAAAGGTCGTCGCAAGTAACATTAATTGCGACGGCCATATGGTCGGGCCGTCGCAATTTAGAAGGTCGTCGCAAATAAGGGCCTTTATCCCGACCCCGACGGTTCATTCTCGTCCACTCAACTCACCAGTCCCGCCGCCTGCCCACCGCCCTGCCGCGCCTTGTCGTCTGCCCGCCGTCGTCGCCCCGCCGCCACCCCGCCGTCGCTGCCCCGGCTCGCCGCCCCCGGCCTCGGCTCGCCGCGCCCCCCGCCGCCCCGGCCTGCCGCGCCCCCGCTGCGCCCCCCGTCGCCCCTGGCCCCCGACGCCTCTGGCGCCACTGAGTGAGTTCGATTGTACAGCAGCTCTTATGTGATTTTTGGTTATATTATCTGCATAATGCACTGTTACATATGATTAGTTCTGTAATCCTGGTGTATATTTAGCTATATCCCTGTTTGTCGATCATTTTAGCTATATCCCTGTGTCATGACCTACGGGTGTATGGGCCGTGTGTGTGCATCGTATATGGGTCGAGTGTGTGGGCCTGACCCGTGTCGCTGGTTAATACCGGACGTGTGAACCGACAGGAGGGCATCGAACAGAAACAGAATCAGAGAAATCTCTCTGTAACATGGCAAACCGAGCCGTTAGTGTAGTTGCTTCTGTCTGGAGAGTCTGTACTCTTCGTTCAAGTTTTGCAATGTAGCGTATCTTCCTTTCTTTTGACCTAGCAGCTGACTGCCAGCCCTGCTACAGGCCAGATGCAGTAAAGAATAGAGTGCAATTTTTATTTATTAGTCCTGATGAAAATCATTGTTTATATTTAGACCATCTAAAAAATTATTCTTTAAAATGGACCCTAGTTGGCCACTGTATCAACAACTCAACCGGTACTGTGTCGTGGCGGGGGGCATGGGGGCATGCAGGGGCAAATATTGTCGCCATGGCGGGGAGGCGGAACTGCCGGTTGGGTGGGGGGGGGGGGGTGCCTGCGCGGCGAACATCGTCGCCATGGCCGGGAGGCGCAGCCGCTCGTCGCCGTGCTGCGAGCTGCAAAAGCCTGTCCTCACGAGGGGGGGGGGGGGGGGGGTGACGCCGTGGGGGCGCAATGGTGGCGATCTGGGGGCCTCGCGCGCCGCTGGTGGGCGGCGATATCAATTGGGATGGGGCCCAAGAGACAGCATTGAAAGTGCATCTAGGTTCCCCGTGGGTTTTGGATGATTGATGACGACAATTAAGTCGCTAATGAGCTCAAGTGATCTTAGCACAGGTGTGGACTCGATCGGAGACGCAAACCCTCAAAAAGAAAAGGAAGGAAACAGAGTCAACTCGAAGCGTAGAAACTAGGGTTTCTAGCGTGTTGAGTTAGACTAGCCGTAGAAATAGGAGGGTGCGTGTGTAAAGTGCATTGAGATCAAGTTTGGGAGCTCAAAGTGTTTTAGAGGTCAAACCCTTTTGGAGAAAAGAGTGGATAAGCAGTCTGACAGTAGGGCCGGACTAGTCCGTGCAGGTGGCCGGACTAGTCCGCCCCTGGCCGGCCAAGTCCGTTGTCGGCCGGACCAGAAGGGTCTGACTGAGATCGGACTAGTCCGTTTGTGGCCGGACTAGTCCGGGTAGCAGTGAGTTGGTTTTGGGGACTAAGTCTCAAAACCACGGACTTGTCCGTTTGAGACCGGACCAAGAGGTCCTGAGTGAGAACGGACTAGTCCGCCTGTGGGGCCGGACTAGTCCGTGTTGGTGTGTTGACAGTGGTTCTGTGACTAAGTCTGGGAGGACCGGACTAGTCCGCCCTTGGGGCCGGACTAGTCCGTGGTCCTCAGACTAGTCCGCTTTCGCGCGGAGCAAAAGGCTCTGTGTGAGATCGGACTAGTCCGGTGGTGACCGGACTAGTCCGTTGTTTAAGTGACCGTTTGAATTTGAAGTTTGGCGGGTAGTGTGACGATAGCGTGTCAGCTGTCGGGGCCTGACAAGAGGTCAGTGGTCCCCTAGGCCGGACTAGTCCGGGCCTGAGGCCGGACTAGTCCGTCCTTTTGCTGAAGTCAGCAGTATGGGCTTGGGACCTCTATAAATAGAGGTCCCCTGGGTTCTTTTGAACCAACTCTTGAAAACTCTCGAACCCTAGCGCCGCCACAGCCAACTTGGAGCACTCTTAAGCCTCTTTCTTGCCAACTTTCCCTCTAAAACTAATTCTTGTGTGGATTAGGGTTTAGTGAGGTGGAGAAGAGGAAGAACATCGTGCTTGTGCTCCCGGTTTGATCTCTTGCACTCATTGAGTCTTTGTGAGCTTTGTGTTGAGTGTGTCTTGTGTTGTTGATCATCTTTGTGGTGTGGGAGCCTCAGATTGTGAGAAGCCCCAACGAATCTTGTATTCACACTTTGAGATAGTGGAGAACCAAGTTAGGTCCGTGCGGTAAACTTGGTGAGGGAAGGGTTGGTGAACCCGGTCCTTTGTGGACTCCTCAACGGGGAGTAGATTCTTGTGTGGAATCGAACCTCGGGATAAAATTCCTGGTGTCTCTGTGTTCTTTGCATTTTGTTTATCGCTTAATTCGTTCTAGGGTTGCTAGTCTTGTTTTGAGCCTCACATTGTTTAATCTTGTTAAAACTTGACTCATTCTTGTGTTGATAGATTCTAAACTTGTATTAAACATATCCTCACCTGTAGCCTCGAGAAAATCTCCTTAAAACTTGCTAGAAACACTTTTAGGGATCTTCACGCAGGCTGACCGGACTAGTCCGCCCCCAGACCGGACTAGTCCGCACCCTGTGATTTAATCTCGTTTTATTAAGTCATTTGCAGGTCGATTAGCCTATTCACCCCCCCCCTCTAGGCAACTTTCAATTGGTATCAGAGCAGGACTCTCCACAAAGAGTCTAACAACTCGGAGAGATGGCCGAAGTGGTGTTTGAAGAGGTGTCGACCAACGACTCTCAACCGACACGTGAGGAGACAATGGCTTATCAAGACAAGCCAACGGATGATGAGGAGACTCGCCAGCTCAAGGCGAAGCTCCGGGAGAAGTTGAAGATTGCTGTGGTTGAGCCGTCAAGCTCATCAAGTGGTAGCGGCGGAGTCAACTACAATCGACAAGGGTTCAACTATGAACGCTTTGCCGCCAACAACCACTACCTCTCCATCCCATTGGGGAAACCTCCTCAATTCGATGGAACCGACTACGGGATGTGGAAACACAACATGAAGATCCACCTCGTGTCACTCAATCCGACATTGTGGCAAATTGTCATGACCGGGGTGGAGATCCCGAAGGATGAGGACAACATCACGCAAGATCAAGCCATCCTCATCCACCGCAACGCTCAAGCTGCGGGTGTGATTATCTCATCTCTCTCAAGAGATGAGTTCAACCGCGTCGATGGTCTTGAGGTGGCCAAAGACATATGGAATACCCTCAAGACAGCGCATGAAGGAAATCGGGTAGTCAAGGAGGCCAAGATCGAGCTCATCGAAGGAGAGCTTGGGAGATTCGCCATCTTGGATGGTGAATCCCCTCAAGACATGTACAACCGGTTGAAGGTGCTTATCAACAAGAGCCGATCATATGGCTGCACCAAGTGGACCGACCACGAGGTTGTGAAGAGGATGATCCGGGCGTTTATGCCTAGAAACGTCGCCCTTTGCTCCATGATTCGAGAAAGCCCGGGGTTCACTCAAATGACCCCAGTGGAGGTCCTTGGTAGGATCATTAACCACGAGATCATGGAGAAGGAGGCGCTCTTCTACAACGACCTTCAGAAATTCACCGCCTCCAAGATGAAGAACGTTGCACTCAAGGCAACACCCTCTTCAAAGGAGCAAGAGGAAAGTGATGAGGAGAGCCTCGACACCGACGAGGAAGAGGCCTTCTTCATCAACAAGTTTAGGAGAATGATGAGGAGGAAGAAAGGTGGATACAACCATGAGGGCAAAGGGAAGGAAAGAGCAAGGCCCAAATCAAAAAGGTCCTGCTACAATTGTGGCGAGTATGGGCACTTCATCGCTGATTGCCCACATGAAGAAGCGAAGAAGAAGAAGGAGGGCAAGCCTCAAGACAAGAAATTTTTCAAGAAGAAGAGGCCCTCCGGACAAGCACACTTGGGGAAGGAGTGGGACTCTAATGATGAGTCCTCCTCCGAAGAAGAAGAGGAGAAGATGGCTACCATAGCCATCGGGAGGAGCTCCAAGGGAAGCAAGCTCTTCCCCAACCTCAACGACGACTACAAACCTACTTGCCTCATGGCAAGGGAGGGAAAGAGAAAGGTAACATCTCATTCCTCCTCCACAACCTCCTCTCAAGACGAATTTGATAGTGCTAGTGAGAATGAACACATGTTTAAGGACATAAGCAAAAGCACCTTGCGAAGGATGAAATTGCTTATGGATGAGATCTTTGAGAAAGAGGATCTCATCAATAGACAAGAGGACATGCTCATCCTTGAGAAGGAGAGATGTCGAGAGCTTGATGAGCTCCTTGAGCTCGAAAGAGAGAAGAGCAAGGCATTGGAACACGAACTTGCTCTAAGTAAGAAAATGTGTTCAAGTCTTGAGGAGAAGACAATTGAGCTCAAGGATGAACTTGGGAACTTGTCAGAAGTTAACAAAACCCTTGAGTCTCAAGTTGAGTCTCTCAAGAACAATGTAGCCTCTTCCTCCAAGAGCTCAACCGTCTCAAAAGCCTCATCCAATGCAACTCAGCCTTGCAAGTGCTCTAACTTAATCCTTAAGCTTAAGGATGAACTCAACTCAACACAAGGCAAGCAAGCACCTAAGGGTGCCATCTTTGACAAGGAGAAGGTGGCGTATGCACGAAGTGCATACACCAACACAAGACCTCCCCATGTCAAGGATGGTCTTGGCTATACTAGAGGTGGAAGGCATAACGCCAAAACCTCCAAGTATGGCAAAAACATGATTGTCTTTGTTAAGGGGAGTTCATCCCCAACTAAAATTGAAAAGAACTCATACTCTAGCAACAAATTGCCTAAATCTGAATCGCATCCTCTATTCCATGATTTTGATGCATCCTATGTGCTAAAGAGGAACAAACACGGCAAAGTGTTTGCTAGATATGTTGGGCCACTCCGCAAGAGCCCCAAGCCTTGCGTGTGGGTGCCCAAACGCCTAACTACTAACGTGAGAGGACCCAACTCCGCTTGGGTACCTAAAAGGAAGGCATAAACTTGTTTTGTAGGCATACTCCTCCGGTGGATCGAAATGGGTGTTGGATAGCGGATGTACCAACCACATGACCGGAGAGAGGAGCATGTTCATAGAGTATGAGGAGAACGAGGACCCAAGTGAAGGAATTTTCTTTGGGGATAATAGCCAAGGGAAAATCCTTGGCTCCGGTAAAATTGCTATCTCCTCTTCGCATACCTTATCTAATGTTTTGCATGTAGATTCCCTAGACTATAATCTCCTATCCATATCACAGCTTTGTGATAAAGGATATAAGTGTGTCTTTTCTAGTGAGGGTGTGAATGTTCTGAGAGAGGGTAATGACTCAATAGCCTTTAAGGGAGTGCTCAAGGGAAAGCTCTATCTTGTGGATTTTACCACGGATAAAGCTCAACTTGACACATGCTTAATGGCAAAAGCCAACATGGGATGGCTTTGGCATAGAAGTCTAGCCCACGTTGGAATGAGGAACCTTCAAAAACTCCTTAAAGGAGAGCACATTCGTGGCCTAAAGGATGTGGTATTTGAAAATGATAGGCCATGTGGTGCGTGTCAAGCGGGAAAGCAAGTAGGAGCTCAACACCCCTCTAAGAATGTCATGACGACAACTAGACCTTTGGAGTTACTCCATATGGATCTTTTTGGCCCCATTGCTTACATTAGCATCGGTGGCAACAAGTATGGTCTAGTTATCGTTGATGACTTCTCTAGATACTCTTGGGTGTTCTTCTTGCATGATAAGAGTGAAACCCCCGGTGTCCTCAAGAAATTCCTAAGGAGAGCTCAAAATGAGTTCACCTTGAGGATAAAGGCTATAAGGAGTGATAATGGCACCGAATTCAAGAACATGCAAGTAGAAGAGTTCCTAGATGAGGAAGGCATCAAGCATGAGTTTTCCGCTCCCTATTCTCCACAACAAAATGGAATTGCCGAAAGAAAGAATAGGACGCTCATTGAGATGTCAAGGACAATGCTAGATGAGTACAAAACATCGGACCGGTTTTGGGCGGAAGCGGTTAACACCGCTTGCCATGCCATAAACCGATTGTACCTTCATCGCCTCCTCAAGAAAACTCCTTATGAGCTTCTCGTTGGTAAGAAACCCAATGTCTCTTACTTTCGTGTTTTTGGTAGCAAGTGTTATATCCTCAACAAGAAGCCTAGGACTTCAAAGTTTGCTTCAAAGTCCGATGAAGGTTTCTTGCTTGGATATGACTCAAACACTCATGCATACCGTGTGTTCAACAAATCCTCCGGAATTGTTGAAGTGGCACGTGACGTGGTGTTTGACGAAACCAATGGCTCTCAAGTGGAGCAAGTTGATCAACATGTCCTTGATCAAGAGGAACCTCCACTAGAAGCTCTAAGGAGAATGACACTTGGAGATGTTCGCCCACAAGAACCATCCCAAAGCCCAAGTGACCATCATCATTATGAAGTAGGTCAAACCCCCATTGGACAAGTTGGAGATCCACTAGATACTCCCCAAAACAGTAATAGGAATGAAGATCAAGGGGGAGTCTTGGATCAAGGGGGAGACCAAAGTGAAGAAGATGAAGCAAGTGATTCAAGAGCTCAACCTCCGCATCCCCGTGTTCATCAAAGTGTTCAACGGGATCATCCCGTTGATAACATTCTAGGAGATATCACAAGAGGAGTAACAACACGTTCACGTGTTGCAAACTTTTGTGAGCATTTCTCCTTTGTCTCATTCTTGGAACCCCATAAGGTTGAAGATGCCTTAAGAGATCCGGATTGGGTAGTTGCCATGCAAGAGGAGCTCAATAACTTTGAAAGGAACAAGGTTTGGGAACTTGTCAAGCGCCCACAAGCTAATGTTGTTGGAACCAAGTGGGTGTTCCGCAACAAACAAGATGAGCATGGCATGGTAACTAGGAACAAGGCACGGCTTGTGGCAAAAGGGTACTCACAAGTCGAAGGATTGGATTTTGATGAGACATTTGCTCCCATAGCTAGGCTTGAGTCAATTCGGATATTACTAGCCTTTGCTACTCACCATGACTTCAAGCTCTACCAAATGGATGTTAAGAGTGCATTCCTTAATGGCCCAATCAAGGAAGAAGTTTATGTAGAGCAACCTCCAGGGTTTGAAGACCAAGACTATCCTAACCACGTTTACAAATTGCGAAAGGCTCTTTATGGCCTCAAGCAAGCTCCTAGAGCTTGGTATGAGTGCCTAAGAGACTTTTTAGTTGAAAATGGTTTTAGGATAGGCAAAGCGGATTATACCCTTTTCACAAAGCACTTCAACGAAGATCTTTTTGTGTGCCAAATATATGTGGATGACATCATATTTGGTTCCACAAATAAGGTGTTTTGTGATGAGTTCTCCAAGATAATGACGGAGAGGTTTGAAATGTCCATGATGGGTGAGTTGAAGTTCTTTCTAGGATTTCAAGTAAAACAACTCAAAGAAGGGACGTTCATAAGTCAAACTAAGTATACACAAGATATTCTAAGGAAGTTTGACATGGATAAGGCAAAACCCATCAAAACCCCTATGGGGACAAATGGACACCTAGACCTAAATGAGGATGGTCCTAGTGTGGATCAAAAGTTATATAGGTCTATGATTGGTTCACTTCTCTATCTTTGTGGATCTAGGCCCGATATCATGCTAAGTGTGTGTATGTGTGCACGCTTTCAAGCGGCACCTAAGGCTTGTCATTTGACCGCCGTTAAAAGGATCTTGAGATATCTAGTACACACACCCTCCCTAGTACTTTGGTATCCTAAAGGATCTAAGTTTAACCTCATTGGATATTCCGATGCGGACTATGCGGGGTGCAAAGTCGATAGGAAGAGCACATCGGGTACATGCCAATTCTTAGGTCGATCTCTAGTGTCTTGGTCCTCCAAGAAGCAAAACTCTATTGCTCTATCCACCGCCGAAGCGGAATATGTTGCAGCCGGAAGTTGTTGTGCACAACTTCTCTGGATGCGACAAACCCTTAGGGATTATGGGATTAACTTGCGCAACATTCCACTCTTGTGTGACAATGAGAGTGCCATCAAGATAGCCCATAATCCGGTGGAGCACTCTAGGACTAAACACATAGACATTCGACACCATTTCTTGCGAGATCACTCAATGAAAGGAGACATCGTAATTTCTCATGTGAGGACGGAACATCAACTAGCGGATATCTTCACCAAGCCTCTTGATGAGAAGCGTTTCTGTGAGCTAAGAAGTGAGCTCAACATTTTGGATTCTAGGAATGTGGCTTAAAACTCATTCCTCCCTTTTTGAGCAATTTTTGAAAAACTCTTCTCAATCATGATTTCTCTTCAAAATCCGTTTGAGAAAACTATTTCTTGAAAATTGATCATGCTTGTGTCATGTTTATCTTCAATAATCTTGTTTGCATTGCTAGCTGTCCAAAAGGACAAGTGATTGGAGGGCAAAGCTCTAAAATAAATTTTTTCAGCCTAGTCGGACCGGACTAGACCGCCCCTTGGACGGACAAGTCCGGGTCCAGACTAGTCCGCGGCTAGTCCGCATACCGGACTAGTCCGCTCTGAGGCCGGACTAGTCCGGGGGCAGACTAGTCCGTGTCTGGTCCGCTCACCGGACTAGTCCGCCCTGGCACCGGACTAGTCCGGCCCTTGGGGGCTTAAACCCCCCCAGGGTCGGCCCATACCTCTCTTCTCCCTCCCACTCGCGCCTCTCCCTCTCCCACGCTCAAGCAACCACCTTTTTGGCGATTTTTCGCTCCATCCACCAAATCTCGATTCCAATCCGTGCATTGGAGCCCTTGGGTGTGAGGGATCGTTTCCCCGCGCTTCACCTTCGCAATCCATCGTCGATTTCGTCGATTCTCGCGGATTTAAGAAGGTATTCTAGCTTTTTCAAAAACTTTCTCCATTTTTTGATTCTTTAGGTTTTTGATAGGAACACCTTCATAGATATTGCTCCATATACCCTTGTGATCATAGACTAGGAGTATTGCGCGCTGATCCGAAGTTTTTTCGATGATTCGATTAGGGTTAGGGTTTATTCTGTGCAACCCGGACTAGTCCGGCCCCTGGCGGACAAGTCCGCCCTGCGGACTAGTCTGCCCCCAGGGCGGACAAGTCCGGTTTGCACAGAGCAAACCCTAATCCTAGTCCTCTCTCGAGACTTCTTCCGCAATACTTCCAACTCCTTGAACTCATATCTTCCCGTTTATGCTTTTCACAGCTTGTCGAACACGGAGCGTTCCCCTCCTCGTCCCAACCCCGAGGGGCGAACCAAAGCTCAAATTGTCGAGGCAAGAACCAATGCTGCGCTCATAGAAGCGCAAAAGGCAAAGGAAGAGAGGCGGCTGAAAGCACTCGAAGCCTCCAAAGTTGTAGCGAGCATCTACAATGAGGAAGAAGCCATAGCTCGAGCAACCGCAGAGTCTCTAAATGAGCTGAGGGAGAAGAAAAGGGAAGACAGGGAGGCTCACAACTCCAGGGCTGCTGAGGCCAGTGCCCCCAAGCGAAAGAAGCTCGTCACCGTTGGCGAGAAGGCAAAGGGCAAGGAGCCAGCCCAAATGGAACCTGAGCCCAGGGTCGAGCGTGACCCCAAGAAGGGAAAGGCTCCGGCTCCTGTCGAGCCAAAGAAGAAAAGGCCAGCTGTCAAGATGTCATCAAAGAAGGCAGCTGGAGGTGTTGTGATCAAAGAGAAAGGGAAAGCCACCTCCATTGGCCCCCTTGAAGTTCACACACCAGAAAGGAACCCCAACAGGCAGAAGGAATTGTCTGCTAATGTGTTTCATGGCAAAGGGGCTGAAAAGGCCAAGAGGCTGAGGACCGAGAAGGTCTACAAGTTTGAGAGGAGCACGGCAGATCCCATATTCTGGTGTGACTTCCATTGTGACTACTACCGGCTAGTCTATCAGTAGATGAAGAAGCCGGTAATAGAAGCTCAATGGGTTGACTGGGATTACATGACCAAAAAGCAACACTCTGCTTTTGACGCCGTCATCGAAGCTGCTGAGCGCCATGATCTCAAGCAGATCATGGGTTTCAAGTATGACTGGAACGTCGAAGTGATTCTGCAGTTCTACTCCACCATCTACTTCACCACCTCTGGTGACAGGAGAATTATTTGGATGACTCACGGTGAGCAGTACTCAGTCACCTTCGCAGAGTTTGCCAAGATTCTAGGGCTTGAGACACACATGGATCATGAGATTATAATCTCTAACCTTAAGGCCGTGGACCGTGAAGAGCTGGCATATATGTATCCAAGTCATGTTCCATTTGATGCCGGTCTCGCCCGCAACATCAAGCCCTTTTACAGCATAATGAACAGAATCCTCAGAAGGACGATAGCACCGAAGGACGGTGATGCTGGGGTGATTCAAGGGAACTTGAGGCACCTGCTACTTCTGATCGATGGGGAAGAGAAGTTCAACCTCGTCGATTACATCTTCGACGATATCTTCAACATCTCGCATACCCCCAACCGTGCTTGCGGGTATGCCCCCTACATCATGTGCCTCATTGAGAAGGTGTCGGGCGTGACCTTTGTCAAGGACGTGTCGCATCGCCCGCTTCGTCCTCAGAAGCCCCCGAATGTTCCTGTTCCTCCTCGTCGCAAGAATGCAGATCCTCCATCTCGTCCCGTGGCACCTCCGTCCCCGCCTCCGCCTCAATCAATGAGTGCCTTCTTCAAATGCTTCAAGGCGATCTTCACTTCTTGCCGGAAGCAAGAGATCCGCGCTCAAAGGGCACACAAGCGTCAAGAAAAATATCTTAAGGCGGTGTGCGACAAGCTGGAGGTCCCGATGTCCTCTCCGGAGGTGAGTGATGGGGAGATCACTCCATTCCCCAACTTCACCGCTGATGAGCTCGCCCAGCTCCAAGAGGATGGAAACTCCTCTCGGGCTGCTCCCTCGGCAAGGA
This sequence comes from Tuctoria greenei, assembly GCA_036927565.1. Taxonomy (NCBI): domain Eukaryota; kingdom Viridiplantae; phylum Streptophyta; class Magnoliopsida; order Poales; family Poaceae; genus Tuctoria; species Tuctoria greenei. Next base: position 230,445,547 of record JAYESD010000003.1, read on the forward strand.
ACTCCGACGACGACGACGACGACACCGATGATCATGAGGACGACGTCGAAGATTCCGAGGCCACGGAGAGTGGAAGTGGCGAAGACGAGGACTAGTTCTTAGGTCTTAGTTTCCTCCCTTCTTTTCCCTTTTGGTGCCTTGATGCCAAAGGGGGAGAGTTAAGGGGGAGTTAATCTTTTGTGGGTGTGTTTGTGGTTTGTGGACTTGTTTCGTAATATATTCATGCTCTTGGATGTTTACATTTGTGCAAGACTTGTTAATGTTGTTTAATATCAATATAATGCTCTCATTGTCAATCCTTTGATTATATTGATGCTCTTTATGTCTTGTCACAATTGTTGAGCACATCACGTAGGCACCCCACCATAACGTGTGTGGGTATGAAAGATCTCCTCCATCTCTTTTACATGTTGCATACATTGAGGGGGAGTCATTCATACGCACACAAGTTATGAAAACCAATTTTAATACTCTTAATTGTTGAAGGACTTAATGTGTTGTCATCAATCACCAAAAAGGGGGAGATTGAAAGTGCATCTAGGTTCCCCGTGGGTTTTGGATGATTGATGACGACAATTAAGTCGCTAATGAGCTCAAGTGATCTTAGCACAGGTGTGGACTCGATCGGAGACGCAAACCCTCAAAAAGAAAAGGAAGGAAACGGAGTCAACTCGAAGCGTAGAAACTAGGGTTTCTAGCGTGTTGAGTTAGACTAGCCGTAGAAATAGGAGGGTGCGTGTGTAAAGTGCATTGAGATCAAGTTTGGGAGCTCAAAGTGTTTTAGAGGTCAAACCCCTTTGGAGAAAAGAGTGGATAAGCAGTCTGGCAGTAGGGCCGGACTAGTCCGCCCCTGGCCGGCCAAGTCCGTTGTCGGCCGGACCAGAAGGGTCTGACTGAGATCGGACTAGTCCGTTTGTGGCCGGACTAGTCCGGGTAGCAGTGAGTTGGTTTTGGGGACTAAGTCTCAAAACCACGGACTTGTCCGTTTGAGACCGGACCAAGAGGTCCTGAGTGAGAACGGACTAGTCCGCCCGTGGGGCCGGACTAGTCCGTGTTGGTGTGTTGACAGTGGTTCTGTGACTAAGTCTGGGAGGACCGGACTAGTCCGCCCTTGGGGCCGGACTAGTCCGTGGTCCTCAGACTAGTCCGCTTTCGCGTGGAGCAAAAGGCTCTGTGTGAGATCGGACTAGTCCGGTGGTGACCGGACTAGTCCGTTGTTTAAGTGACCGTTTGAATTTGAAGTTTGGCGGGTAGTGTGACGATAGCGTGTCAGCTGTCGGGGCCTGACAAGAGGTCAGTGGTCCCCTAGGCCGGACTAGTCCGGGCCTGAGGCCGGACTAGTCCGTCCTTTTGCTGAAGTCAGCAGTATGGGCTTGGGACCTCTATAAATAGAGGTCCCCTGGGTTCTTTTGAACCAACTCTTGAAAACTCTCGAACCCTAGCGCCGCCACAACCAACTTGGAGCACTCTTAAGCCTCTTTCTTGCCAACTTTCCCTCTAAAACTAATTCTTGTGTGGATTAGGGTTTAGTGAGGTGGAGAAGAGGAAGAACATCGCGCTTGTGCTCCCGGTTTGATCTCTTGCACTCATTGAGTCTTTGTGAGCTGTGTGTTGAGTGTGTCTTGTGTTGTTGATCATCTTTGTGGTGTGGGAGCCTTAGATTGTGAGAAGCCCCAACGAATCTTGTATTCACACTTTGAGATAGTGGAGAACCAAGTTAGGCCCGTGCGGTAAACTTGGTGAGGGAAGGGTTGGTGAACCCGGTCCTTTGTGGACTCCTCAACGGGGAGTAGATTCTTGTGTGGAATCGAACCTCGGGATAAAATTCCTGGTGTCTCTGTGTTCTTCGCATTTTGTTTATCGCTTAATTCGTTCTAGGGTTGCTAGTCTTGTTTTGAGCCTCACATTGTTTAATCTTGTTAAAACTTGACTCACTCTTGTGTTGATAGATTCTAAACTTGTATTAAACATATCCTCACCTGTAGCCTCGAGAAAATCTCCTTAAAACTTGCTAGAAACACTTTTAGGGATCTTCACGCAGGCTGACCGGACTAGTCCGCCCCCAGACCGGACTAGTCCGCACCCTGTGATTTAATCTCGTTTTATTAAGTCATTTGCAAGTCGATTAGCCTATTCACCCCCCTCTAGGCAACTTTCAAGCATGGAGGGGGGCGGAGGGGAATGCATCTACTGGGCAGGTCACCTTGCCGGACATGGCGCATGGCGTCTCAGGGGAGGGGCGATGGAGGAGGACAAACCTCCTCGTCTGGCTACTGGGCCGAGCTTGTGGGTTGAAACCGGTTCCAAACCGTTGTTATTGAAAACAGATCGGTTTGGGTTGGGCTCAAAAGTAGGTGTGGGTTGGGTTGTTTAATTTTGTATGTTAATTTTACACGCTGGGTTGGGCCGGGTTGATTGATACAGAAAAATGGATTGGGTTTGGGTTTAGTCCAGATCCTGGCCGGGTTGAGTCGGAGAATTAGATCCTAATTTGATCCTAATTGTCATGCTTTGTTAAATACGTTTATTATGCAGGTTACTAGAACTAATATTTTTTCTCTTGTTCTTTTGATTGCGTTAGTGTTTAGAATTAATAATTTTTTCTATTATGTTTAGTGTATGTTTGGACTTTAGTGCATTCATATAATGTTTTTGAGTGACTACTTAATATATATATAAATAAAGGGGTTTTGGGCTGGCTCGGACCAACCCGGAAGGGCATGACACGCAATAAGTGTGATCGTGCCGTGTAGACCATTGTAGTGGTACCGTATGCGTCAAGTTGACACGGAAGCGAACGGGTTGGTAAGGACGTCAATGACCCACGATTGCGTCGACTGTGGAAATGGATGTGGAATTGTCATCTAAGACCAACTTTCCTCTCACTCTTTCTCTAGTTCTTTCCTCTCTCTTAAATGATCTGAAAATGAAAATGAGCAACGTAACCTATAGCAATGTATTACCCGTTTCAGATCGGCACGTCTCACATGCTATTGGCATGTGAGACGTGCAGGTTCGGAATTGTCCCTTTTTGGACAGCCTCGGAGTGACCGAGGGGGCGTGGCTTGTGATGAGACGCGGGTCCCGATTTGGACGAGATTTCAGTGGCATAACTCTGTTGTTCTCTGCTGCACCATTTTTGGGTGTGCAGTGGAGAACAACGGGGTTATGCTGCCGAAATTTCGTTCGAATCCGGATCACGCATCTCGTCATGAGCACGCTCCGCTCGGTCACTCTTGGGTGGGTTTAGGATCTATCTGCCTAGGTTGTAGGGCCGTGACATAACACAACAATACATTAACAACAATTTCTTTCGCGTTAAACTGCAGAGCCAAACATGGGTGAAGACCGCAGTTGGATGTATACTGGCTGGAAGAGCATAACTGGTGATCACTCCGATGAGTGGTTTATCAAGTTAGATCAATTTTTGGATCGAGCATTTTCGTTGTCAACGGAAGATATGGTGCGGTGCCCATGTACAAAATATCGGAACACCAAGTTTTTGAGAAGATAGGAGCTTTCGTTTCACTTATGTCGAAACGGTTTCACTCCACATTATGAAGTGTGGACCTTTCACGGCGAGACTAATTCTCGAGTCATATCCAAAGTGGATGAGGATGATGATATAACAGAGGTTGATAGGATCGATGAGATGCTAGAAGCTCTGGAAGCAGAGGATCCTCTTACAAATGAGGCAGAGAAGTTCTTCGAGGAACTGAAGAAATCATAAGAGTCGTTGCATGAACACATAGTTGTGACCGTACTTGCTTTCTTGACCAGATTTATGGCAATTAAATCCAAGTACTTTTTCCATCAACTGCTACAATGATCTCATGAAATTGATCTGCGATATCCTTCCACAACCTCACAAAGTGCCACTAGATATGTATCAATCAAAGATCAAGATATCTAGTCTCGGTATGAAGTATGAGAAAATCGATGTGTGCCCAGACAACTGCATGCTATTCTAGAAAGAGCACGCCAATGAGAAGATGTGCTTGAAATGTGGTAAATCAAGGTATGTCGAAGTTGTTAATGACGATGGCGATAATGTGATGACAGATGCCGCACATAAGCAGCTTCGTTACTTGACTGTGACACCTCGGTTGAAGCGGATGTTTCTTTTAAAAAGAACCGCAAGACACATGAGATGGCACAAAGAAGGTAAACATGAGAACAAAGAATTCTTGACGCATCCGTCCAACGGTGATGCATAGAAGTCGCTAGACCGTTTCGATCTAGACTTTTCTCGTGATGCGAGGAATGTTCGCATTGGATTAGCGACAGACGGATTCTCACCGTTCAGTACGAACGCCACACCATACTCATGTTGGCCTGTCTTTGTCATTCCGTACAACCTGCCACTTGCTTTTTGTACGAAGAACGAGTTCATGTTTCTCAGCCTCATTGTACTTGGACCTGATCATCCCGGGTCACATCTCAACGTGATGTTAAAACCGCTGATCAAATAATTGAAAGTCTTATGGACAGGAGTCGAAGCGTATGACAGTTACAAGAAGCAGAAATTCAACCTTCGAGTTGCTTATTTGTGGTCCGTCCATGATTTGCCAGCATACGACATGTTTTCTGGATGGAGCACTCACGGTCGTCTGACGTGTTCGATATGTGCTTCAAACACGGATTGCTTTTGACTAACTCATGGAGGCAAAATATCTTACTTCGATTGTCACAGACGTTGGCTGCCCTCGAATCATATATTTAGACAGCAGAGGCATGTCTTTCAAAAGAACACTGTTGTCACTAAAGGACCACTGAAGCGTCTCAACGGGTCAGAAATTTATGTTGGACAAACTGGTGTCTGATGAAGGTCGTCCTGGATATTTCGTAGGTTATGGAGAGGAACACAATTGGACTCACATATGTGGACTTTGGGAGCTACCATATGTGAAGTCGTTGATTCTAATGTACAACATTGATGTCATGCATCAGGAGTGTAATATGAGCGAAAGTATCATAAGCACTTGCATGGATATGCCTGGCAAAACGAAAGACAATTATAAAGCTAGACTAGATTTGACACACATTTGTCACCGTCCAACTCTTGAAATCTCTGAAAGTGGTGGAAAGTCGCGTGCTTCTTTCTGTCTTCGATCGAAAGAAAAGAAAGAAGTTATGAAATGGATGAAAACTTTGAAATTCCCATATGGTTACGCAGCTAGCCTGAAACGAGCCGTAAATGTTAACACATGAAACCTCACTGGGTTGAAGAGTCATGATTATTATATTATAATGGAAAGACTCCTACCTGTTATGTTCCAAGACTATCTAGATGATGCGCTGTGGAAGGTTTTAGCCGAGCTCAGCTATTTCTATAGACAGCTTTGTGCTAAAGAAATCAAGATTGGGATGAAGGATAAGTTAGAGAATGAGATACCCATACTTTTATGTAAGATGGAAAATTTTTTCCACCGGGTTTCTTCAATCCAATGCAACATCTGCTTATCCATCTTCCATTCGAAGCTAAAGTTGGCGGTCCTGTGCAATATAGGTGGATGTATCACATTAAAAGAGCGCTACGATATCTGAAACCAATGGTTGGCAACAGGGCAAGGGTGGAAGGGTGCATCGCTGAAGCATATGCTCTTAAGGAAGTAGGATACTTTTCAAGTGTCTACTTTGCGAAAGAAAACAATATCAATACTTCGGCAATGCGGTACAATGTGGACGAAACACCCCCTCTAAGCGACCTTTCCATTTTTCAAACGAGAGGCGTCACCGTTGGTAGCTACACGACCTACGTGCTATCCGAACATGAAAGGATTGTTGCTTTACTCTACATGTACGCAAATATAGAAGGCATGCAGGAATACTTCGAGTAAGTATTTCTCCTACGTTTATGCTAATCGACATATTTTGCTACACATGTACTCTAAAAGATGTTTTTTCATGTTCAGCAAGTTCCACAGACAATATTGGCCACATAGGCATCAACCTACAACCAAACAAGTAGAAGCAATGCGAGAGGAAGGAATAAATGGGGGCAGAGTTTTCTATCCTGGTTTCGAGAATATGTAATATTCTCTCATCTTCTATGTATTATAAATTACTATTATTAAAGAAGTATTATTTTAACTCACGATCATTTATGACAGTGTCGGACTTACAATGTCCATGAAGATTTGCGGCAGCTATCTTATGGATTGGTGAATGTTAGAAGCTATGGTCGATATGACGTAAATGGCTTCCGATTCCATACAACTCATTTTGAAGCTCATCGTCCTCTTGCGGCAACATCAAATTCCGGTGTTGTGACGAGAGCAATGGACACTCAAGGGAATTTAACCAATTATTATAGGATCATTAACAAAATCCTTGAATTTACTTTTACTGGAAATAAGACCCTTCTAGTTGTCTTCTTTGACTGTGACTGGTTTGATCGTACTCATGGAACTCGAGAAAACCAATTTGGAATCATGGAAGTGAAACATAAGGACCGACTATGAGGTTACGATACATTTGTTCTTGCGCATCAAGTTGAACAAGTGTATTATCTACCTTATCCATGCACGAAGCTCAGTGCTTGGTGGGTGGTATATAAGGTGAATCCTCGTGAGCGGCTATATACTCCTGGAGATGATGATTACCATGATATAGAAGACGTTGAAGAAGTGTATGAAGAAGAAGAGTTGCCAGACACTTTTATCGTCGAGCTTGGTGCAGGACTTGATCAATTAGTTGGAGATGTTGAAGACGTTGAAGATGTAGAGGCAGATGATACGCGAAAACGAAAATTAAAACAGACCACGATGGAAGATCGTTGGGCTGGTTTAAGGAGTAGGGCACAGGCACATGATAATGATGTTGACGAATTTTGAAAGTGACAACAAGTAATGTTTTCTTGAAGATAGTAACATAAATTTTGTATATTTTAATTGCATATTTACTAATTATCTAATTACAACAGGATGGCGTCAAGGAAGGGTAAGAAGGTGCCGCCGACGAGGGGGTTCTACCCCTCTAGACCTGAGGACGCTTTCGTTGGTGCCTCGTCGACTGGCAGCATACGCTCTCAGCTATTGGGGCACGTTCAGACCAGCTCTAAAGCTTCATCACAGGTAAATGCCACTCGTTTTTGACAAATTCTTTAAATTCAATTTCACATTAAACTTACTTATGAATCATTTGAATATTATAGTCCTCACCGGCTGACTCAGAGGCTGCGGCGCCTTCGGTGAGCCAGCCCTCGGCCAGCCAGCCCCCGGCTGGCGATGCTTCTGTTCCTGAGGCCTTTGACTCGGCTGGTGAGGAGCCGTCTGGGTCACCTGACGGGCGCCCCAGCAGACGCAGAGGACGAGGAGGACTCACTTTGTCAGTCCTCCTGCGGTCCCTTCACAGAGGATCGTGATTCGTCCAGTCGGAGACAAGTAATAAAAATTAAAGTGTTCAATTTTAGTTTCTTTTGATTACTTAAGTAATGAATGAATAAATATCTTGCAGGGTTTGGGACGACACATCTTTCACCGATGAGAGACACCACAGACCAGTGAACGGTGTCCTCGGGTCCATAGTGCGTTTGCACTATCCCGGGGTCATCGACGGGATGCCTGCTCTTTCGTGGGAGGACTACGGACGCGTCCATCACCAGGAGCACGACAACCTTCAGGAGGTCGTATGTGTCGATTTTATGTTAAGTATGTTAAAAAAGTTTCTAAGTTTCAACTCTTAAACTCTTTTAGTGAACATCTCTTCAATATATTCTTTATCGTAGGCAAGATATACTTTAGAGGACCCGAACGACCCTCGCCAGTTTGAGGATGCGAGGCGAGTGTTTCACTACAATGCTGCCAAGGCGCTTCGACAAGCTTTGTCGAACACTCGCGTTCAAATTATTAATGAGCACTTGAAGGTGAACCAGCAGCCCGTGCTACACTTCCGGCAAGCGAGTGAGATGCACCTGACGGAGGAGGAGTACGCGCAGGTACGTGGAGTGTAGTAAGTATTTTTTTTTTGATAATTTCCTCGATGGTATTTTTAACGACTTCCAACTATGTGTAGGGCCACGTGAGCTGGTTGCAGGATCGGACCGATGCATTTCAGGCCCTTTGTCGCTATTGGTCTAGCGATGAGTTTAAAGCTACGTCCGAGAAGGCTCAAGACTGTAGAGGGGTCGAGGGGAAGAGCAGGCACAGACAAGATAACCACTTGCGTTTAGCTAAACACATGGTAAGTGTGTGTAACTTATGTTTATATATTCATAATATATTGTTCGTACTAACACGTATAGACAGGAGCGCGAGATGGGGGTGCCGCCCAACCCTGCTGAGGTCTGGAAGAGAGGTCACAGGGACACTTCTCAGCTGACGGGGTGCAGTCAGGCTGCAGCCGAGCGGTTGGTAAGTTTAGAAATCATTCATATTAAATATAACTATATAAATTGTTGAACTTACACGGTTTTCTTGTTTTGCAGGCTAAGTATGGAGAGGAGGCTAGGAAGATACACTGCGAGGATTTCGATTGGGAACGTCAACCAATCGATCCTCAAGCCGCGTATGCAAGCGGTGGTGGAAAAGCACACGGAAGGTGAGTTTACAAGTCATTTTATCGTTTTCAATTCAAAGTATTCAAGATATTTCAATTTCATATTACTGACTCTCTTTTTTATAGGCTCGCCATATTCGACGGAGTTGTCGACTCGAGGGCGGGGAGACCTGCGAGAGGCAGCTCCACGCAGGCTTCTTCGTTGGGCACGACTAGTCGTCGCGCCTCGCAGAGGGACTTTGAGATGCAGTCCCTCTTCAGGCGACAGGAGGAGTCGGAACACCAAAGGATCGCGATGGAGGTCACGATCCAAACTCAGGCAGCAGCGTTGGCGCAGATGCGGTAAGCAATGGAGGTAACAAAATAAAAACTAAAGTTCTCATTAATTCAGTGTAAATGACTTACTAATAGATAGCATTTAATGTTTGCAATGACAGGCCATGGCTCGGGCGCAAGGTCTGGGGATCCAGCTACCGGTACTACTATCGGTCCTTCCAGACGATCCTTCTTCTGCGGGTCAGGTAATTTTCTATGTAATCCTTCTTCTTCAGCGCAAAAAGATTGATATAGAAGAAAGAGGGAGATAGTTAGATAGAAGAAAAGGATCGAGATAGAAGAAAGAGAGAGAAGAAATAGAGAGATAGAAGAAAGAGTGTGTCGGTACCCTAGAAACCGTACACCCCTTGAGGATACAAAGATATCAAGGAAAAGTCACCCACTTGATTTGAAGACCTTCGGAGGCCCACATGTCAGATGTAACCGGACCCGCTTCTCCAACATGGTTAATCCCAAGGTCACCATGTGTACTATCAAACCGGAGCTACCGCCCACAAGGAGGAATGAAAGTTGCCTAGAGGGGGGGTGAATAGGCTAATCGACCTGCAAATGACTAAATAAAACGAGATTAAATCACAGGGGACAGACTAGTCCGGTCTGGGGGCGGACTAGTCCGGTCAGCCTGCGTGAAGAACCCTAAAAAATGTTTCTAGCAAGTTTTAAAGGGATTTTCTCGAGGCTACAAGTGAGGATATGTTTAAGACAAGTTTAGAAGCTATCAACACAAGAGTGAGTCAAGTTTTAACAAGATTAAGCAATGTGAGGCACAAGACAAGACTAGCAACCCTAGAGCTAAGTATGCGATAAACAAAATGTGAAGAACACGGAGACACAAGGTTTTTATCCCGAGGTTCGATTCCACACAAGAATCTACGTCCCCGTTGAGGAGTCCACAAAGGACCGGGTTCACCAACCCTTCCCTCGCCAAGTTTACCACACGGGCCTAACTTGGTTCTCCACTATCTCAAAGTGTGAATACAAGATTCGTTGGGGCTTCTCACAATCTGAGGCTCCCACACCACAAAGATGATCAACAACACAAAACACACTCAACACACAGCTCACAAAGACTCAATGAGTGCAAGAGATCAAACCAGGAGCACAAGCGCGATGTTCTTCCTCTTCTCCACCTCACTAAACCTTAATCCACACAAGAATTAGTTTTAGAGGGAAAGTTGGCAAGAAAGAGGCTTAAGAGTGCTCCAAGTTGGCTGTGGCGGCGCTAGGGTTCGAGAGAGTTTGAAATGAGGCCGGGGGTCCCCTTTTTATAGGAGTCCCGAGCCCAAACTGCTGACCTCAGCAAAAGGACGGACTAGTCTGGCCTCAGGCCCGGACTAGTCCGGCCTAGGGGACCACTGACCCCTCTGACACTGTCACACTGCGCGGCAATCGTCACGCTACCCGCCAAAGTTCAAATTCAAACGGTAAATTCCACAACGGACTAGTCCGGCCCTTACCAGACTAGTCCGATCTCACACAGAACCTTTTGTTCCGTGTGAAAACGGACTAGTCTGGAGACCACGGACTAGTCCAGCCCCAAGGGCGGACTAGTCCGACCTTCCCAGACTTAGTCACAAAACCTCTCTGCACTCAGCACCACAGACTAGTCCGGCCCAAGGACGGACTAGTCCGATCTCACACAGGACCCTTTGGTCCGCCCCAAAACGGACAAGTCCGCTCTCTAGGACTTAGTCCCGAAACTCCACTTCAAGGGGTACCCCGGACTAGTCCGGTCCACTACGGACTAGTCCGAAGTCACACAGGACCTTCTGGTCCGTGTGAAAATGGACTAGTCTGGCCAGGAGCGGACTAGTCCGGCCACTCCTGCCAGACTACTCTAACTTCAACTTCAAATAGGATTTCTACCTCAACCACCACTCTTGAGCTCCTACTTTGATCTCTTTGCACTTTACGCACACACCCTCCTATTTCTACGGCTAGTCTAACTCAACACGCTAGAAACCCTAGTTTCTATGCTTCGAGTCGACTCCGTTTCCTTCCTTTTCCGTTTTGAGAGTTTGCGTCTCCAATCGAGTCCATACCTGTGCTAAGATCACATGAGCTCATTAGCGACTTAATCGTCGTCATCAATCATCCAAAGCCCACGGGGAACCTAGATGCACTTACAATCTCCCCCTTTTTGGTGATTGATGACAACACATCAAGTCCTTCACAAGTAAGAGTATAAAAATTGGTTTTCATAACTTGTGTGCGTATGAATGACCCCCCCCTTTAATGTATGCAGCATGTAAAAGAGGTGTAGGAGTTCTTTCATACCCACACACGTATGGTGGGGTGCCTACGTGATGTGCTCAACAATTGCGACAAGACATAAAAAGCATCAATATAATCAAAAGATTGACAATAGAACCAATATATTGATATTTAACAACATTAGCAAGTCTTGCACAAATGTAAACAACCAAGTAGCATGAATGAGTTACAAAAGAGGTCCAAATGACAAGAACACACCACACACACAAAAGACTACTACTTCCCCCAAACACACACAAAGGACTGACTCCCCCTAACTCTCCCCCTTTGGCATCAAGGCACCAAAAAGGAAAAGAAGAGGGGGACAAGGACCCAAGAGCTAGTCCTCGTCCTCGTCACTATCGCCGTCGCGGGAGTCACTCTCCGTGGCCTCCGGGTCCTCGACGTCTTCCTCATGATCGTCGTCGTCGTCGTCGTCGGAGCCCGGTGAGGAGGTACCCTCCGTCTCACCCAAGAGTGCCAACTCCTCGGGGGTGAGAAGGGGGTAAGGAGTGAGCTCGTCGTCGGAGGCCTCAGGGCTCATCGGAATCTCCATCTTGTCGCAGATCTTCCTCACGTACCTCTCAGTCTGCTGAGCTCGCACCTCGGCTTTGCGGCACGAGGTGAAGATGGACCTAAGAAACTTGAGGACTCCGCTGCTAGAGGAGCCGCCGGGTGAGTGAGTGGCACGGCGAGAGGCTCCACCACGAGGTTCCTCCGGCTGAGAGGGAGGATCCGCGTTCTTCCGACGCGGAGGGAGAGGCAGAGATGGAGGAATCTGAGGACGTAGTCTCTTATGTGAGACATCCTTCTGGAAGGTAATGCCGGAGACTTTCTCAATAAGGCACATCACATAAGGAGCATAGCCACAAGACCTGTTGGGGGTATGAGATATATTGAAGATATCATCAAGGATGTACTCAGCTAAGTTGAAGCTCTCTTCCCCATCTATCAGCACCATCAAGTGCCTCAAGTTGCCCTGGATGACTCCGGCATCCCCATCCTTCGGGACAATGGTCTTCCGAAGGAGGCGGTTGAGCATACTAAAAAATGGTTTGATGTTTCTTGCCAATCCTGCCTCATAAGGAAGATGGTCTGGATACATGAAGTCAAGGGCATCTCGGTCTAGGGCCTTGAGGTTAGAGATGATGATCTCATGCTCAAGGTGCTCCTCCAATCCTAGAATATTGGCAAAGTCTTCAAATGTGACAGTGTACTGCTCTCCATCTGTCATCCATGTCATCCGGCAATCTCCAAAGGAGTGAAAGTAGACAGTTGTGTAGAACTGGACAATCACCTCAATGTTCCAGTCGTACTGGAAACCCATGATATCCTTGATTCCATGCCGTTCCGCTGCATTGATCACAGCATCAAATGCAGCATGCTTCTTCTGAGCCATGTAGTCCCAGTCAACCCACTGGGCATAAGTTACAGGAGTCTTCATCTTCATGTAGACAAGGCGATAATAATCGCAGTGAAAGTCATTCCAAAATCGCGGGTCAGTTGTGCTCTTCTCATAAGCGTACACTTTGTCTGTTCTCAGCCGTCTTGCCTTTTCTGCCCCTTTTCCTTTGAATGTGTTGGCTGAGAGATTGGGTTGACGGTTTGGGTTTCTGGCAGGTGAATGCATCTTGAGGGGTCCAGGTTCCTTGTCCTTTCCCTGCTCTCGAATCACAAACCCCCCAGCTGCCTTCTTGGCTGAGACCTTCACTGCCGGTTTCTTCTTTTTCGGCTCGATGGGAGCCGGGGCCTTTCCCTTCTTAGGGTCACGCTCGACCCTTGGCTCTTCTTCCCTCTGAGCTTGCTCCTTGCCCTTTGCTTTCTCGCCAACAGTGACGAGTTTCTTCTGTTTGGGGGCATTGGCCTCAGCGGCCCTGGAGTTGTGAGCCTCCCTATCTTGCCTTTTCTTCCTCCTTAGCTCATTCAAGGATTCTGCAGTTGCTCGTGCCATGGCTTCTTCCTCGGTTGTAGATGGTGGCAGCTACTTTGGAGGCCTCGAGGGCCTTTAGCCGCCTTTCTTCTTTTTCCTTCTGCACCTTAATGAGGGCAGCCTTCGTCCTTGCTTCGACGATCTGAGCCTTGGTGCGGCCCTCCCGGGGTACTTCCGCACCTCTCTCCTCGGTGCGGCCCCGATAGGTCTCGGGGCGTTCTTCATTGCCCGCGGGGTTGAGACGAGAAGGGGAGCGCTCCGAGTTCGACATGCTGCGGAAAATACATAGACGGGAAGGTATGAGTCCAAGGAGATGGAAGCATTGCGGAAGAAGTCTCGAGAGAAGACTAGGACTAGGGTTTGCTCTGTGCAAACCGGACTTGTCCGCCATGGGCCAGACTAGTCCGGGTTGCACAGGATAAACCCTAACCCTAATCGAATCATCTAAAAATCTTCAGATCAGCGCGCAATACTCCTAGGCTATGATCACAAGGGTATATGGAGCAACATCTATGAAGGTGTTCCTATCAAAAACTTTAAGAATCAAGAATGGGGCTAGTTTTTGAAGAACGAGGGAATACCTTCTCAAATCCGCTAGAATCGACGAAATCGGAGATGGATCGCGAATGTGGAGCGCGGGGAAGTGATCCCTCACTCCCAAAGACTCCGATGCGTGGATTGGAGTCGAGATTTGGAGGTCGGAGCGCAAAATCGCCGATGGGGGGCGGTTGCTAGCGCGTGGAAGTGAGAGAGTCAAGTGAGAGAGGGAGAGGAGGGGTCTGGGCCGCCTGGGGGTTTTAAGTCCCCAAGGGCCGGACTAGTCCGGTTGAGGGGTCGGACTAGTCTGTTCCGCGGACCAGACGCGGACTAGTGTGCCTCCGGACTAATCTGGCCTCAGAGCGGACTAGTCCGGTATGCGGACTAGCCGCGGACTAGTCTGGACCCGGACTTGTCCGTCCAAGGGGCGGACTAGTCCGGTCCGACTAGGCTGAAAAACTGTATTTTAGAGCTTTGCCCTCAATCATCTATCCTTTTGGACAACAAGCAATGCAAGCATGATTATTGAAGATAAATATGACACAAACATGATTAATTTTCAAGAGAAAGTTTTCTCAAACGGATTTTGAAGAGAAATCACGATAGAGAAGAGTTTTTCGAAATAGCTCAAAAAGTGAGAAATGTGGTTTAAGCCACATTCCTAGAATCCAAAATGTTGAGCTCACTTCTTAGCTCACAGAAACGCTTCTCATCAAGAGGCTTGGTGAAGATATCCGCGAGTTGATGTTCCGTCCTCACATGAGAAATTACAATATCTCCCTTCATTGAGTGATCTCGCAAGAAATGGTGTCGAATGTCTATGTGTTTGGCCCTAGAGTACTCCACCGGATTATGGGCTATCTTGATGGCACTCTCGTTGTCACACAAGAGTGGAATGTTGCGCAAGTTAATCCCATAATCCCTAAGAGTTTGTCGCATCCAGAGAAGTTGTGCACAACAACTTTCGGCTGCAACATATTCCGCTTCGGCGGTGGAGAGAGCAATAGAGTTTTGCTTCTTGGAAGACCAAGACACTAGAGATCGACCCAAGAATTGGCATGTACCCGATGTGCTCTTCCTATCAACTTTGCACCCGGCATAGTCCGCATCGGAATATCCAATGAGGTTAAACTTAGATCCTTTGGGGTACCAAAGTCCTAGGGAAGGTGTGTGTACTAGATATCTCAAGATCCTTTTAACGGCGGTCAAATGGCAAGCCTTAGGTGCCGCTTGAAAGCGAGCACACATACACACACTTAGCATGATATCGGGCCTAGATGCACAAAGATAGAGAAGTGAACCAATCATAGACCTATATAACTTTTGATCCACACTTGGACCATCCTCATTTAGGTCTAGGTGTCCATTTGTCCCCATAGGGGTTTTGATGGGTTTTGCCTTATCCATGTCAAACTTCCTTAGAATATCTTGTGTATACTTAGTTTGACTTATGAACGTCCCTTCTTTAAGTTGTTTTACTTGAAATCCTAGAAAGAACTTCAACTCACCCATCATGGACATTTCAAACCTCTCCGTCATTATCTTGGAGAACTCATCACAAAACACCTTATTTGTGGAACCAAATATGATGTCATCCACATATATTTGGCACACAAAAAGATCTTCGTTGAAGTGCTTTGTGAAAAGGGTATAATCCGCTTTACCTATCCTAAAACCATTTTCAACTAGAAAGTCTCTTAGGCACTCATACCAAGCTCTAGGAGCTTGCTTGAGGCCATAAAGAGCCTTTCGCAATTTGTAAACATGGTTAGGATAGTCTTGGTCTTCAAACCCTGGAGGTTGCTCTACATAAACTTCTTCCTTGATTGGGCTATTAAGGAATGCACTCTTAACATCCATTTGGTAGAGCTTGAAGTCATGATGAGTAGCAAAGGCTAGTAATATCCGAATTGACTCAAGCCTAGCTACGGGAGCAAATGTCTCATCAAAATCCAATCCTTCAACTTGTGAGTACCCTTTTGCCACAAGTCGTGCCTTGTTCCTAGTTACCACGCCATGCTCATCTTGTTTGTTGCGGAACACTCACTTGGTTCCAACAACATTAGCTTGTGGGCGCTTGACAAGCTCCCAAACCTTGTTCCTTTCAAAGTTATTGAGCTCTTCTTGCATGGCAACTACCCAATCAGGATCTCTTAAGGCATCTTCAACCTTATGGGGTTCCAAGGATGAGACAAAGGAGAAATGCTCACAAAAGTTTGCAACACATGAACGTGTTGTTACTCCTCTTGTGATATCTCCTAGAATGTTGTCAACGGGATGATCCCGTTGAACACTTTGATGAACACGAGGATGCGGAGGTTGAGCTCTTGAGTCACTTGCTTTATCCTCTTCACTTTGGTCTCCCCCTTGATCCAAGCCTCCCCCTTGATCTTCAGTCCCGTTATCATTTTGGGGAATATCTAGTGGATCTTCAACTTGTCCAATAGGGGTTTGACCTACTTCATAATGATGATGGTCACTTGGGCTTTGAGATGGTTCTTGTGGGTGAACATCTCCAAGTGTCATTCTCCTTAGAGCTTCTAGTGGAGGTTCCTCTTGATCAAGGGCATGTTGATCAACTTGCTCCACTTGAGAGCCATTGATTTCGTCAAACACCACGTCACGTGCTACTTCAACAATTCCGGAAGATTTGTTGAACACACGGTACGCATGAGTGTTTGAGTCATATCCAAGCAAGAAACCCTCATCGGACTTTGAAGCAAACTTCGAAGTCCTAGGCTTCTTATTGAGGATATAACACTTGCTACCAAAAACACGAAAGTAAGAAACATTGGGTTTCTTACCAACGAGAAGCTCATAAGGAGTCTTCTTGAGGAGGCGATGAATGTACAATCAGTTTACGGCATGGCAAGCGGTGTTAACCGCTTCCGCCCAAAACCGGTCCGATGTTTTGTACTCATCTAGCATCGTCCTTGACATCTCAATAAGCGTCCTATTATTTCTTTCAGCAATTCCATTTTGTTGTGGAGAATAGGGAGCGGAAAACTCATGATTGATGCCCTCCTCATCTAGGAACTCTTCTACTTGCATGTTCTTGAATTCGGTGCCATTATCACTCCTTATAGCCTTTATCCTTAAGGTGAACTCATTTTGAGCTCTCCTTAGGAATTTCTTGAGGACACCGGGGGTTTCACTCTTATCATGCAAGAAGAACACCCAAGTATATCTAGAGAAGTCATCAACAATGACTAGACCATACTTGTTGCCACCGATGCTAATGTAAGCAATGGGGCCAAAAAGATCCATATGGAGTAACTCCAAAGATCTAGTGGTCGTCATGACATTCTTAGAGGGGTGTTGAGCTCCTACTTGATTTCCCGCTTGACACGCACCACATGGCCTATCCTTTTCAAATACCACATCCTTTAGGCCACGAACGTGCTCTCCTTTAAGGAGTTTTTGAAGGTTCCTCATTCCAACATGGGCTAGCCTTCTATGCCAAAGCCATCCCATGTTGGCTTTCGCCATTAAGCATGTGTCAAGTTGAGCTTTATCCGTGGTAAAATCCACAAGATAGAGCTTTCCCTTGAGCACTCCCTTAAAGGCTATTGAGTCATTATCCTCTCTCAGAACATTCACACCCTCACTAGAGAAAACACACTTATATCCTTTATCACAAAGCTGTGATATGGATAGGAGATTATAGTCTAGGGAATCAACATGCAAAACATTAGATAAAGTATGCAAAGAGGAGATAGCAATTTTACCGGAGCCAAGGATTTTCCCTTGGCTATTATCCCCAAAGAAGATTCCTTCACTTGGGTCCTCGTTCTCCTCATACTCTATGAACATGCTCCTCTCTCCGGTCATGTGGTTGGTACATCCGCTATCCAGCACTCATTTCGATCCACCGGAGGAGTAAGCCTACAAAACAAGTTTATGCCTTCCTTTTAGGTACCCAAGCGGAGTTGGGTCCTTTCACGTTAGTAGTTAGGCATTTGGGCACCCACACGCAAGGCTTGGGGCTCTTGCGGAGTGGCCCAACATATCTAGCAAACACTTTGCCGTGTTTGTTCCTCTTAGCACATAAGATGCATCAAAATCATGAAATAAAGGATGTGATTCAGATTTAGGCATTTTGCTGCTAGAGGGTGAGTTCTTTTCAATTTTAGTTGGAGATGAACTCACCTTAACAAAGACAATCATGTCTTTGCCATACTTGGAGGTTTTGGCGTTATGCCTTCCACCTCTAGTATAGCCAAGACCATCCTTGACATGGGGAGGTCTTGTGTTGGTGTATGCACTTCGTGCATACGCCACCTTCTCCTTGTCAAAGATGGCACCCTTAGGTGCTTGCTTGCCTTGTGCTGAGTTGAGTTCATCCTTAAGCTTAAGGATTAAGTTAGAGCACTTGCAAGGCGGAGTTGCATTGGATGAGGCCTTTGAGAAGGTTGAGCTCTTAGAGGAAGAGGTTACATTGTTCTTGAGAGACTCAACTTGAGTCTCAAGGATTTTGTTAACTTTTGACAAGTTCCCAAGTTCATCCTTGAGCTCAATTGTTTTCTCCTCAAGACTTGAACACGTTTTCTTACTTAGAGCAAGTTCGTGTTCCAATGCCTTGCTCTTCTCTCTTTCAAGCTCAAGGAGCTCATCAAGCTCTCGACATCTCTCCTTCTCAAGGATGAGCATGTCCTCTTGTCTATTGATGAGATCCTCCTTCTCAAAGATCTCATCCATAAGCAACTTCATCCTATGCAGGGTGCTTTTGCTTATGTCCTTAAACATATGCTCATTTTCACTAGCGCTATCAAATTCATCTTGCGAGGAAGTTGTGGAGGAGGGATGAGATGTTACCTTTCTCCTTCCCTCCCTTGCCATAAGGCAAGTAGGTTTGTAGTCGTCGTTGAGGTTGGGGAATAGCTTGCTTCCCTTGGAGCTCCTCCCGATGGCTATGGTAGCCATCTTCTCCTCTTCTTCTTCTTCGGAGGACTCAACGTTAGAGTCCCACTCCTTCCCCAAGTGGGCTTGTCCGGAGGGCCTCTTCTTCTTGAAGAATTTCTTATCTTGAGGCTTGCCCTCCTTCTTCTTCTTTGCTTCTTCATGTGGGCAATCAGCGATGAAGTGCCCATACTCGCCACAATTGTAGCAAGACCTTTTTGATTTGGGCCTTGCTCTTTCCTTCCCTTTGCCCTCATGGTTGTATCCACCTTTCTTCCTCCTCATCATTCTCCTGAATTTGTTGATGAAGAAGGCCTCTTCCTCATCGGTGTCGAGACTCTCCTCATCACTTTCCTCTTGCTCCTTTGAAGAGGGTGTTGCTTTGAGTGCAACGTTCTTCATCTTGGAGGCGGTGAACTTCTGAAGGTCGTTGTAGAAGAGCGCCTCCTTCTCCATGATCTCGTGGTTGATGATCCTACCAAGGACCTCCTCCGAGGTCATTTGAGTGAACCCCGGGCTTTCTCGAATCATGGAGCAAAGAGCGACGTTCCTAGGCATGAATGCCCGGATCATCCTCTTTCACAACCTCGTGGTCGGTCCACTTGGTGCAGCCATATGATCGGCTCTTGTTGATAAGTACCTTCAACCGGTTGTACATGTCTTGGGGGGATTCACCATCCAAGATGGTGAATCTCCCAAGCTCTCCTTCGATGAGCTCAATCTTGGCCTCCTTGACCACCCGATTTCCTTCATGTGCCGTCTTGAGGGTGTTCCATATGTCTTTGGCCACCTCAAGGCCATCGACGCGGTTGAACTCATCTCTTGAGAGAGATGAGATAATCACACCCGCAGCTTGAGCGTTGCGGTGGATGAGGATGGCTTGTTCTTGCGTGATGTTGTCCTCATCCTTCGGGATCTCCACCCCGGTCATGACAATTTGCCACAATGCCGGATTGAGTGACACGAGGTGGATCTTCATGTTGTGTTTCCACATCCCGTAGTCGGTTCCATCGAATTGAGGAGGTTTCCCCAATGGGATGGAGAGGTAGTGGTTGTTGGCGGCAAGGCGTTCATAGTTGAACCCTTGTCGGTTGTAGTTGACCCCGCCGCCACCACTTGATGAGCTTGACGGCTCAACCACAGCAATCTTCAACTTCTCCCGGAGCTTCGCCTTGAGCTGGCGAGTCTCCTCATCATCCGTTGGCTTGTCTTGATAAGCCATTGTCTCTTCACGTGTCGGTTGAGAGTCGTTGGTCGACACCTCTTCAAACACCACTCCGGCCATCTCTCCGAGTTGTTAGACTCTTTGTGGAGAGTCCTGCTCTGATACCAATTGAAAGTTGCCTAGAGGGGGGGTGAATAGGCTAATCGACCTGCAAATGACTAAATAAAACGAGATTAAATCACAGGGGGCGGACTAGTCCGGTCTGGGGGCGGACTAGTCCGGTCAGCCTGCGTGAAGAACCCTAAAAAGTGTTTCTAGCAAGTTTTAAAGGGATTTTCTCGAGGCTACAAGTGAGGATATGTTTAAGACAAGTTTAGAAGCTATCAACACAAGAGTGAGTCAAGTTTTAACAAGATTAAGCAATGTGAGGCACAAGACAAGACTAGCAACCCTAGAGCTAAGTATGCGATAAACAAAATGTGAAGAACACGGAGACACAAGGTTTTTATCCCGAGGTTCGATTCCACACAAGAATCTACGTCCCCGTTGAGGAGTCCACAAAGGACCGGGTTCACCAACCCTTCCCTCGCCAAGTTTACCACACGGGCCTAACTTGGTTCTCCACTATCTCAAAGTGTGAATACAAGATTCGTTGGGGCTTCTCACAATCTGAGGCTCCCACACCACAAAGATGATCAACAACACAAAACACACTCAACACACAGCTCACAAAGACTCAATGAGTGCAAGAGATCAAACCGGGAGCACAAGCACGATGTTCTTCCTCTTCTCCACCTCACTAAACCTTAATCCACACAAGAATTAGTTTTAGAGGGAAAGTTGGCAAGAAAGAGGCTTAAGAGTGCTCCAAGTTGGCTGTGGCGGCGCTAGGGTTCGAGAGAGTTTGAAATGAGGCCGGGGGTCCCCTTTTTATAGGAGTCCCGAGCCCAAACTGCTGACCTCAGCAAAAGGACGGACTAGTCCGGCCTCAGGCCCGGACTAGTCCGGCCTAGGGGACCACTGACCCCTCTGACACTGTCGCACTGCGCGGTAATCGTCACTTTACCCGCCAAAGTTCAAATTCAAACGGTAACTTCCACAACGGACTAGTCCGGCCCTTACCGGACTAGTCCGATCTCACACAGAACCTTTTGTTCCGTGTGAAAACGGACTAGTCTGGAGACCACGGACTAGTCCGGCCCCAAGGGCGGACTAGTCCGGCCTTCCCAGACTTAGTCACAAAACCTCTCTGCACTCAGCACCACAGACTAGTCCGGCCCAAGGACGGACTAGTCCGATCTCACACAGGACCCTTTGGTCCGCCCCAAAACGGACAAGTCCGCTCTCTAGGACTTAGTCCCGAAACTCCACTTCAAGGGGTACCCCAGACTAGTCCGGTCCACTACGGACTAGTCCGAAGTCACACAGGACCTTCTGGTCCGTGTGAAAACGGACTAGTCTGGCCAGGAGCGGACTAGTCCGGCCCTAAGGCGGACTAGTCCGACCACTCCTGCCAGACTACTCTAACTTCAACTTCAAATAGGATTTCTACCTCAACCACCACTCTTGAGCTACTACTTTGATCTCTTTGCACTTTACGCACACACCCTCCTATTTCTACGGCTAGTCTAACTCAACACGCTAGAAACCCTAGTTTCTACGCTTCGAGTCGACTCCGTTTCCTTCCTTTTCCTTTTTGAGGGTTTGCGTCTCCAATCGAGTCCATACCTGTGCTAAGATCACATGAGCTCATTAGCGACTTAATCGTCATCATCAATCATCCAAAACCCACGGGAAACCTAGATGCACTTACAAGGAAGCTTCGGGCCATGTACCGAAATGGCACCTCCGGACTTAACCCCAGACCGAGAGAAGCTCCGGGACCTGACACGTGTCAGGTAGCTCCGGAGCTTCATGTGGAAACAGTATGCTCCGGAGCTGCCACGTGTCCACCCGTCGGAGCTTCATCCTCCAACCTCCGGAAGACTTCATAACGGCTCCGGATCTTCAAAGGGGAATCAAGGACTTCAAGACCCGATTAAGTGTCATTAATACCATATTAATGACACACGGTCGGATGACCTTAATTACCAGTAACGGTGCTGTCAAAGCCCATTACCCAGTCATTAAGGGCAATTAAACTTGTTGAATGAATATCAATACTATTAACCGCCGGGGCCACATGTCGGGCCAGGCTAACTTGTAACGGCCTGCCCTTGTACTATAAAAGGACAGGCCGACGACGGACTCTGGGGGTAACGCAACATACGCGCCATAGACACTCAACACAAGCTCGTACAGCCAATACAACACCAACACACCTGTGGAGTAGGGTATTACGCTCAGGCGGCCCGAACCACGTAAACTCCTGTGTCTCCTGTGTCATATACTATTCACCTTCTCGAATCTCCGCGTGCCCACACCGAACTTCAAACTCCTATAACACTTTAATAGTGTCGGGAGATCTGCCGGTTCCAAACCACCGACAGAGTGAAAGATAGTTAGATAGAGTAGGAGGGGAATAAAGAGAGAGAGAGAGAGAGTAAGATGTAGATGGATATAGAGAGAGGGTAAGATAGAGGGAGGGAGATGTAGATGGAGATAGAGGGAGGAAGATAGAGGGAAAGGGATAGCAATAGAGAGATATAGTGAGAGAGAAAGATAGAGTGAGAGACAAAGAGAGAAATGAAAAGAGAGAGGAAGAGAGAGGGATCTAGATGAAGATAGAGGGAGAGGAAGGGAGGGAGAGAGATGTTGATGCATCTATATTCTAACTCTAAGTTTCATTAATTGCAGGGATCCGCGACGGCTGCACAAACGCCGTCGCTGTCGCTACCGCCACCTGGAATGAGGCGCGACGACGACTTCGACTTCGGAGGTGGCTCCGAAGGTGGATACGGAGGTCAGACGGGCGAGTGAGCCCATGTTTAGTTTGTTGATGTTGATGCGATGTTTGTACGATGTGTGTGATGTGTTTTGAAACTGATGTGTTGTGATGAATATTGTCTGTTCTGTGATTCTGGCCATCGAGCCGGTTAGTATTTTCTGTTTTTTTAATAAAAAACCTTATTTGCGACGGCTTTTTATACAGTACCGTCACAAATAAGGTTCCAGGCCGTCGCAATTAAGCCACTGCTATTTACGACGATCAGGCCGTCGCAAATAAGAGTTAATTGCGACGGCCTGGCCGTCGCAAATAGCGGCGTGGGTCCCGGAGGAGGACACGTGGGCCCTGCCCACTGAGCTTATTTGCGACGGCTAGACCGTCGCAAATAGAGGCACTTAATTGCGACGGTTGGGCCGTCGCAAATAAGCTTTAATTGCGACGGCCCGACCGTCGCAAATATTGTTGCGGGGCCCACCGGCCCGCGACAATAACTTGCGACGGCCACCGTCACAAATAAGCTTAATTGCGATGACTTATTTGCAACGGCAAAAAACCATTGCAAATAAGGAAAGCCGTCGAAAATAGCTTATTTGCGACAGCTCTGACCGTCGCAAATCGTCGGATTTCGTGTAAGTGAGGCAAGGCGATCCAGGCTGACCTCTGTTAAGATAAACAAAATACAATAATGAACGGTGAAGCCCAACAATAACAAGGTAAGCCCACAATGACGGTTGTTCTTCTCCCAGCAACTCCGGCGCCTCTACGAACCGATGCGACGGCAACGACGGCGACAGTTACCTCTGAATAGACACTATTTGTGCCCTAACAAACAATTCATTTGTCCTAAACTTTTGTCTATCTATTTTCCTAAACAATTCATATTTTTCCTGCTTCTACCTCCTCAGCAAGAGTCAACAAGGAAAAACGAGAGCAAAAGGAAATGCATCACACGGCGACCTCACTAACTGATGCTTGTGACTTACTTGACTTACTTCCTCTATCTTCAAATATTTAGCACTTTTTAATTTAAAAATAAATTAAAACGTGTTTTAAATTAAAACGTGTAAATTATTTGAAAACTAAGTACCAACTGCCTTTCAATGTCTGTTGCACTGGCCTTCCCGTTCGAGTCACGAACAGGACCGAAATGGTACGCATTATCTGATACTCCAGCACCTTAATTACTTCGACACGTTTTGTACTCCCTCCGTCCCCATAAACTTGTCGCTTTGTAGTTCATTTTTGAACTACAAAGCGACAAGTTCATGGGGACGGAGGGAGTATGTAAAAGGGTGCCCGCGCCGCGTAGAGGTAGAGCCGTGGACGGAGACATGATCGCGGTCGCGAAGGTTGTTCGTTTCGTCTGCAGCTTCCAATTCGGCAGAGCGACTTCCTTTGACGTCAGATGATCTCCCAGTCAGGTATCCATCCAATCCACTTCACTGCCGCGGCAGCTTGCACCGACAGCTCTGTGATCTCCGTGGCATCCATTGGCATTGCAAGCCGCTACTAGAAACAAAACAGGATCCGGTTTTGCCGTGCTGTTTGTTCCTCGCTGACGGACCCATGTGGAAGCAGCAGACAGCCAGACACGGAAAGCACGGAACGGAAGGGAAGCGAAACGGCAACTTTCGAGCCATCTTTTAGCTTCGTCGTCTCACTCGCAAAGCAAGCCCAATGCTGCACGCAAGGACAGATCAGTGCCGTCTCTCTCGGTGAGGTTAGTTTTCACGCTGAACCACACCATCACCGGTCACCGCGACTCGCACCACGCTCTCTCTCTCCCCCGTCACTAGCGGATCAATTTGGTAGTGGGTACTAATTACTCCATCCGTCCCAAAAAACTTATCGCTTTGTAGTTCATTTTGGGACTACAAAGCGACAAGTTTTTTGGGACAAGCAACTAACAGCGGTTCACCGCGCGCAGGACAGTACTGCACTTGGAGATTCTGACGGCCGTGTATAGTGGAAAGACGGGATACTGTTCTCGTACATAGACTGAGATGCATTATCAAATTCAATACTCGAGAACCTGCAGGATTCCAAATCTCACATCTCTAGTTCTAGATCGTGGCTGGCAGCCCATGTTTCTCTAATCGACCCAACCCAACTGCTAGCTGCAAAGTCTTCACTCTTCAGTCAATCATGTGCTTCGACGCCCACCAACCCAGCCACAGAAACCGGAGGAAATTTAGCCATGAGTTAAGCAGGAATCAATGGAGATGGCAAGGGAAGAGGAGGATCTGACACCACACCGTTGCACCCATCCCTTGCTGCTCCCCTGTTCGGTCTCGTTCCCTCTTTTTCCTCCTCTTCTTGTACGTTCTCCTCTACTCTCGTTCGTGTTCAGGCAGCTCCGACCCCGTTCTCACGAGTGTGACATTATTGCGGACATGATGACGTGAAACGCGTGGCGTGTGTGTAATAGCGAGCTATATACTTCCTCCGTTGCCCGTGCTGTCCTCTCTCTCGAGAGAGAGGTCTACAGAGTCCTAGCTAGTGACAGACCAGAGGGAAGGAGGGAGGGAAGGCATGGGGATGGACGGCGGCGGCGGCGGCGGGAAGTTGCCGTACAGCCACCACGACGCTAATAATAAGCTCGTCAACAAGAGCTTCACCAGCCGCGTGGAGCCGCGCAAGTTCGGCGTCGGCGTCGTCGCCGGCTTCCTCCTCGTCACCTGCGCCTACTACTTCTCCACCGCCAAGTTCGACGCCATCCACATCGCCACGAGTACGTAAGCGGACCTGGCTAGCTGCGTGCATTGGCTAGCTGGTTCCCCGGCCTTCTCGCTCGCTTTGCTTCCAGTCCACCGCTGATTGTTTGTTTGTTGTTCTAATCATCCGTGTGCTCTGCTTGCTTTGCTCGCGCAGTCAGCAGCCCGTCGTCTGACGGGAACGCGGCTGGGATTGTCGGCTCGTCGCCGCGCGCCGCCGCCGCCAACGACGATGGTTCCAACTCCAAGCAGCAATTAGGTGAGCCGTCCGTCAGCTAATCACTGAGATCCTCGAGAGAGTACAGGACAGGGAACGAGACTTGCCTGCCACCGACATTACCGCCAGTAATCGCTTTCGTTCCTTCCTTCCTCTCAGATTCGGGCGGCAATGCGTCGCCGGAGGACACGAGGAAGAAGGACGAAACTTCCGTGCGGGACGGCGGTGGTGATACGCGCGCCGCCGTTGTCGCCTCTGCGGCGGCGGTGGGCGGCCAGGATGATGAGGTTCCTGCCAACGACGACGACGACGACGCCACCGGTGTTCTTCTTCCTCCCGTGTCGTCAGAGGAAGAGGAGTACGCGAACAGCACGCAAGAATCAGGTGCGCAACCAATCACTCCAACTTACTAATACTGTACTTTTTTGTCCCCCTCACATGCTAACTAACTGCTTCTAATCAAGATAAGATAAATTGGAGTTCTTTTTTCCCTTTTGTGGGTGGGGAAGCTGGGGTGGAGATTCATGATTTGATAAGCTCCTGTTCTTGGTCAGGCGTTCTCGAGGATGAGGAGCTGAAGGCTCAGTATGCCATTGCTAATGCTGCCAAGAAGAACGATGGATCCAGCAGCAATGGCGGCTCCCCCTCTGTCGTTCCATCTGATCCTGCCATTCGTCCAGCGCCCGTTAAGCAGATTCCTCCTCTTCCTTCTTCGGATGTCGTGGCTCCCGCTGAGCAGCAGGTTCCACCGGTTCCAGAGATCAAGCAAGCAGGTTAGTTAATCCTTCTCTTCAGTTTCCAGCTAGAGCAAATTGAGTCTCGTCACTGTGAGGACTCAGGAGGAAGAACGGCCCCTCGTTGCAATTGTTCAAGCTGCGAGGCGTGCAGATGCCAGAACAGGGTTTCTATCCCGAGTCCCGACGAGGCGACAACGCAGGCCTCGATGTTCTTGCCGCACTGGAACGCTGCTTTTGATTTTTTCGCTCTCTGTCCTCTGCGTCGGTATACGCGTTTCTTGACCAGCCGGGGGTCATTCCGCAATTACGTAACTAACACGGCTTAATCTAAATGGTTTGAAGATTCCGAGACTACGCCGCCGCTGCGAGAATGGAAACCGCTGTGCGACGTGACGTCGAACCGCCGCATCGACTGGTGCGAGCTGGACGGCGACGTCCGCGTGGTGGGCACCAACGCCACCGTCACCCTGGTGGCGTCGTCGGACAACCGCACTTTCCGCGAGGAGACGTGGCGCGTGAAGCCGTACCCGCGCAAGGCGGACCCGAACGCGATGCGGCACGTCCGCGTGGTGACGGTGCGGTCGGTGGCGGCGGCGGGTGGCGAGGCGCCGCCGTCGGCGTGCACGGAGCGTTATGACGATGACGTGCCGGCGCTGGTGTTCTCGGACCGCGGGTACGTGGGCAACTACTTCCACGCGTACACGGACGTGATCCTGCCGCTGTTCCTGACGGCGCGGCGGTACGGCGGCGAGGTGCGGCTGCTGGTGACCGACTTCCAGGCGTGGTGGCTGGGCAAGTTCATGCCGGTGTTCAAGAGCATCTCCAACTACGAGGTGGTGGACCTGGACCGCGACCCGCGCGTGCACTGCTTCCGGCACGTCCAGGTCGGGCTCACCAGCCACAGCGACTTCAGCATCGACCCGGCCCGCGCGCCCAACGGATACTCCATGCTCGACTTCACCAAGTTCATGCGCGCCGTCTACCACCTTCCGCGCGACACCGTCGCCGGGGCCGCGGGAGGAAGCAACAAGCGGCCGAGGCTGCTGGTCATCGCGCGCGCGCGGTCGCGGCGGTTCGTGAACACGGACGAGATCGTGCGGGGCGCGAGGAAGGCCGGGTTCGAGGAGGTGGTGGTCTCCGAGGGGGAGCACGAGGTGGCGCCGTTCGCGGAGCTGGCCAACAGCTGCGACGCCATGCTGGGCGTGCACGGGGCCGGGCTGACGAACATGGCGTTCCTGCCCACGGGCGGGGCGGTAATCCAGGTGGTGCCGCTGGGCGGGCTGGAGTTCGTGGCGGGGTACTTCCGGGGCCCCGCCGCGGACATGGGGCTGCGGTACCTGGAGTACCGCATCGCGCCGGAGGAGAGCACGCTGGTGGAGCAGTACCCGCGCGACCACCCCGTGCTCGCCGACCCCGACGGCGTGAAGAGCAAAGGGTGGGACTCGCTCAAGGAGGCCTACCTCGACAAGCAGGACGTCCGGCTCGACATGCGGAGGTTCCGGCCCACGCTCAAGAAGGCCGTCGCGTACCTCCGGAAAGCCAAGGCCAGTAATGGTGACAACTGACCTATGTAGCGAGGACGAGGAGATGACGAAACGTGTGTAGGATATACTGTATGACAGAGGAAGAAGCTACTAGGGCAGAATATATTTTATCTTTCAGTTTTCGATCAAATGTGTGCAGTGTACTGTATCTAGAGGGAGCAAGTACTAGTGATAGTGTCATACTGCGTACCAAGGCATGCAGAGGGAGGAATGACGAGGGTGTGACCATCGACCCCTGCCATCTCTCTCTGTCTCCCTCTCTGTTTCGGACTATACTGAAATAGAGTACTCGGAACGTTCTTAAGATCATCGCAAGCTTATTGGACTGTAAATATAGAGTAGATTACTGAAATATAGAGTAAGCGTCCAGAATAAAATGCTAGAAGTACAGAGGATATACTGAAAGTATAGAGTGATAGAGTAAATTTTAAAGGAAACTGTCGCTGATGGTTTCAATATACGCTGTTTGGAGAATTAATTGTACTTCTAAAAATAAGGAGTAAGTACTTCTTTTTTTCTTTTCATACGGAACTTTGACAAAGGAGTACTCCTAGATCAACTTGCAGTATACTGCCACACTAATTTCCTTTCGTGGTGCTACAGTAGGTAGGTCCGTCATAGAACTGACCACAATGTTATTGGGATCTAAGCAGCATCAAGCGATGGACAAACAACGTGTCAGTGGAGTGTCAACCAACCGGGAAAACACGTGCGTGGTGCTTGCGGGCGCTGAATGCGGACGAGGTGGGGAGCAGGCGAGCAGAACATTATTATTATTATTATTATTATTATTATTATTATTATTATTATTATTATTATTATTATTGAACGCGAGATTCCGTTACTCATTTGCTGATGAATCATCAGACACCGCAGTCACCTAGATACAAGGGTGAAAGGAAAGAAGCATCCACCAATAGATTAGTCCCAACCAACCTCACACTCACTTCCTAAAGCCGCCATAGCACGTGGCAACTTCTGGTTGGGTTTTGGGACTTCTTGGGTCTCTACTTCTTTTGTTAAAAAAATGTAGAAATTTGGTTAGGTCATCAACTTTTGATAATTTATAAAGTACTTATTATATTCGTGGTAAAATTAATTTCCATAATATTTAACTCTTCAAATTAAAAAACAATTCGTTCAACGGTCTGCAAATTTACGCAGGAACAATAAACGGACCCCTTCTTCTTCTCTGGGGACCAAGCGACGCCGCTTCCGTCGGCTATCTCCCGCCTCACGTACGGACACTGAGACGTCGGCACGGGCGCCGCCGATCGATGCTTGCGGGTAGGAGGATCAGGAGCCTACGAGGAAAAGTCCCCCCGTGTTTGAAGAAACCGGTTTCAGTACCAATCTTCAAGCCGCAAATTAATACTGATGCCATGGAAATCAGTAGCACAAGCACAGAATTGGGTCCCTGGCCTTGTTGCGTCACATTTGATTCCCACAGTCCATGGGCTCAAATCTCAATGCAACTCCGGCCCGATTCATCAACGTGCGTGTTTTTCAGTTTCTTTCGTATGCTTGGCAGGGTCCTAGCGAGCGAGCGAGCGAGCGTTACCGGAGA
Source organism: Tuctoria greenei (assembly GCA_036927565.1). NCBI lineage: Eukaryota > Viridiplantae > Streptophyta > Magnoliopsida > Poales > Poaceae > Tuctoria > Tuctoria greenei. The sequence goes on from JAYESD010000003.1 coordinate 230,474,832, forward strand.
CAACACCAACACGTTGTGCGTGTGGCTGCTCTCTCATCGATCCAAGACGTCGTGAAACCAAACCAGATGCGTGTTTGCCTGGTAAGGGCCGCGGGCCGGTACATCGTTGTGGTCGCCGGCCGGCCACGAGCCACGGCTCACCAGGAACACGAGTAATGAGATGGGCGAGAAGGCATCGTATGAATCGATTGCATTTGCGAGGTGGTGGAAGCTGGAAACCGAACATGCGAAAGAAGCGGCGAAAGGATGTGAGACCTACATGTCAGTCACCTTTACTGCAACTGCAGTACTCCAGAGGATGAGCACCCGACTCCTACATACGCCACGGCCGGATTCAACTAAGCAGTTCGTCCAGCTCGCTTGATCAGGGACCAGCCCCCCTCTGGCCCTGCATGCGCCACTAATCTCCGTTTTTAACCTCAACTGGCAGCACCGCACCTTCGATCTCAAGGTCACTAATTATATACTCCCTCCTTTCTCAAAAGATTGTCATCTTTAGTTCATTTTTTGAACTAAAGGTGACAATCTTTTGAGAAAGAAGGGAGTATATATATACAGAGAGAGAGGAACAGACACTGTACATATCATTAATTTGAGAAACCTCGATCGGTCTGTATATACAGATTTTAACCACATGATGTCGGTGCTTAGCTGCATGTCATCATGTGGAACTGCAGTCACTGAATTTCAAGCTATAGAAATCTATCGTCCTCTGCATGCCGCCACCCCCAAGAGACCAGATGGAGACTAATAATTTGGGATGCTTGGTGGTAATATAGTAAGCCCGAAATACTGGAGAACAGTATATACAAAGAGGAAGTAAACGGCGGTTCAGCGTTCTGAGGAACAACAGAAGTTTCGTGGTAAAAAGTAAAGAGTTATATATATATCAAGTCCACGCGCGCAGTGGATGGACCGACACAAAGCTCGTTTAATTAGTTTTTGGACGAACAAGTCAGACCGTTAATTGATGCTTACTGCTTTCTAAGCAGATGTAACTGTAAATTATGTATTATCCTGCAATCGCTATTTAATTAACATCGTCGTCTTCAGATTCAGAACAAACACTGGAACACATTATAAGCTCTCGCGCCAGCCATCCAGTCAGAACGTAAGAGCTAGGATTGTCATCCATGTGAGCGTCACGGCCATCTCTCTCGAGACGACGGTGCAGAACCAGCGGATGCGGTTTGCCCCCACGTTGCTGTGGTCTCACATAGTGACATGCTCACGTGCATGCAAAAACCGACGACACATTGAGGTCAATGTTAAAACCCAAGCTTTAGCTAACTGTACGTAATGACCCACTTGTAGTGTCAATGGTCATAATGTCGGTGAGTACTGCACCTGCAGGGATTCCATCATCTCCGTCCAAAAAAAAAAACTGGCTATGCGCGCGACACTCCCCAGGTAGGCACGGTGCTAGCAGCCTCCAAATCATTCCATGTGATAAAACTAATCTATACTCTGCATACTAATAACAACAACTAGCTAGATAGATCCGAAGTTAGACACACCAGGCGGCCGACCCACGGATGTGATGATCACTAAACTAATAACAAGGTCAAGACAGATTGGCAGCTCAGAATCACAGGTTTTCTTCCTTTAAAAACAACCCTGAAAAGATTCTATTGGTTTTTGTCCTCTATATGGAGGTTCTTTTGTACTCCTACATTGGAATGGAGCTGTCATATGGCAAGTTCTTATGGATTTGACTCCTTTATGCCTCAACTACGTACATATATAGGAAAGCAAACATGAACAGGTAGCGGGTGTTTGCAACATGAACAGGGCAATCATAGTAAGATATCAAAGCTAGCATAATCCGACAGTAGTATTTAAAATTAATATATGGACTTGGTAATATTCAGATATACTACTGGGTGAATTTATTATCTTTTTTTTCTTCTCAAACGCATCTGAACTAGTACTTTAATTGCAGTATTAGTATTAGTCAAAGATGTTCTAGACCACTCACACTCACAAAAAATAAAAAAAATAAAAATAAGGATGTTCTACATCGAGCCAGATGATCTTCTAGTCCGTGCGTGGTCGTGGTGACGAGTAGAGAAATTAAACGAATAAAACTGAGCTGGAATGCATGACAGTCTGCCATTATCCAGAAGAGGAAAAAAGGTTTTAAACTTTTGGAGTAGCACTGAGTATCTGGATAGTTGTTGTCACCATGATGGTCGTCAAAGTAGAATGATTAGGCATGGGACGACGAGCGCATGCCAAGCGATAGAGAGAGGCGTTCACGTCCGGATGACTTAATGCATGATCGACGATGATCGTCTACCAGGAAAGATATAATAATTAGTAATAATTAAATGGGATGAGCTTTGGAAAATAAATAATTAAATTAAATGGGTCGTTGGCTGTTCTAATCTCTGGACGAGAAGAAACATGAGCTGTGTGCAGCAGATCTGATCTGTCGACGACGACCGAAATCGACGAGTCCGTGTTGATGAGGAACGACAGCCTGACACGAAACCGACGTATTGTGTGATTTATCAATGGTCGCACTCTCGAGACTCGATCATCCAAATGCGCGTCTCTGCGTGTGGGCTAATTCGATTGGCTCGGGTCAAAAAAGTTTCGGAAGAAGCGAAGGAGAAGAAACTGCAATGGAATTAATGAATGCCCCCCTTGAGTTTAACGATGCGTGTAATGTCAGGTTATTAGACCCAAATTGCAGTTTATAAACTCGTCACTAGTCCTAGTCAACCACCATTTGAAGCCTCTCGGCCAGATTAGCTAGCCTGATCTGCACGTGGCAGGAGCCAAGCAGCTCATTGTTTTCAGGTTTCGATCAGAGAAGCCGAGGAGGACACGGCAGTCAGCCAGCTACAAAGGCGCGAAAGCCACCGGCAAGTTGGACGAAGCCGAGTACCAGCACGAGCCCTCTCTGTTTACTACTTGGTCTCTCTATCTAAACCGCGACCTCTCTCTCTCTCTCGCTTTGCTCTCCCATGTAAAGCAAGAAGCGAGACGAAGGACAAGGGGGGAAGCCCGGCGCAGTAGTTCCTCTCGAATTCGCCAAGAACAGATAACTGATCGAACGGGTTCAGCTTCATCCAGAGGGCACAGCGGAAGAAGGGAGAGGGAGAGGGAGAGGGCACGAGCGGCGATGGGCGGCGAGGTGAAGCACGGCGGGAGGACGGGCCTCAAGAGCTGGGCGCAGAGGCACCTCAACGCCGGCTTCATCGTCGGCTTCTTCCTCGTGCTGCTCACCTACCTCGTCGTCTCGCGGCAGTTCGCCATCACCGCGCCCAACGGTCCGTATAGCAACCAACCTTCATTCCTCCTCCGTTTCCGTTCCTTCTTCCCGAGGAGCTTCCTCGCTTGTTGCTCCCCCCCCCCCCCCCCCCCTCCCCGGCACAGAACTGCACTTCAAGTATCGATCAATCACTGTTTCATCCATCTATCCATGTTGTACTGTATCATTTTTTTTATCAAGCTGTACTGTATCGTTCAGTTGAGCAGTTCTTGTTTCCTCCTCGTGTAACCTGCAGCTGCTGTAATAACCACGCAAGCAGCGCAACGGATCGTCGATAGGAAGGTGATCCGAGCTCCGGCGGGAGGAGGCACAGGTGAGGGAGGAGGACTCGTCTGGTTCTGATCGTAATACTACTACTCTGTGTTTTGAGATCGCGAAAACTGGATCCAAGTCAACATGTTGGAACGAGTGAACTCTGTCTTCGATGCCTCTCCATACCAAATTTAAGCCAATGATCATGCCCAACGTATCCAATTTATTTATTTGTTTTATTTTTTTTATTATTTTTGCGTTTGGATGGGATCGAAACTTCTTTCTGATAGGACCGGATTATATTCCTTGCTTGAGTGCAGAGAACAAGGAGAAAAGGGAGAAGGAATGGCAGCCAAAAGTGGAGGAGCAGCAGGAGCCCCACAAGCAGGATACGCCCGCCGGTGCCGTCCCGGCGGAGGAGGAAATGCCGAGGACACCATACGACGATGCAGACGGCAAACCGTTCGGTATGTCCAAATATTTCTTTCCCCAAAACAAAACCGTCCTTTATTGCTGCCCATGTTAATTCCACGTCAGTCGTGAACTACGGTCGTGACTGAATTCTCTGACCTACGTGTTCGACGTGGCAGCAGAGACGGGGAAGGTGGTGTGCAGCAGCACGCACGGCCCCTACTCCGACACCTGCGAGCTCGACGGCGACGTCCGCATCAACGGCACGGCACTTTCGGTGACCCTGGTCCCCGCGAGCACGTCGTCGGAGTCGGAGCGCCGCGAATGGAAGATCCGGCCGTACCCTCGCAAGACCGTGACGGGCATCGCCGAGGTGACCGTGACGCAGCTGGGGTCGTCCCCGCCGTCGCGGGAAGACCACGACGCCCCGGCGTCGGCGTGCACGGTGACCCACGGCGACGTGCCGGCCGTGCTGTTCGCGCTGGGCGGGCTGACGGGCAACTACTGGCACGACTTCAGCGACGTGCTGGTGCCGCTGTTCGCGGCGTCGCGGCGGTACGACGGCGACGTGCTGTTCCTGGTCAGCAACATCCAGCCGTGGTGGCTGGGCAAGTACGAGGCCGTGGTAAGGCGGCTGTCCAGGTACGACGCCGTGGACCTGGACCGCGACGAACACCAGGTGCGGTGCTTCCGCCACGTCACCGTGGGGCTCCACCTGCACAAGGAGCTCAGCATCGTGCCGGAGTGGGCGCCGGGGGGCCGCGGCCGCGGCCGCCTGACCATGGCCGACTTCACCGCCTTCCTCCGCGAGGCATACGCGCTCCCGCGAAGCCTGGCGCTGGCGGCGCGGGGGGGTGAACCCGGAAAGATGATGATGAAGAAGAAGCCGCGGCTGATGCTGATCCACCGCGCGCACTACCGGCGGTTCGTGAACGTGGAGGAGGTGGCGCGCGCGGCGGAGGCGGCCGGGTTCGAGACGGTGGTGACGGACCCGCGCGGCGACGCGCCGGTGGACGAGCTGGCCCGGGCAGTCAACACGTTCGACGCGCTGCTGGGCGTGCACGGCGCCGGGCTGACGAACGCGGTGTTCCTCCCCGCCGGCGCGGCGGTGATCCAGGTGGTGCCGTACGGGAAGCTGGAGCGCATGGCGCGGACGGACTTCGGCGAGCCCGTGGCCGACATGGGGCTCGCGTACCTCGAGTACAGCGTGGCGGCGGAGGAGAGCACGCTGCTGGACATGCTGGGGCCGGACCACCCGGTGATCAGGGACCCCGAGTCCGTGCACCGCGGCGGGTGGGACAAGGTGGCCGAGTTCTACCTCGGCAAGCAGGACGTGCGCATCAACGTCACCCGCTTCGCGCCGACGCTCGCGCAGGCGATGCACCACCTCCGGCAGCAGCAGCGGCTGTAAGAATTAAGGACGCTCATCAGCTCAGCTCGCCGTGGACACATGCTAGGCGTGCGCGGTGCCGCCATTATTGGCCAAAGAGAAGCACGCGCGCGTACTACCGATCGATCATGAACGCACAGGGAACTACACATAACATTTGCATCGTCTGCAGATAGGTTTAGCTCCAAATTAAAGTGATTGGTACAGAATCAAGAGGCGCGATTTTCTTTGTTTCTTTCTTTTTTGTTGCTGATGTCTAGTGTTGGTGGAGCATAGAAAGAGAAGAAGAAGAAGCATTGCTGTTGGCGTGTATTGAATTCCTACTACAGTGACTGTGAAATTTAAAGTTATTTGATTCGATCTCTCCACGTTGCTTGTGCATCTGTTTTTACTCCATGGCTCCATTCTTGGCTGTCGCATCTTCGTCTTGATCGAGGACGATGAACTGATGCACTAGATCTAGATGTCGTCTCCTTTAAAAAAAGACCTTGACGAACGTTGGAGAATTGATAGATTCCAGACAGGGTGAGAGCAGGTAGGTAAGCGACCTGCCTACTTTCTCCTGACTATCTCGGCTCTGATCCGCACCCACCCACCAGTCCACCACTGCTCGGGTTTTCAACACCGCCGCAATACTAGCTCTGAACTCGTCGGCTCGGGCAGAACTGACATGGCAGTCGATGCATGCCAGGAGCCCAACTTCGGCCCAGCGCTAAACCAGATCAAGATCGCTCAGTCGCTTGGTAGGTAATCTCTTTTTTTTTTAGACACCCGATTGTTATGTTATTGTTATTTTTTCATAACTTTTCCAATATTTAAAACATACATGTACTCCCCCATCACCAAATAAATGACGTTTATTGAATTAGAACTAATTAAAAAACGTCATTTATTCGTGGATGGAGGGAGCTGCAAAAGTTGGAGCTACACCGTTGGTTTCATGGTCGGAAGTCGACGCTAAAATTTGCGAGCCGTACTATGTAGCTGGAGTTGTTGGCCGGCCGTGCCGCCGTCCATCGCCATCCTCTTTCGTCGGAGCTTGCCCGCGTTGGCCAGACGAAGCTGTAGTACTCGGAAAAATCGGATGGCCGGGAACTGACATGCGACCCCTTAACTACGGGTCGAGCTCTCCGAAAACATGTTACCCTCTTCGATGCATGACTGCACGTTACCAAAACATCATCTGTTTAGGTTCCTGATCATCCGCCGTCAGAGCCGGCTGTGTGTAAGGTTCAAACTGCACCGACGAAACCGTATGCACATGATCGGACGTGACTGTTATCAAGTTCCGCGCGCAGCACTGATTCCGCCCCAAGCACGTGCGGTTCGATATTCACCGAATTTTGAAATGTAATGGCAGGGCTAGCTAATTCACAGATGCAATGGAAGTGTCGAACGTTAAGGGTTAAGAACAGAAAACAGTACATGTTAGGTTTAATCCCACATCGGATATTAATGATGGGGGAGTCCAACATATAAGGTGGAGGGAACCTCACCTATCAGGCTAGTCTTTTGGGTTGAGGTGACCCATGACCTTGGTTGGGGCTCCGATTGGGCCTGTTTGCGTAGCAGGCCCGTTGCGATCTGGGCTTGCGGCAGGGGCCCGTCTGCGTGACGGGTCGGGCCGCGTTCTAACAAGTGGTATCAGAGCCAGGTCGGAAACCTGTAAAATCTCCCGGGCCACACACGGATATCGGACTGTCGGAGAGATCTCCCGGGCCACATGAAATCGGGCTGTCGGAGTGGTGTCCACCCGAGTGTGAAGGGGAGTAGGACCACCCGATGTGTGATGAAGGGGGAGATTGTTAGGTTTAATCCCACATCGGATATTGATGATGGGGGAGCCCAACATATAAGGTGGAGGGAACCTCACCTATCAGGCTAGTCTTTTGGGTTGAGTTGACCCATGACCTTGGTTGGGGCTCCGATTGGGCCTGTTTGCGTAGCAGGCCCGTTGCGATCTGGGCCGGCGACAGGGGCCCATCTGCATGACGGGTCGGACCGCGTTCTAACAAGTGGTATCAGAGCCAGGTCAGAAACCTGTAAAATCTCCCGGGCCACATACGGATATCGGACTGTCGGAGAGATCTCCCGGGCCACATGAAATCGGGCTGTCGGAGTGGTGTCCACCCGAGTGTGAAGGAGAGTAGGACCACCCGATGTGTGATGAAGGGGGAGATTGTTAGGTTTAATCCCACATCGGATATTGATGATGGAGGAGCCCAACATATAAGGTGGAGGAAACCTCACCTATCAGGCTAGTCTTTTGGGTTGAGGTGGCCCAGGACCTTGGTTGGGGCTCCGGTTGGGCCTGTTTGCGTAGCAGGCCCGTTGCAATCTGGGCCAGCGGCAGGGGCCCGTCTGCGTGACGGGTCGGGCCGCGTTCTAACAAGTGGTATCAGAGCCAGGTCGGAAACCTGTAAAGTCTCCCGGGCCACACACGGATATCGGACTGTCGGAGAGATCTCCCGGGCCACATGAAATCGGACTGTCGGAGTAGTGTCCACCCGAGTGTGAAGGGGAGTAGGACCACCCGATGTGTGATGAGGGAGGAGATTGTTAGGTTTAATCCCACATCGGATATTGATGATGGGGGAGCCCAACATATAAGGTGGAGGAAACCTCACCTATCAGGCTAGTCTTTTGGGTTGAGGTGACCCATGACCTTGGTTGGGGCTCCGATTGGGCCTATTTGCATAGCAGGCCCGTTGCGACCTGGGCTTGCGGCAGGGGCCCGTCTGCGTGACGGGTCGGGCCGCGTTCTAACAAGTGGTATCAGAGCCAGGTCGGAAACCTGTAAAATCTCCCGGGCCACACACGGATATCGGACTGTCGGAGAAATCTCCCGGGCCACATGAAATCAGGCTGTCGGAGTGGTGTCCACCCGAGTGTGAAGGGGAGTAGGACCACCCGATGTGTGATGAAGGGGGAGATTGTTAGGTTTAATCCCACATCGGATATTGATGATGGGGGAGCCCAACATATAAGGTGGAGGGAACCTCACTGAAAGTTGCCTAGAGGGGGGGTGAATAGGCTATTTGACCTGCAAATGACTCAATAAAACGATATTAAATTGCAGGGGGCGGACTAGTCCGGTCAGGGGGCGGACTAGTCCGGTCAGCCTGCGTGAATAACCCTAAAAAGATGTTTCTAGCAAGTTTTAGGGGATTTTCTCAATGCTACGAATGAGTGTATGTTTAAGTCAAGTTGAGCAACAACCTAAACGAGAGCAAGTCAAGTTTCCACAAGTTTGTAGCAATGCGGAATATGAAACAAGACTACCAACTCTAGAACAAAGTAATCAATAGAGTAAATGCGAAGAACACAAGGAGACAAGGGTTTTATCCCGAGGTTCGATCCCACACAAGGAATCTACGTCCTCGTTGAGGAGTCCACAAAAGGACCGGGTCCAACAACCCTTCCCTCACCAAGTTTACCGCACGGGCCTAACTTGGTTCTCCACTAATCACAATGGTGATTACAAAGTTCGTTGGGGCTTCTCACAAACTGAGGCTCCCACACCACAAAGATGATCAACACAATAAAACAAACTCAATACACAGCCCACAAAGACTCAACGAGTGCAAGAGATCAAACCGGGAGCACAAGCGCGATGTTCTTCCTCTTCTCCACCTCACTAAACCCTAATCCACTCAAGAATTAGTTTTAGAGGGAAAGTAGGCAAGAAAGAGGCTTAGGAGTGCTCCAAGTTGGCTGTGGCGGCGCTAGGGTTTGAGTTTTTCCAAGGGTGTTTGAAATGAGGCCGGGGGTCCCCTTTTTATAGAGGTCCCAACCCCAATTTGCTGACTTCAGCAAAAGGGCGGACTAGTCCGGCCACTGGCCCGGACTAGTCCGGCCTAGGGGACCACTGACTCCTTTGTCAGGTCCCGACAGCTGACACACGATCGTCACGCTACCCGCCAAACTTCAAATTCAAACGGTCACTTCCAGAACGGACTAGTCCGGTCAACACCGGACTAGTCCGATCACACACAGAGCCTTCTGCTCCGGGTGAAAACGGACTAGTCTGAGGACCACGGACTAGTCCGGCCCCTAGGGCAGACTAGTCCGGTCCTCCCAGACTTAGCCATAGAAGCACCTTTTCTTAGCCAACCCGGACTAGTCCGGCCCCACGGGCGGACTAGTCCGTTCTCACTCAGGACCTCTTGGTCCGGTCCAAAACGGACAAGTCCGTGGTTTTGGGACTTCATCCCCAAAACCCACTCACAGCTACCCGGACTAGTCCGGTCACAAACGGACTAGTCCGATCTCGGTCAGACCCTTCTGGTCCGGCCAGAAACGGACTTGGCCGGCCAGGGACGGACTAGTCCGGCCTCCTGCACGGACTAGTCCGGCCCTACGGCCAGACCACTTAACCACTCATTTCTTTCATAGGTTTGACCTCTAAACCACTTTGAGCTCCCAAACTTGATCTCAATGCACTTGACACACACACCCTCCTATTACTACGGCTAGTCTAACTCAAACACGCTAGAAACCCTAGTTTCTACGCTTCGAGTTGACTCCGTTTCCTTCCTTTTCCTTTTTGAGGGTTTGCGTCTCCAATTGAGTCCATACCTGTGCTAAGATCACTTGAGCTCATTAGCGACTTAATTGTCGTCATCAATCATCCAAAACCCACGGGGAACCTAGATGCACTTTCAATCTCCCCCTTTTTGGTGATTGATGACAACACATTAAGTCCTTCACAAATAAGAGTATAAAGTTTGGTTTTCATAACATGTGTGCGTATGTATGACTCCCCCTCAATGTATGCAACAAGTAAAAGAGGTGGAGGAGTTCTTTCATACCCACACACGTTATGGTGGGGTGCCTACGTGATGTGCTCAACAATTGTGACAAGACATAAATGACATCAATACGTTCATAAGATTGACAATAAGAGCAATATATTGATAGTAAGCAACATTAACGAGTCTTGCACAAATGTAAAAGCATAAATATGTTACAAGATAAGTCCAACACCACAACACACACCCACAAAGATTAACTCCCCCTTAACTCTCCCCCTTTGGCATCAAGGCACCAAAAAGGAAAAGAAGGGAGGAGGCTAAGACCTAAGAGCTAGTCCTCATCTTCGCCACTTCCACTCTCCGTGGCCTCGGAATCTTCGACGTCGTCCTCATCATTGACATCGTCGTCGTCGTCGTCGGAGTTCCTTGCCGAGGGAGCAGCCCGAGAGGAGCTTCCATCCTCTTGGAGCTGGGCGAGCTCATCGGCGGTGAAGGTGGGGAAGGGAGTGATCTCCCCATCACTCACCTCCGGGGAGGACATCGGGACCTCCAGCTTGTCGCACACCGCCTTAAGATACTTCGCTTGGCGCTTGTGTGCCCTCTGAGCGCGAATCTCTTGCTTCCGGCACGAAGTGAAGATGGCCTTGAAGCACTTGAAGAACGCACTCATGGACTGAGGCGGAGGCGGAGAAGGAGGTGCCACTGGGCGAGACGGAGGATCAGCATTCTTGCGTCTTGGAGGAACAGGCAGAGGCGGGGGAATCTGAGGACGCAGTCTCTTATGTGTGACATCCTTCAGGAAGGTAATTCCGGAGACTGTCTCAATTAGGCACATCACATAAGGAGCATAGCCACAAGATCTGTTGGGGGTATGTGATATATTGAAGATATCATCAAAGATGTACTCAGCTAGGTTGAAGCTTTCTTCCCCATCTATCAGCACAAGCAAATGCCTCAAGTTGCCCTGGATGACTCCGGCATCTCCATCCTTTGAGGCAATGGTCTTCCGAAGAAGGCGGTTGAGCACACTGAAGAATGGCTTGATATTTCTTGCCAGTCCTGCTTCATAAGGAAGGTGATCTGGATACATGAAGTCAAGAGCATCTCGATCTAGGGCCTTGAGGTTTGAGATGATGATCTCATGCTCAAGGTGTTCTTCCAATCCTAAGATCTTGGCAAAGTCTTCAAAAGTGACTGTGTATTGCTCTCCATTGGTCATCCATGACATCCGGCGATTGCCAAAGGAGTGAAAGTAGACGGTCGAGTAGAATTGCACAATCACCTCAATGTTCCAGTCGTACTGGAAACCCATGATATCCTTGATTCCATGTCGTTCTGCTGCATTGATCACAGCATCAAATGCAGCATGCTTCTTCTGAGCCATGTAGTCCCAGTCAACCCACTGGGCATCAGTCACAGGAGTCTTCATCTTCATGTAGACGAGGCGATAGTAATCGCAGTGGAAATCACACCAGAACCTAGGGTCGGCGGTGGACTTCTCATACTTATAGACATTCTCGTCTCTGAGCCTCCTGGCCTTCTCAGCTCCTTTGCCTTTGAAGGTGTTAGCTGAGAGGTTGGGCTGACGGTTTGGATTCCGTGCTGGACTGTGCATCACCAGAGGCTCAGCAGCCTGAGCCTTCCCTTTTTCCCGAATCACCACTCCTCCAGGTGCCTTCTTGGCTGGCACTTTGATGGAGGGCTTCTTCTTTTTCGGCTCAACTGGAGCCGGGGCTTTTCCCTTCTTTGGGTCGCGCTCGACCCTAGGGGCAGCCTCTTCTTGGACTGGCTCCTTGCCCTTAGCTTTCTCGCCAACAGTGACGAGCTTCTTTCGCTTAGGAGCGCTGGCCTCAGCAGCCCTGGAGTTGTGGGCCTCCCTATCCTCTCTTTTCTTCTTCCTCAGCTCATGGAGGGATTCCGCAGTGGCTCGAGCAATGGCTTCATCCTCATTGTAAATGCTCGCAGCCACCTTGGATGCTTCGAGTGCCTTGAGCTTTCTTTCCTCCTTGGCCTTCTGCGCCTCAATTAGCGCGGCCTTAGTCCGAGCCTCGGCAATTTGGGCCTTGGTACGCCCCTCGAGGTGGACTCGCGGAGGAGAGCGCTCGGAGTTCGACATTCTGTGAAACAGATGGAGTAAGGAAGATATGAGCCTAGGAAGAAGAAGTATTGCCGAAAAGATCTCGAGAACCAACTAGAAGTAGGGTTTGCCCTGTGCAGACCGGACTTGTCCGCCCCAGGGACGGACTAGTCCGTTGGCCGGACTTGTCCGCCTGGTGGCCGGACTAGTCCGGGTTGCACAGGAAGAACCCTAACCCTAATCAATTCATCGAAAAATTTGTGAATCAATGCGCAATACTCCTAGGCTATGATCGCAAGGATGTATGGAACAACATTAACGAAGATGTTCCTATCAAAAACTTGAAGAATCAACAATGGGGCTAGTTTTTGAGGAACGGTGAAATACCTTCAAAAATCCGCTTGATTCGTCGAAATCGGCGTGGATCTCGAAGGTGGAGCGTGGGGAAGTGATCCCTAACTCCCAAAGGCTTCGATGCGCGGATTGGAGTTGAGTTTTGGTGGTTGGAGCGCAAAATCGCCGATTTGGGGGCGGTTGTGCGCGTGTGGAAGTTTGAGAGACAAATGAGAGGGAGAGAGAGAGGGTTTGGGCCGCCTGGGGGTTTAAGTCCCCAAGGGCCGGACTAGTCCGGTTGAGGGGCCGGACTAATCCGGTCTGCGGACCAGACCCAGACTAGTCCGGGTCCGGACTTGTCCGGTGGAAGGCCGGACTAGTCCGGTGTGCGGACTATCCGCGGACTAGTCTGACCCGGACTTGTCCGGCCATAGGGGCGGACTAGTCCGGTTCAGCTGGGCTGAAAAAGAATGTATTTGGGTTTTGCCCATAGAGTTAAGTCCTTTTGTACGAGTATGGCAAGGAAAACATGACAAGCATGATTGTGAGCTAATAAGGAACAACTTATGAACATTTTCATGAGGAAAAAAAGATTTCTCAACCAAATTTGAGGAGAAATCGGCATAGAGAGGAGTTTGTCGAAATGTGGCTCAAAAAATATGAGGAATGGTGCTTTAAGCCACGTTTCGAGAATCCAACACATTGAGCTCACTTCTTAGCTCACAGAAACGCTTCTCGTCAAGAGGCTTTGTGAAAATGTCCGCAAGTTGATGTTCCGTCCTCACATGCGAAATCTCAATGTCTCCCTTCATTGAGTGATCTCGCAGGAAATGGTGTCGAATGTCTATATGTTTGGTCCTAGAGTGTTCCACCGGATTATGGGCTATCTTGATTGCACTCTCATTGTCACACAAGAGTGGAATTTTACGCAAGTTAATCCCATAGTCCCTAAGAGTTTGTCGCATCCAAAGAAGTTGTGCACAACAACTTCCGGCCGCAACATATTCCGCTTCGGCGGTGGATAGAGCAATAGAGTTTTGCTTCTTGGAGGACCAAGACACAAGAGATCGACCTAAGAATTGGCACGTACCCGATGTGCTCTTCCTATCGACTTTGCACCCCGCATAGTCCGCATCGGAATATCCAATGAGGTTAAACTTGGATCCTTTGGGGTACCAAAGTCCTAGGGTAGGTGTGTGTACAAGGTATCTCAAGATCCTTTTAACGGCGGTCAAATGACAAGCCTTGGGTGCTGCTTGAAAGCGTGCACACATACACACACTTAGCATGATATCGGGCCTAGATGCACAAAGATAGAGGAGTGATCCGATCATAGACCTATATAGTTTTTGATCCACACTTGGACCGTCCTCATTTAGGTCTAGGTGTCCATTTGTCCCCATAGGGGTTTTGATGGGTTTTGCTTTGTCCATGTCAAACTTTCTTAGAATGTCTTGAGTATACTTAGTTTGACTTATGAACGTCCCTTCTTTGAGTTGTTTCACTTGAAATCCTAGAAAGAACTTCAACTCACCCATCATGGACATTTCAAATCTCTCCGTCATTATCTTGGAAAACTCATCACAAAACACCTTATTTGTGGAACCAAATATGATGTCATCCACATATATTTGGCACACAAAAAGATCCTCATTGAAGTGTTTTGTGAAAAGGGTATAATCCGCTTTTCCTATCCTAAAACCATTTTCAACTAGAAAGTCTCTTAGGCACTCATACCAAGCTCTAGGAGCTTGCTTGAGGCCATAAAGAGCCTTTCGTAATTTGTAAACATGGTTAGGATAGTCTTGATCTTCAAACCCTGGAGGTTGCTCTACATAAACTTCTTCCTTGATTGGTCCATTAAGGAATGCACTCTTAACATCCATTTGGTAGAGTTTGAAGTCATGATGAGTAGCAAAGGCTAGTAGTATCCGAATGGACTCAAGCCTAGCTACTGGGGCAAATGTCTCATCAAAGTCCAAACCTTCAACTTGTGAGTATCCTTTTGCCACAAGTCGTGCCTTGTTCCTAGTTACCACGCCATGCTCATCTTGTTTGTTGCGAAACACCCACTTGGTTCCAACAACATTAGCTTGGGGGCGCTTGACAAGCTCCCAAACCTTGTTCCTTTCAAAGTTGTTGAGCTCCTCTTGCATGGCAACCACCCAATCCGGATCCCTTAAGGCATCTTCAACCTTATGTGGTTCCAGGGATGAGACAAAAGAGAAATGCTCACAAAAGTTTGCAACACGTGAGCGTGTTGTCACTCCTTTTGTGATATCTCCTAGAATGTTGTCAACGGGATGGTCCCGTTGAACACTTTGATGAACACGAGGATGCGGGGGTTGACCTCTTGAATTACTTGGTTCATCTTCTTCACTTTGGTCTCCCCCTTGATCCAAGCCTCCCCCTTGATCCTCATTCTTATTATCACTTTGGGGAGCTTCTAGTGGATCTTCAACTTGTCCAATGGGGATTTGACCTACTTCATAATGATGATGGTCACTTGGGCTTTGAGATGGTTCTTGAGGGCGAATATCTCCAAGTGCCATTTTCCTTAGAGCTTCTAGTGGAGGTTCCTCTTGATCAAGGGCATGTTGATCAACTTGCTCCACTTGAGAGCCATTGGTTTCGTCAAACACCACGTCACGTGCTACTTCAACAATTCCGGAGGATTTGTTGAACACACGGTACGCATGAGTGTTTGAGTCATATCCAAGCAAGAAACCCTCATCGGACTTTGAAGCAAACTTTGAAGTCCTAGGCTTCTTGTTGAGGATATAGCACTTGCTACCAAAGACCCGAAAGTAAGAAACATTGGGTTTCTTACCAATTAGAAGCTCATAAGGGGTCTTCTTGAGGAGGCGATGAAGGTACAATCGATTCACGGCATGGCAAGCGGTGTTAACCGCTTCCGCCCAAAACCGGTCCGATGTTTTGTACTCATCTAGCATCGTCCTTGACATCTCAATGAGCGTCCTATTCTTTCTTTCGGCTATGCCATTTTGTTGTGGAGAATAGGGAGCGGAAAACTCATGCTTGATGCCCTCCTCATCTAGGAACTCTTCTACTTGCATGTTTTTGAATTCGGTGCCATTGTCACTCCTTATAGCCTTTATCCTTAAGGTGAACTCATTTTGAGCTCTCCTTAGGAATTTCTTGAGGACACTGGGAGTTTCACTTTTATCATGCAAGAAGAACACCCAAGTATATCTAGAGAAGTCATCAACGATGACTAGACCATACTTGCTACCACCAATGCTAATGTAAGCAATGGGGCCAAAAAGATCCATATGGAGTAACTCCAAAGGTCTAGTTGTCGTCATGACATTCTTAGAGGGGTGTTGAGCTCCTACTTGCTTTCCCGCTTGGCAAGCACTACATGGCCTATCCTTTTCAAATACTACATCCTTTAGGCCACGAACATGCTCACCCTTAAGGAGCTTTTGAAGGTTCCTCATTCCAACATGGGCTAGCCTTCTATGCCAAAGCCATCCCATGTTGGCTTTTGCCATTAAGCATGTGTCAAGTTGAGCTTTATCCGCGGTGAAATCCACAAGATAGAGCTTTCCCTTGAGCACTCCCTTAAAGGCTATCGAGTCATCACCTTCTCTAATGACATTCACTCCCTCACTAGTAAACACACATTTATATCCTCTATCACATAGTTGTGATATGGATAGGAGATTATAGTCTAGGGAATCAACATGCAACACATTTGATAAAGTATGTAATGAGGAGATAGAAATTTTACCGGAGCCAAGGATTTTCCCTTGGCTATTGTCCCCAAAGAAGATTCCTTCACTTGGGTCCTTATTCTCCTCATACTCTATGAACATGCTTCTCTCTCCGGTCATGTGGTTGGTGCATCCGCTATCCAACACCCATTTCGATCCACCGGAGGAGTATGCCTACAAAACAAGTTTATGCCTTCCTTTTAGGTACCCAAGCTGAGTTGGGTCCTTTCACGTTAGTAGTTAGGCATTTGGGCACCCACACGCAAGGCTTGGGGCTCTTGCGGAGTGGCCCAACATATCTAGCAAACACTTTGCCGTGTTTGTTCCTCTTTAGCACATAGGATGCATCAAAATCATGAAATAGAGGATGCAATTCAGATTTAGGCAATTTGTTGCTTGAGATTGAGTTCTTTTCAATTTTAGTTTGGGATGAACTCCCCTTAACAAAGACAATCATGTCTTTGCCATACTTGGAGGTTTTGGTGTTATGCCTTGCACCTCTAGTATAGCCAAGACCATCCTTGACATGGGGTGGTCTTGTGTTGGTGAATGCACTTCGTGCATATGCCACCTTTTCCTTGTCAAAGATGGCACCCTTAGGTGCTTGTTTGCCTTGTGCTAGGTTGAGTTCATCCTTAAGTTTAAGGATCAAGTTGGAGCACTTGCAAGGTGATGTTGCCATGGATGAGGCCTTTGAGGGGGTTGAGCTCTTGAAGGAAGAGGTTACATTGTTCTTGAGTGACTCAATTTGAGTCTCAAGAATCTTGTTAGCTTTTGACAAGCTTCCAAGTTCATCCTTGAGCTCAATTGACTTCTCCTCAAGACTTGAACACGTTTTCTTGCAAAGTGCAAGTTCGTGTTCCAATGCCTTGCTCTTCTCTCTTTCGAGCTCAAGGAGCTCATCAAGCTCTTGACATCTCTCCTTCTCAAGGATGAGCATGTCCTCCTGTCTATTGATGAGATCTTCCTTCTCAAAGATCTCATCCATAAGCAACTTCATCCTACGCAAGGTGCTTTTGCTTATGTCCTTAAACATGTGCTCATTTTCACTAGCACTATCAAAATCATCATGTGAGGAAGTTGGGGAGGAAGGATGAGATGTTACCTTTCTCTTTCCTTCCCTTGCCATAAGACAAGTAGGCTTGTGGTCGTTGTTGAGGTTGGGGAAGAGCTTGCCTCCCTTGAAGTTCCTCCCGATGGCTATGGTGGCCATCTTCTCTTCTTCTTCTTCGGAGGAGGACTCATCGTTAGAGTCCCACTCCTTCCCCAAATGGGCTTGTCCGGAGGACCTCTTCTTCTTGAAGAATCTCCTTTCTTGAGGCTTCCCTTCCTTCTTCTTCTTTGTTTCTTCGTGTGGGCAATCAGCGATGAAGTGCCCATACTCGCCACAGTTGTAGCAAGACCTTCTTGATTTGGGTCTTGCTCTTTCCTTTCCCTTGCCTTCATGGTTGTGCCCCCCTTTCTTCCTCCTCATCATTCTCTTGAATTTGTTGATGAAGAAGGCCTCCTCCTCATCGGTGTCGAGGCTCTCCTCATCACTTTCTTCTTGCTCCTTTGAAGAGGGCGTTGCCTTGAGTGCAACGTTCTTCATCTTGGAGGCGGTGAACTTTTGGAGGTCGTTGTAGAAGAGCGCCTCCTTCTCCATGATTTCATGGTTAATGATCCTCCCAAGGACCTCCTCCGGGGTCATTTGAGTGAACCCCGGACTTTCCCGAATCATGGAGCATAAAGAGACGTTCCTAGGCATGAATGCCCGGATCATCCTCTTCACCACCTCGTGGTCGGTCCACTTGGTGCAGCCATAAGATCGGCTCTTGTTGATCAGCACCTTTAGCCGATTGTACATGTCTTGGGGGGATTCACCATCCAAGATGGCAAATCTCCCAAGCTCTCCTTCGATGAGCTCGATCTTGGCCTCCTTGACCACTCGGTTTCCCTCATGCGCCGTCTTGAGGGTGTTCCATATGTCTTTGGCCACTTCAAGGCCATCGACACGGTTGAACTCATCTCTAGAGAGAGATGAGATGATCACACCCGCAGCTTGAGCGTTGCGGTGGATGAGGATGGCTTGTTCTTGATTTATGTTGTCCTCATCCTTTGGAATCTCCACCCCGGTCATGACAATTTGCCACAATGCTGGGTTGAGTGACACGAGGTGGATCTTCATGTTATGTTTCCACATACCGTAATCCGTTCCATCGAATTGAGGAGGTTTCCCCAATGGGATGGACAGGTAGTGGTTGTTGGCGGCAAGGCGTTCATAGTTGAACCCTTGCCGGTTGTAGTTGACTCCACCACCACCGCTTGATTGGTTTGATGGATCAATCTTGGAAATGTTTAACTTCTCCCGGAGCTTCGCCTTGAGTTGGCGAGTCTCCTCATCGTCCGTTGGCTTATCTTGATAAGCCAACGTCTCCTCACGGGTCGCCTCGTAGTTGCTGCTCGATGCATCATCATTCACCACTCCGGCCATCTCTCCGAGTTGTTAGACTCTTTGTGGAGAGTCCTGCTCTGATACCAATTGAAAGTTGCCTAGAGGGGGGGTGAATAGGCTATTTGACCTGCAAATGACTCAATAAAACGATATTAAATTGCAGGGGGCGGACTAGTCCGGTCAGGGGGCGGACTAGTCCGGTCAGCCTGCGTGAATAACCCTAAAAAGATGTTTCTAGCAAGTTTTAGGGGATTTTCTCAATGCTACGAATGAGTGTATGTTTAAGTCAAGTTGAGCAACAACCTAAACGAGAGCAAGTCAAGTTTCCACAAGTTTGTAGCAATGAGGAATATGAAACAAGACTACCAACTCTAGAACAAAGTAATCAATAGAGTAAATGCGAAGAACACAAGGAGACAAGGGTTTTATCCCGAGGTTCGATCCCACACAAGGAATCTACGTCCTCGTTGAGGAGTCCACAAAAGGACCGGGTCCAACAACCCTTCCCTCACCAAGTTTACCGCACGGGCCTAACTTGGTTCTCCACTAATCACAATGGTGATTACAAAGTTCGTTGGGGCTTCTCACAAACTGAGGCTCCCACACCACAAAGATGATCAACACAATAAAACAAACTCAATACACAGCCCACAAAGACTCAACGAGTGCAAGAGATCAAACCGGGAGCACAAGCGCGATGTTCTTCCTCTTCTCCACCTCACTAAACCCTAATCCACTCAAGAATTAGTTTTAGAGGGAAAGTAGGCAAGAAAGAGGCTTAGGAGTGCTCCAAGTTGGCTGTGGCGGCGCTAGGGTTTGAGTTTTTCCAAGGGTGTTTGAAATGAGGCCGGGGGTCCCCTTTTTATAGAGGTCCCAACCCCAATTTGCTGACTTCAGCAAAAGGGCGGACTAGTCCGGCCACTGGCCCGGACTAGTCCGGCCTAGGGGACCACTGACTCCTTTGTCAGGTCCCGACAGCTGACACACGATCGTCACGCTACCCGCCAAACTTCAAATTCAAACGGTCACTTCCAGAACGGACTAGTCCGGTCAACACCGGACTAGTCCGATCACACACAGAGCCTTCTGCTCCGGGTGAAAACGGACTAGTCTGAGGACCACGGACTAGTCCGGCCCCTAGGGCGGACTAGTCCGGTCCTCCCAGACTTAGCCATAGAAGCACCTTTTCTTAGCCAACCCGGACTAGTCCGGCCCCACGGGCGGACTAGTCCGTTCTCACTCAGGACCTCTTGGTCCGGTCCAAAACGGACAAGTCCGTGGTTTTGGGACTTCATCCCCAAAACCCACTCACAGCTACCCGGACTAGTCCGGTCACAAACGGACTAGTCCGATCTCGGTCAGACCCTTCTGGTCCGGCCAGAAACGGACTTGGCCGGCCAGGGACGGACTAGTCCGGCCTCCTGCACGGACTAGTCCGGCCCTACGGCCAGACCACTTAACCACTCATTTCTTTCATAGGTTTGACCTCTAAACCACTTTGAGCTCCCAAACTTGATCTCAATGCACTTGACACACACACCCTCCTATTACTACGGCTAGTCTAACTCAAACACGCTAGAAACCCTAGTTTCTACGCTTCGAGTTGACTCCGTTTCCTTCCTTTTCCTTTTTGAGGGTTTGCGTCTCCAATTGAGTCCATACCTGTGCTAAGATCACTTGAGCTCATTAGCGACTTAATTGTCGTCATCAATCATCCAAAACCCACGGGGAACCTAGATGCACTTTCACTCACCTATCAGGCTAGTCTTTTGGGTTGAGGTGACCCATGACCTTGGTTGGGGCTCCGATTGGGCCTGTTTGCGTAGCAGGCCCGTTGCGATCTGGGCCGGCGGCAGGGGCCCGTCTGCGTGACGGGTCGGACCGCGTTCTAACAAGTGGTATCAGAGTCAGGTCGGAAACCTGCAAAATCTCCCGGGCCACACACGGATATCGGACTGTCGGAGAGATCTCCCGGGCCACATGAAATCGGGCTGTCGGAGTGGTGTCCACCCGGGTGTGAAGGGGTAATCCCACATCGAATATTGATGATGGGGGAGCCCAACATATAAGGTGGAGGGAACCTCACCTATCAGGCTAGTCTTTTGGGTTGAGGTGACCCATGACCTTGGTTGGGGCTCCGATTGGGCCTGTTTGCGTAGCAGGCCCGTTGCGACCTGGGCTTGCGGTAGGGGCTCGTCTGTGTGACAGGCCGGGCCGCGTTCTAACAGTACATCCAGGGAAGAGGGGAAAAAGCTGTCAACCTGGGGTTCGTCTCTTCTCATGTGAAGCGTGTTGTTACATCTATTTGGTCAACAAAAGATCATTCATGAAGTGTTTTTCAAGACCTACAAATTCTCAACATAATCAGAGGGGGGGGGGGGGGGGGAGAAAGAACGAGAATTATATATATCTTAAATTAACTGAATAGAAGTCTGTAAATTACTCCCTCCGTTCGCTTTTGTTTTTTAGAGAGAAGGGAGTATATGTTATTACCATTTATTATATATATGTATGTATAATACGCCGGTTACTCAACGAGTTCCTATTAAAGCGTACACGTCCAGCTCTGCGTACATCATGATTCATGCATGAATATGCCATGCCATGCGTAGACTGGGGCCGTGGACCGTGCAACAAGAACCAACCCACGTCACACGTTAGGTGTTTCATTCACCCATCGATTCAACTCGCACGCACGCACGTCGCCTCGCCGGCGTCGCCGCCGCCGCACATGCTGCAAGAATCCTCCTAGCTCTAGCCGCCACCAGAACATATGCTCGAAGAGCCTTCTAATTTTTATCCTTACCGTTGAAGACGACACGGCGATGATTAGCCTGAACCAGAATTTCTCATGAGAAAAAAAATCGCAGGAAGAGAGAGAGAGAGATTAGTTAGACTAAGCCAAAACGGGAAGGAAGCCAGTACGCCATCACTTTCTGTCTTACGTCTCCCGCTGCTGTGGACAGCTGCTAAACAATTCCGTGTTCCGACGACAGGTGATCCCAAAAGCCACCGACTATATAGTCTACCACGCACGCATCACCTGTGCCGTGTGTGTGCGTCTGGTTAGTCCAACCGTCCAACGTCACAACCACCCCTGCCTCGGAACGGACGCTGGCTCCATTACCGACCGTCCGATTCGGTGGTCGATCGATCACCGGAAAGTCCACGTACGTGCTCGATCTGTCACTTGGAAAGCCCAGTAGTCGTCCTCCCCTGTCCGGACAGTTCAGTTCAGTTCAGACTCAACCCACAAGTAATGTTGTTGGTCAGTTGATTGATCACCACCAAACCGAATCTAGTGTGTGTGTCGTCTTGGTTTGTACAAACCCAGCATTTAAAGTTTCTTGATCGATCTATTAGTAGAGGCAGTACTGTCTTTGTCGCAGTATCACTTACTGTATCTGTCTCTGAATGATCGAACAGTCGTACTGGTGGGCACCACGACGATGACGGCGACCAGTGCAGCAGCAACACTACTTTCCACACCGCCACAGTGCTCAAGCGGCACTACTAGGTCCGTAGGTCGTCATATCTGGAACACGTAAACTTCACAGGCTTCTCGAAAGAACTTTTAATTATACAATCCATTTTTGATTTTGTCCAAAGTAAATAATTTAATTCACGTAGAAACCGAAATTAATTCGTGCGCTCATTTGTTTAGAAAATTCTTTGTGGAAGAAACGTATATGTGGAAGAAACGATACATCATTTCATTTAATCTTTGTGGCGCCACAGTGGTAGCTAGACACCTCCAGCGGCTCACGTCACAGGAGGCACAAAGAATCCGACATGAATGGCGATTAGGAAATGCCACCAATCGTCCGAAGCATCTCGTGTTAACGCTTGCAGTCAAGGAGGTGACACAGATCAAGAAAGGATGGTCATGCACCAATCTGGTTTTCATCAATTATGTGTGCAGTTGAACACAATCTAGTTTTCCTTTTTACGTATTTGATATTGGAAATCCTTGCACCGAACAGCTCCCAAAAACACAATTTTTCACAAATAAATAACTGCTGCCAAAACCTGCCAAAACAAGGCATCTTCCAATACAATAAGTTCAGCGAAGAAGCTTCATGGTACCTACTGAGTACGGATAAATAATACTCTCTCCTGATTCGAAATATTTACCATCAATTAGTTTAAAAATAAACAAACTGATGATAAATATTTCGAATCGGAAGAAAGAAAGTAGATGTATTTGCATACATCTAAGCTTATAGTTTTAGACGTAGCAATCACCAGAGGGAGACGGCGTTTTGGCTCGGTCCTCTGTCCCCGAGGGCAAGCATACTGCACAGCACATCAAGAAGAACCGGCCGGTCCGTTGAAGAGTTCTTGGAAGGTTCTTCCACGAACTGGTAGTTGGTGTCTCGGGGGATAATACCTGCTGTGTGCTGCGTAAGCCGGCGGGCACATATTAATCACGCGCGAGGAAGGAAGTAATCAAAAAGGGGAGGAACGAGGAAGGGATTCATCACGACAGGCAACAAGATGGGGGGTGATCAGGCCGGGAAGCTCGTCAAGAGCTTGCGAGGTGCAGGTCACAAGTACTACCTTGGCGCGGGGTTCTTGCTCGGATTCTTCCTCGTCCTCCTCACCTACTTCACCGTCTCCGAGCAGTTCGCGATCTCGGCTCCCAACGGTGAGTGCTGATTCAGGCTTAATGGTTTTGATTCTCGGCTCCCAACGGTGAGTGCTGTCTCCGAGCAGTTCGCGATCTTGTTTTTTCATGAGGTGTTTCTGTATGCCATGAGGCATGTAGGTCAGCTCGTTCGTTTCTGAAAATTCTCTGTTCTTCTCGATTGTTCCTGCTGACTGCCTGATTCAGTGCAAGAACCTTGCAACAATCGCCTTACAATAATCGCAATATGGTTCTGTTGACGAAATTATGAGTTTCCACATAAGTTTAAGTATGTTATTGAACACATGTAGGCAAGAATGTAATCATCCGTCAGCTCACTGTGTATCTGATGAGAAATATCTCTCGTGTTCTCAGCAATTCGGAGGTCATCTCCAGGGCACCGGTCGCCGGCGACCCCGGCCCTGGCAGAGAAGAGGGAGCAGCTCCCTGTCATAGGTAAATCAACCTGTGTCCTAGAAATTCATTTCCTTCTTCCGAAAGACAAATTTCAATGATTTATATTTAAAAAATATTTGTTCTCCTTTTTTCATCTCTGTGTTCTGTCGCCATGAACAGAGCAGGAGCCACCCAAACCTGAGCATGCAGCAGAATCGAAGCCGCCGCCGATTGACGAGCCCCACACTGAAACAGAGCAGGTCCAGAAGCCGATCACAGGTACAGTACTCGATAACCCCCCATATTCCCGCCCCTTCGCATCGGAAAGACGTGTTCGATGCAGATTCTGCGTAGTCGGAAAGCCGGCAAACCAGACCAAAAAGCTGTAACTGATCATGTCCGTCCGTTGATGCATCCATGCAGACGGCGCCGCCGATGAGAGCGCTCCGGCCAAGAAGAAGCCGGCGTGCGACATCCAGGGTCCGTGGGTCTCCGACGTCTGCGACGTCGACGGCGACGTGCGGATCCACGGCTCGGCGCGCTCCGTGCTCATCGCGCCGTCCACCGAGAGCGGCGGCGGCAACCCGAACCCGCAGGAGTGGCGCATCACGCCGTACTCCCGGAAGAACGTGGGCGGCGGCATCAACGAGGTGACGGTGCGGGAGCTGGCGTCGGCGAGCGACGCGCCGGCGTGCGACGTCCGGTCGCCCGTCCCGGCGCTGGTGTTCGCCATGGGCGGGCTCACGGGCAACTACTGGCACGACTTCAGCGACGTCATGATCCCGCTGTACCTCCGGGCGGTGCGGTTCGACGGCGAGGTGCAGTTCGTGGTGGAGAACATCCAGCCGTGGTACGTCGGCAAGTACCGCGCCATCCTGCAGAAGCTGTCGAGGTACGAGATCGTGGACATGGACAAGGACGACCGGGTGCGGTGCTTCCCCGCCGGCGCGGTGGTGGGTATCCGCATGCACAAGGAGTTCAGCATCGACCCGGCGCGGGAACCCGCCGGCCACTCCATGCCGGAGTTCACCAAGTTCCTTCGCCGGACCTTCTCCCTCCCGCGCGACGCCCCCGTCATGCTCACTGCGGCCGCCGTCGGCGAGGATAAGAAGAAGAAGCCGAGGATGATGATCATCTCGCGGCGGCACCCGCGGAAGATCGTGAACGTGGACGACCTGGTGGCGCTGGCGGAGCGGACCGGGTTCGAGGTGGTGATCGGCGACCCGCCGTTCGACGTGGACGTGGGCGAGTTCGCCAGGGAGGTGAACGCCGCGGACGCGCTGATGGGCGTGCACGGCGCGGGGCTGACCAACTCGCTGTTCCTCCCCACGGGGGCGGTGTTCATCCAGGTGAACCCGTACGGCAAGATGGAGCACATCGGGGAGGTGGACTTCGGCGTCCCGGCGGTGGACATGCGGCTCAAGTACATCGCCTACTCCGCCGGCGTGGAGGAGAGCACGCTGGTGGACACGCTCGGCCGCGACCACCCGGCCGTCAAGGACCCGGAGTCCGTCCACCGGAGCGGCTGGAACAAGGTCGCCGAGTACTACCTCGGCACGCAGGACATCAAGCTCGACCTCGTGCGGTTCGAGCCCGTGCTCCGCCAGGCCATGCAGCTGCTCAGAGAGTAGAATAGAACTGGAAGCAGCTGCGCGTACAGTTATTTTCTCCCTCTCTTTCTTCCACTTGATTAATTAGCTACTAGTCTCTTCATCTTGATCTGATTTCTCCATTATTCTCCATTTTTTGGCGTCCCTTCAAAGGAATTTACAATTTTTTCTATCTCCTCTTCTCTATATGTATAAACTCCATTTGATGGACTAGAAAAGCATACTAGTATGGGTATATTTGAAACGGAACAAAATAAAGAGAAACGCGGAGCGGGACAGTGAATTGACTATGGGGATCGGTAGTTATGCGTTCATATGTGAATATTACTGATCGTTTGAAATAATTGACGTTTCAGACAATTAAAAGAACTAAAAATAAATAATAAAAATTGCTCTAACGATAAATAAATTGAAATGGAGGGATTATTTAACAAATTCCCCACGGAACACAGCTGGTTCAATGGGGAAAAATACTCAAAAATTAATCTTTTTGTTTGAAGGTCACTCAAAAAAATTAAACTTTTTCAGGGAAAAAAAAGAAACGAGATGACTTACCCAATTATTGGGCCCACTAGGCTTATGCCCAATACGGCGAGACATGGAGATGGGCTCTGCGAGTGGGCCGGGTAAGGAGAGCGGTGTGGCCGTCACCAAACGTTGACCTGTAGATGATGGTTAGGTGATCTGCACACGACGACGACGACGCCATGCATGCAGCAGGCTACTAGTGTTGTGCTTGCTAGCGAGACAGCAGATGAGCAGATACAGATACGTGCAAGCAAGTGGCCATCCACTAGCAGGGTCACATGACATGACAACGATGCAAATTGGCATAGAGTACTGTAACGACATGTTGGCCTCTCAATAATTGACGTGCCCAAGTGAAATGCACATTCCGTCTCTCAGAACGTAGCAGAATTACCAGCTTCTAACGTCTACTTCCTCCGTCCCAAAAAAAATTATCGCTTTGTAGTTTATTTTTGAACTATAAAGTGTCAAGCTTTTTCGAAGGGAGTGAGTACAAACAATTTGTTATGTTGATTAGCCACCACTCCGGCCGCTAGATTTTAATTTGTATATAGACAGTAATATTTCCACGTTGATTAGCCACTAGCCTCGACCGATTGCTATAAAACACAGATCAATTCCTAGCAATTCAAACATGTTAGAAAATAAGAGGCAATTTACTGAATAATTCTGGAAAAACACGAGAAAAACAGCAGCGATCGGCAGACAGACGAGACGAGAAATAACGCGTACTGATTTGAAGTCGACTGCACCGATGTAGATCCGACGGAGAACAGTCGCTGCAGGCGTTGGTGACGACGTTGAGCCGCAGCGCCCGATCTGCTCGGTAGACGAGCCGTGGTGAAGAACGCGAGCAGTCGCGCGGAGCGCTTCCCAAAAACCTTATTCGCCCTCTCCCGGTGCAGGATCGCAAGGGTGAGAGGTTCCAGAGACCTGCTCTCCCGATCGTCGGTGCACGCCAGCGCTCGGGATGGAGTAGACTAGAGGCGGCGCAAGGAACGCGAACGTAGGAACGATCTGATCGTAGGGTGCGCTGCCGTACCGCGGACACCCGTATTTATAGAGTCTCAGGAGGCGGTTCGTATGTGATCTGGAGAGTCCAGATCCGAACTGACTCCACAGTCGTAGACCCGTCCGTCTCCAACGATTTGGACTCTGACTCGGTAGCCCCAAAAATTCGGGGGCCCAAAAGCCCAATTTAATTTTCTGCAAAAATATAAAATCTGGGCTCGGCTCGAGGCTCAAATTCACACGAACACACGTGCGCGCGCGCGTGTGTGGGGCGGGGCGAGGCGTGGCGTGGCGAGGCGAGCGGGGAGGAGGAGGAGGAGCGCGCGTGGGCCACCTCTCTCTTCCTCTCTTCTCTCTCACTCAAGGAGTGGAAGAGCAACCTCCCTTATATGTAGGAGTTGCTCCACTTCCACTTCCCATGTGGGACTAAACACTTAGCACCACTCCCTCTTGTCCTAATGGGCCTTTGAGATTTATTGGGAATTAATTCTGAATATTATATGAGCCAAGCCCATTTATCCAACAATCCCCCACCAGATCTCAAAGCCATTAGAAGAGAGGTCATTCTCGTTCCTTGTTTAATATACTAGTGTTTTTGGCAGAGACTGTGAAGTTGAACTTCTGCCTTGATCCTCAAGTTTCATCAGGTCACAACTTGAACAATGGACTACGCCTTGAATTGCAAGTTTTGTGTGAACTGACTTCACCCAAAGACCATTACCAGTACTTGACTACCAGTAGTCTACCCCGCGGGCAGAGCATATGCGTCGTACTCCCTGGTCTCTTCATGAGCTTTCTAGAAATCACCCAAATCTCACAGACTGCGAAGTTAGACAGTCGGAGCTCATATAGGTGTGTTTCCTTCAAGCCTGCCCTGTAGGACGACATCTTTGCTACACACAGCCAACAGAAACACATTAAGGCAATTCGCCAACCTGCCTTACAGTTTGAGAGTACAAGTGTGCATCTTCACATAGAGAGGGTATAAAGGAAGTACTCTCCTCGGTGAACCACTAGCTTGTTTTCCCATGTCCTAATTCACGGGATCTCCAATCACATAGGTTGGGTTACTACTATGGTGTCACATCAATGGGTCTCAAATCCATCTCTCTCGATGCACTTTCTATCACATTACGTGATAGACCCTTCGTAAAGGGATCTGCCAGGTTTTTGTCTGTTTGTATGTACGAAACAGTAATAACTCCGGAGTTTCTCATTTTTCTGACAGATTTTAAACGTCTCTTGACGTGTCTTGATGATTTTGCATTATCCTTAGAACTGGTCACTTTGGCAATCACCGTATGATTGTCACAGTTCATAAGGATTGACGACAATGGTTTCTCAACTATAGGCAAATCCATCAAGAGCTCTCGCAGTCATTCTGCCTCCGCTGTGGCTGTCTCTAAAACGGTGAGTTCTTCTTCCATGGTTGACCTCGTTAAAATGGTCTGTTTGCAAGACCTCTATGATATAGCGCCACCAGCTAGAGTGAACACATATCCACTCGTGGCATAGAGTTCATCAACATCAGAGATCCAATTCGAATCACTATAACCCTCAGGCACGGCTGGATGCCCAGTATAGTGAATTCCATAACTCATTGTACCTCTCAGATAGCGCATAATCCTTTCAAGTGCATGCCAATGATCTGTACCCGGGTTTGACATGAACCTGCTCAGTTTGCTTACAACAAACGAGATATCAGGACGGGTTGCGCTAGCTAAGTACATGAGTGAACCGATCATCTGAGAATATCTGAGTTGATCTCTTGACTCTTTCTTGTTCTTTCTAAGTATCACGCTGGGATCATAGGGCGTTGGAGAAATCTTGCTATCCATAAAGCCGAACCGGCTCAAGATTTTCTCAACATAGTGGGATTGACTTAAAGTAATTCCACTCACATCCTTATTCAGCTTAATGTTCAAAATAACATTAGCTTCTCCCAGATCTTTCATATCAAAACACTTTGATAGAAAAGACTTGACCTCAGAAATTATATTAATGCTCGTACCAAAAATGAGTATATCATCTACATACAAGCATAACATAACGCTATCGCCCCCACCATGGCGATAGTACACGCACCGATCAGCCTCATTAATGACAAAGGCCGCAGACGTCAAAGTACTATCAAACTTCTCATGACATTGCTTAGGTGCTTGTTTCAGGCCATACAAGGATTTCAATAATTTGCACACCTTTGTCTCTTCACCTTTTACTACGAACCCATCAGGTTGTTCCATATAAATCTCCTCTTCCAACTCTTCGTTCAGGAAAGCTGTATTTACATCCATTTGATAGATGATTAGACTATAAGAGGCAGCCAAAGAAAGTAGTACACGAATTGTTATCATTCTGGCGACAGGTGAATAGGTGTCAAAATAGTCTTCACCTTCCTTTTGAGTATAGCCCTTTGCAACTAGTCTTGCCTTGTACTTTTCAATAGTACCGTCAGGTCTGAGCTTCTTCTTGAACACCCACTTGCAGCCTACTGGTTTGCACCCGTATGGCCGTTTAGTTAACTCCCAGGTTCCATTAGAAAGAATTGAGTCCATCTCAGTATGAACTACTTCTTTCCAGTCATCTGCATCAGGTGATGCATATGCCTCTGCTATGGATCTAGGAGTATCGTACACAAGGTATACAATGAAATCATCACCAAAGGATTTTGCAATATGTGATCTCTTAGTCGACTGAGTTATTTCATTGTGTTTGTCGGTACCCTAGAAACCGTACACCTCTTGAGGTTAAAAAGATCTCAAAGGGAAGTCATCTACTTGGTTTGAAGACCCTCGGAGGCCCACATGTCAGACATAACCGGACCCGCTTCTCCAACATGGTTAATCCCAGGGTCGCCACGTGTACTACCAAACTGGAGCTACCGCCCACAAGGGGGAAGCTCTGGGCCATGTACCGAAATGGTACCTCCGGACTTAACCCCAGACCGAGAGAAGCTCCGGACTTGACACGTGTCAGGTAGCCCCGGAGCTACCTGATTCCCACAGCAAGCTCCGGAGCTCCCACGTGTCCAATCGTCAGATCTTCAACCTCTAACCTCCGAAAGACCCCGCAACGGCTCCGAATCTTCAAAGGGGAATCAAGGACTTCAAGACCCGATTAAGTGCCATTAATATCATATTAATGACACTTAAACGGATGATCTTAACACCAGTAACGGTGCTGTCAAAGCCCGTTACAGGGTCATTAAGAGCAATTAAACGTGTATCAATACTAGTAACCGCCGGAGCCACATGTGAGGCCAGGCTAACCTGTAACGGTCTGTCCTTGTACTATAAAAGGACAGGCCGACGACACGTTCAAGGAGAACACACACGCACCATAGACGCTCAATACAAACTCATACAGCTAATACAAAACCATCACACCCGTGGAGTAGGGTATTACGCTCAGGCGGCCCGAACCACGTAAAACTCTTGTGTCTCCCGTACCATTTACAATTCACCTTCTTGAATCTCCGCGCGCCCACACCGAACTTCAAACTCCTATAACACTTTAGCAGTGTCGGGAGATCTGCCGGTTCCAAACCACCGACAGTTGGCGTGCCAGGTAGGGGCGCCTGAGATTTTGAGAATGGTGAACTCAGCTGCTGGATCATCCAACGATCAACCTGCTGCTCAGGTTGTTGGGGGCAATCCTCCCAATATGCAACCACCAGCAGGATCTTCAGCACCAGCAGGAGTCACACTCCCACCACCGCCTCCACCAGCAAATCAAGCTGGGCAACGCGATGGTGCGCTGGCGTCAATCACTACGTCGGCAAATCATGATAACCCGGAACACGCGCTCCATGTAGCGCGGGCTCTTCTCCAACGGCCACCACCTCCGGATGCATCCCGGGATGCACTGGAATAATGGAGGGCCGATGTGGAACATTTGGTTGCAGCAGCAGCCGAACGCCTCAGCAACCAGGGTCCTCCTCCTTCGGGACGAGCCCCATCGCAGCGGCGGACTTTGTCAGGTAGACTTGGTCCGCACGTTTCCAATAGCAGGAGACGTGCTGCATCACAACAAGTGACGTCATTGCCCTCTAGGGCACGACACACTCACACGGTATCTAGGCTCTCAACTCATGACCTCCGGGCGGAGCTTGATCGCCGATACCGCCAACAAGACAGTCGAGTACATATTGAGCGCGCTCGTGAAAGACGGGAAGCTCAAGACCTTTCTGCTCCTGAAGGAGTAGGAGGAGGCTATTCAGCTCTGGCCATACATCCGCGTATGGTCAGGTGGCCACAGAAGTTCCAGCCTCACCTGCCGGAAAAATTTGACGAGACCATCAATCCCGCCGAATTCCTTCAGATATACTCCACTGCCATATTGGCAGCTGGAGGAAATGAGGCCGTGATGGCCAATTAGTTTCCAGTGGCCTTAACTGGGACCGCCAGGTCCTGGTTTATGAGCATTCCACCCAACTCTATCAACAGTTGGGAGGAGCTGTGCCGGCAGTTCACCGCCAACTTCGGGAGTTCATACACCCGACCAGACACTGAACTGGACCTTTTTGCAGTCGTGCAAAAAGGGGGAGAATCCCTGCGGTCATTCATCTAGAGGTTATCTTAGGTACGGAATACTATTCCTTCTATCTCTAGCGCCTCTGTCATTGTGACATTCAGACAGGGTGTACGAGACAAGAAGATGCTGGAGAAACTGGCGATCAAGGAGATCACCAGCGCCACGAAACTCTTCAGCTTGGCTGACAAATGTGCCAGAGCTGCGGAGGGTCGTGAGATGCACTCCAAGCCAACCCCGGAGGGTCACAAGAAATCCTCCAAAGAAGAAGCCGCTACCTCCGGGAACGGCAAGAAGAAGAAAAAGACCAACGGCAAGAAGAAGTCGTCGACCGGTACATCCAATGTTGCAGCTGCTGCAGCTCCGAGTGGTCGGGGGCCACGCCCCAAAAAGCGACCTCGAACGTCTTCTGAAGATGGTGGCAAGCCCAAGGTGTGGTGCCCAATTCACAAAACGGGCAGCCACAATTTGGAAGACTGCCGGGAGGTCCAAAACCTTGCCGAGCGCTACAGCAAGCGCCGGGAAGAATCTCCTTTCCGACAGAGGGAAGGAAAGCAAAAAGTCGACGAAGCTCCAGCTGAAGAGGAGTTAGGTTTTCAGGATTCCAAAAAGGTCTTGAAGGTCGTTTACACCTCCGTCGACAATGATTCTGACGTCTCTGACAACGAGCGTCGGGAGACCATGAACACCATTTTTGGTGGATCATGGGACATCACCTCCCGCCGCGTCATCAAGACTATGCGTCGGGATATGGCTGCTGTAGCTCCTACAGTCAGGCCGGAGCCTCATCAGAAGTGGATGGACACAGCCATCACTTTTGATGCTTCGGACTGCCCTCGGAGCATGGTTGGAGCAGGTCAGTTACCTTTGATGGTATCTCCTACCATCAACAACATCCAGCTCCACCACGTCATGGTAGACGGAGGTTCGGGGCTTAACCTCATAAGCTTTGAAGCTTTTACTAAGCTTCAACTCCGACCTTCGGATCTCCACCCCTCTCGACCTTTCTCCGGAGTAGGTCCGGGGGCCATTACCCCACTCGGAGCTATTACTCTCCCTGTTACCTTCGGGACACGATAGAAGTACCGCACCGAGAAGTTGGTCTTCGACGTCGCTCAGATCAACCTACCATTCAATGCCATCTTGGGTAGGCCTGCCCTGTACAAATTCATGGCAGTTGCTCATTATGGCTATCTGGTGTTAAAGATGTCAACGCCAGTAGGCGTTCTCCGGATCCGCGAAGATCGTACTATCAGAGTAACTGCTCTGGAAGAACTCCATGCACGCACCACGGTGCAAGAGGAGGACTCCAGACACGAGCAAGCTCCAAAACCCCCGAGCATTCGTCAACGAGGCTCGACTTCTGCATCTCGTGTGCAGCCAAGCGGTGACACCGACATTTCCGTCAAAGTCGTCCAAATTGGTTCCGATGCCGCTCAGACCACCCGTATATCGGGGGGACTAACCGACAAATAGGAACTCGCGCTCATCACTTTCCTCCGGGCTAACGTCAACGTGTTTGCCTGGCAACTGTCACAAATGCCTGGGATCCCCAGGGAAGTGATTGAGCACAATCTGAAGATGTACCCCGACACCCGGCCTGTGCATCAGAAGCCCCGGAAGCAGTCCATAGAGCGACAAAACTTCATCCGACAAGAAGTGAAGAAGTTACTCGAAGCCGGATTCATCCGTGAAGTCTTCCATCCAAAATGGCTGGCAAACCCAGTCGTTGTGCCCAAGGCCAGCGGGAAGCTTCAGATGTGCATCGAATACACCACGCTAAATAAGGCATGTCCAAAAGATCCATTTCCACTACCTAGAATAGATCAGATAGTGGATTCCACCTCCGGGTGTGAATTATTGTGTTTCCTAGACGCATATTCCGGATATCATCAAATCAGGATGTCTAAGGAAGATGAAGATCATACATCGTTCATTACAGTAGATGGATTGTACTGTTATACAACCATGCCCTTTGGTCTCAAGAATGCAGCTTCAACTTTTGTACGAGCTATGTACAAAACTTTTGAATAACTCATTAGAGACATAGTGGAAGTGTACGTCGATGACATCGTGGTCAAGGTCAAGGACAAGGAGTCACTCCTTGACACCTTGCAGGCTGTCTTCGACAAGCTGCGGGCCACCTGCACAAAGCTAAACCCAGACAAGTGTGTCTTCGGGGTTAGCTCCGAAAAACTTCTCGGTTTACTGGTAACTCACCGGGGCATAGAAGCTAATCCGACGAAGATTAAGGCCATTGAAGACATGCGGCCACCAACCCGCATCAAAGATGTCCAAAAGTTAACTGGATGTCTAGCAGCCCTCAGCCGGTTCATTTCAAGACTGGCGGAACGGGCACTCCCCTTCTTCAAGTTATTGAGGAAGTCCACACCATTCCAATGGTCCGAAGAAGCAGAGAAGGCATTCCAGGAGCTGAAACAGTTCCTCACCACCCTACCAAATCTGGTAGCTCCGAACCCTGGTGAGACTTTGTTGCTTTACATTTCTGCAACTGACGAAGTCGTCAGTATGGTTCTGGTTGCGGAAAGACCAGAGCAACCTCATACTCAGGAATCCAGACCCCTTCGGGAGGGTCCGGAGGTACCTGAAAGTGAGCCTGGGTCCCAGCTTCCAGACTCGAATCCACAAGAAGTCACTTCAGGAGACCCAGACCCCTCCGGGAGGGTCCAGGTCACTTCTGAAGAAGCCCCGGGTCCCTCCAGCCAGGACCCGGAGGTCCTTGAAGAAAATCCGGATTCATCCGGGAGGATCCGGGTCGGTGAAGAGGAAGCTCCGGACCCCTCCGGGAGGGTCCGTACCATTCAGCGCCCGGTGTACTTCATTAGTGAAGTACTACATGATGCCAAGACTCGATACCTAGAGGTGCATAAGTTGCTCTATGCAGTTCTTATTGCCTCCAGGAAACTTCGCCATTACTTCAAAGCTCACAAGGTCTCAGTGGTGACCTCTTACCCACTCCGAGCAATCTTGCATAATCCCAACTCAACTGGGAATATTGCAAAGTGGGTAGCGGAATTGGCTGAATTTGATCTTGAATTCATTTCAAGGCAAGCAGTCAAGAGTCAAGCATTGGCAGATTTTGTGGCGGAATGGACTCCCTCTCCATCAAACCCTGGGGGCCCCAATGAGCAGAAGACAGAGCATCAAGCTCCAACTTTCACCGAGCCTCACTGGACCCTCTACTTCGACGGCTCCATGCAGAAGCAGGGGGCCGGAGCTTGAATCCTTCTCCTTGCACTGACCAGGGAGAAGGTGAAATACATGGTACACCTTGACTTCAAGGCGACCAACAACATGGCAGAGTTCGAAGCACTTATCTACGGACTAAAGGTGGCACTATCATATGGTGTCAAGCAACTGCTGGTCAAGGGAGATTCGCAGCTCATCATTAAGCAAGTGAGGGGTGAATGTTCCTGCAATAATCTCCAGCTAGCTGCTTACCTCCTTGAAGTACAGAGGCTTCAAAAGGACTTCGAAGTCCTAGATCTTCACCATGTTCAGCGTGCCCATAACGCTGAAGCTAACGAACTCTCGACGAAAGCGTCAACCGGAGCTCCGGCTCCTGACGGAACTTTTGTCCGGAGGTTGTCAAAACCAACAGCTCAGCCTGCCGAACTGAGCGAAGAGGGCGAGATCAGCATCCCGAAGCTAACGGTCCCGATAGCCCTGTTACCATGGCAGCCATCAAGGGTCGTAGGTGCTGCCGGGAGCTCCGAGCAACCCAGCACGCAAGACTCAAAAGCTCAAGCTAGTTCCGATGCATGGATCTCGGAGATCCGGAGTTACTTGAAAGACAACATCCTTCCTGACGATGATGTATCCGCTGACCGAGTAGTCAGATTGGCTAAAAGATACACGTTGGTAGAAGGGGATCTCTACCGGCGTGGTGCCAATGGCATCCTAATGTGTTGCATCACAAGGGAAGAAGGCTGCGAACTCCTCGCAGAAATCCATGGAGGTGAGTGTGGGAACCACGCATCTTCCCGCACGCTGGTCGGTAAAGCCTTTCGGCATGGTTTCTACTGGCCTACAGCACTCTAGGATGCAATTGAGTTGGTGAAGAAATGCGAAGCATGTCAATTTCATGCAAAGCAAATTCACACACCAGCCCAGCCCCTACAAATGATACCTCCTACATGGCCTTTCGCTGTGTGGGGGATGGACATCTTGGGACCTTTCCCGAGAGCCGTCAGAGGTTACAAGTTTCTGTACGTCGCCATTGATAAATTCACCAAGTGGTCGGAAGCAACTATAGTTGTGACAATCAACAAGCAATCTACTATAAACTTTTTGCAGTCCATTGTGTGCAGATATGGAGTCCCAAACAAAATCATCACTGATAATGGGACCCAATTCACAAGCTCAGCATTCCAAGGATATTGCGAAGACCTTGGCATACAAGTATGCTACGCCTCCGTAGCTCACCCAGCAAGCAATGGTCAAGCCGAGAGAGCAAATGCTGAAATCCTTAAAGGACTCAAGACGCGCACCTATGAGCGCTTGAAAAAACATGGAGCCAACTGGATCGAAGAGCTTCCGCCCACCTTATGGGCCAACAGGACATCTCCAAACCGGTCAACTGGAGAGACACCCTTCTTTCTGGTGTACGGAGCTGAAGCAATCCTTCCTCCGGAAATCACCTTGGGTTCACTCCGGGTCCGGACCTTCGAAGAAGCCACGCAGGATCAGCTCCGGCGTGAAGACCTAGACCTCCTTGAGGAGGGAAGGTGCCAAGAAGCTGTTCGGAATGCCCGATATCGCCAAGCCTTACGGCGTTATCATCAGCGGCATGTACACAACGGACGGCTTGAGGAAGGCGATCTGGTGCTACGGAGAATACAATCCAGAGAATGGTTAAACAAACTATCCCCCGGCTAGGAGGGACCCTTCCAAGTGATTAAAGTATCCCGTCCCGGAAGCGTTCGCTTGGCTACCGAGGATGGGACACCTCTCCCAAATCCTTGGAACATCGAGCACCTCCGTAAGTTCTACACTTAATACCACGGAGGTGAGTCTTGAGTAACTTGAGATGTATGTTATAGAGTCATTGTACAAAGTCGGGTAGTTCCTCCGGGAGAACAACCGGACCTTCCTCGGAAGGTCCACCAAGTTCATGCGACACTTGTTACAGTCTCAGGACTAAAAGTGTGGCTAGCTACCCTGGGTCAAACGAGTAATAAAACACGCTTAGCCTGGTTCCGTACCCTAAGAGTGTACTTGTTTCCCCTGTACCCCGGACCTATAATGAAAGACATCTTCATTTGAAACAGACTCCACGTGCATTTATTTTGTACATACTCAACATTTTTATTTTTCTCTTTCTTGTCTATAACAAAGGCGTGCAATTCCAAAGAAATTTTTGTTCGACCGGTTCATATATAACTCGAGTTGTACTGTCGATTCTTTTGGATTCATATATTGTTCATGGCCTACTCGCCCGAATGCCGCCAAGCCAATCTAAGGCCGAAGTGTGCTATCGACTTAGCCTGGTCAAGCACCCTAAGTACGCCACTCTACCTACACCCCGGCAGGCCGAAGTAAGGCGAGTACATGTACAGTTGGATCTGGAAGAAAAGATAACGCATTCGGTTGTATTTAGAATCGCGATTGACCTAAAACTTTCTCGAGAATCGTAAGCCGCGACGAAGTTATAGGCAAGAAACGAATTTTACTATTTTTCTTGACTTCAGTGTGCAGGAAAAATAAAATACACATTGATGGAGAAAAGCCGGAGCTAACAAAGCTCCGACCCCTCTAAATGGCTTGTAATCGATGTTAACAAGCATCACCGGAGCAACCAAGCCCCGGTAAAAGATGGTGAAAAGACCCCACAAGTGGAGTCTACTGTCGACAAGTTACATGTTGGCAAAGGTCAGCACCGGAGCTACTAAGCTCCGACACCCCGGAGGACTAACTATCGATGCTCTATGCGTTGATAGGGACTATTATCGGAGCTACTAAGCTCCAATGATAGTCAGTTTGACCTCAGGGGGCCTTCACTATCGAAGACTTCGGACCTAAATTCAACAAGTTCGGAGCAAATGAGTCTTCAACAAAACATAATATCCTCTTGGTACATGTTCACAATCGAATTGTGTACATCTACCAGGGGGCCAAGTGAAGACAAAAGTGTTGAAGACAAAAAGTGAAATTCACAAAAATTTGGGGATTTCATTTATGTGGAGACAAGGGATTACATCTGGAGACAAGGGATTACAAAATTGAGGAAGAAGAAGAGAAAATACAAGTGAGAACTAAGGAAATAGTCCTAGACCCTATGGAAGAATTGAGCGACTTTTTGGGCAACCTCCGACACGTTGGCTCGGGCAGCTTCCCCTTCTCCTTCGACGGGACCTTCAAGCACCAGGTCGAGAGGAAATTGGGAGTTCCGGCTGGTGTAGCACGTCAGCACATATTCTGCGACGTTCTTCGCCAGGGATTGCCCCTCAACCTCCAATTGGTCCGCGATGACATCGCCCACCTTGGAGAGCTTGCTACCTGCCGAGCTCAATGCCTGCAGCGCTAGGTCCGGCTCCGGCTCCGGGTCATCCGGGCACACAGGACTGAAGCCCATTGGTGTCAGCGCGTCGTTGGCCTTGCCCAGGAACTCCCAAATTTGTAGGGAGTCCGCAGTCCTCAAGCTTTTCAATTCTTCCAAGGATCTTCTGGTCGCCACCAGTTCGGAATTCTCACGGGCGAGGCGCTCAACTTCTTTGGCGTTTTGCTGAATCTTCTCAGCAACCCGCTTCTCGAGTTTTCCGAGCTCCTCCTCCCGGAGGTGGATCTTGTTCCGGCGGTCGACCAGGTCCTTCTCCCTGCCCTTTACTTTCTTTTCCCTAGCAACGAGGGCACACTCCCATTCATGGAGCTCCTGTCCTCGCACCCATGCCTTCTTCTCCTCCTCTGCGCAGCGCTCTTCCAATTTCTTGGTGCGCTCCTCAAGGCTCTTGTCAGCTAGAGCCACCTTCTCGGAGAGCTCCTCCTCCCTCCTCAGGACGTCATCCCGCAGCTCTAGGAGTTTCCGCTCTTCATCTTCGAGCCATTTCTCCCTCTTCTCAAGTGCCTCTCGGCGCTTGATGAGTGTAGTGTTAATGGCCTCAAGCCTTTCGTGGCGTTCATCGGCTGCACTATTGACTGCTTTGGCCTGATTGTAGATCTCCTGGGATTGAGCATCGATGGTGCGAGTCATACTCTCTCTGTCATCCAGCAACTTGCCCTAGTACTCTAGACGGACTTTCTCCCGTTTGATCCACTCTTTGTCATCCGCTAGCCTTGACTGCGCCAGCTTAGTCTCGAAGTAGAGCCGGTTACGCCACCTCCTAAGGGTTTGGCGCTCCTCTTCAAGAGCCTTGCTGTCGTGGAAGAAGGCCAATTGGACTTGACGCAGACTGGAACATGCGTTGTCAATGGACAGTGACAACGGGATAGGTTCCGGACCTGCTGGGGTCCTCCGCTGGTTCCAGCAGGTTTTCAGATACAAAAATTGGGTCCCACTCCACAAGAGTGGCCCCCTGTGTCTCCATGGCACTAGGGCCGTCCTCCGGGATGGCCTCAGTCGCCATCAAGGAGGGCCTCGCCATCAGGTCTTCATTCACCCCCTCAGACAGGGGGCCAACAACTTCTCCGGGGCACTCCAGCTCAGCCGTGAGTACCTCCGATCTCATCACTTCCGAAGAAGGGGCCGCTTCTGGCTCTGGCCTTAGCACCTCCTCCGATGGGGGCTCGAGCTCTGACGCTTCTGTATCAACCGGCTCGGGAGTCGGAAGATCTTCATCTCCAATTGGCCCTGCAACCGAAGCTCCAACAACTACCGGCTCTGTGACCGGTGCTTCTGAGGTAGCCGGCCCAACCGCCGGGACTTCCTCAACATCCGGCACGCACGCCGGGACTTCAACCACCTCCGGCTCGACCGCCGGGGTTTCGACAATTTCCGGCTCAGAGGCCGGGATTACTACTTCCTCCGGCTCAACAGCCGGAGCTTCCATCATCTCAGCACCAGGACCCAGAGCTTCAACCTCTGGGACAGGTGCCGCTGGCACATCTTCACTCCCATGGTCCGGCGCTACCACGAGAACTTCTGTGGATGAGTCGAGGTCCATGACCACGACAGCCGGCGCCGGAGCTGTCGCAGCTTCAGCCACCACTTGGGGCAGCACCGGGACAGGAGCAGAAGACCCCACCCTCACGGGTTCAGCCACTGTGGCTGAGGGTGGAGCCTCACTCCCCTTCTTGGGGATGCTGCAGATGATGAACGAAGAAAATTAAAAAATAGTTGCTACAATTAAAACAACTATCCAAGGTAGAGATTAAAAATTACATTGGGAGGCTTCCGCACCAGCTTGCGCGGAACCTTTTTCCCGGGCGTTCTGGGCTGGTCATAGCCGGCGTGGAAGCTCCGGAAGGCCCTCGGAACTTGTCGCGGCCACGGGCGTTTCCCGAGTCGAGGCTCCCCTCGATCGGGAAGAACCCCCGGACCTAGAGGCCTCCACCGGCCCAGGTGCTGGAGTCGCGCGCCCGAAGCTAACACCCCGGGAGGACCCCACTGCGGGAACAGACGCGCTCCGGGAGGACCCCACTGCGGGAACAGTCGCGTTCCGGGAGGACCCCACTACGGGAACAGTCGCCGCAGTTGCAGAGGACCTTCCCCTCCGGGGAGAAGGAGCCAACACAGAAGTAGCGTGTCCGACAGACCTTCCGTCGGCGTACTGCAGCTTCCTCTTCCGGCTCACGGGTTCATCCGCCAGCTCCTTGCCTTTGCCGACGACTTCTTCCCTCGGCTTCGGAGCAGGGTCGGAGCCATCCTTGGGCACTCCGGGGATCGCTACCCCAGTGGTTGATCTTCTCTCGACGACACCAAGGTCGTCAAGCATGGGCATCTTCCGCCGGAGCTCCCTGCTGAACTCCACTTCCACGTTCAGAGGAAGAAAAGCTGATGGTGGAGTCAAGTCGTCGCCTTCGACGTCGATGCCATGCTGGAACTTCTTGAGGTGGAACTCCAAAGTTTTCCCCACCATGTTGGACTTCAGCCCGGTCTCGACCCGGTCGTCGTCCATCACGTTGTTGAGGGCCCATGCGAGTTTCTCCCTCCTCTTCAGCGGCGCCCATCTGTTGGCCAAGAAGTTGCAAAACACTGCCTGGGGAGTCAATCCTCCCTCCACGCATTGGTGGATCCTGGTCAAAACAAGGTTGAAGGCTTCCCCTAGCACCGGAGCTTCACTCCAGATTGTCGTGTCGATGCTGGGAAGACCTTCGGGCAGATCCAGCCTCTCGTGCTCCTCCACCCTGACGACTATCCAGTCCTTCTTCCAGTCATCCCACTTCCCAGAGGGAAAGGACCGGAGATACTTGAATGGGCACTTCTTGCGCTTCACGAAGTAGTAGAAGCCAAGGTACTCATTGCTCCGGCCGGTGGTGTGGACGGTGAAGAAGGTCCGGAAGAGTTCAATGCAGGGGGGATGCCCACCCACATCTCACAGAAGTGGACGAAAATGGACACAAGAAGAATGGAGTGGGGGCCGAGATGATACAACTGCAGACCATAAAAGTCTAGCAGCATCAAGAAAAAGGAAGAAAAAGGTGGGATCAACCCCACCATGGCGTACGAGGAGAAGTACACCATTTCGCCAGAGTGCTCCTTCTCAAACGGTAGCTCTCCACCGGCGCAGACCGAGCGGTTGAAGAAGTCCGAGGACCACCCCATGAGGGCCTGGACCTTCTTCAAATCGCCGTCGGTCTTCAAGCGACTCTCGCGGAGACCCAACTCCATTGCGGCACGGCTAGGCAAGAGAAGAAGAGCAAAGCACAAGTTGGGAGTTTGAGCGCAAGATCAGATGGGAGGCGTGAAGATCTCCCGACGGTGCGCGCTTTCCTTCTTAAGTAAGCCCTCGCAACGCTTGGATGGAAACCGCAAGGAAGTCGAAGATACCATTCAAGAACTCCACTCTGCTGATGACAAGGGGGCCCGGGACCACTCCAACGATCAAGTCGAGGTTCTTACCTAGGCAAACGGTTGTCATCAAGAGGTGGGAAACCCGAAGGCGACGGCCTGACAAGGCGCGCAGAACCGATACAGTTTTCGTATCGGGAACCGGCGACCTTCAATTGCATGAGATCCGCACGCCAAAGATCTCATCTGCCGCACGCGGGATACGCCACTCGGCGAGGATTTAACTCCAAGTCCTCGCCAACGGCACCTTCAAAGACCCTTGAAGACTCAGTTCAAGAGTCGCGAGGATGGACCCACCTCCGGCAGAATGACTTCACCCCAGTGGTCTTCCCCGGAGGTAGGTCCAGGGGGCCACTGTCAGTACCCTAGAAACCGTACACCCCTTGAGGTTACAAAGATCTCAAAGGAAAGTCATCTACTTGGTTTGAAGACCCTCGGAGGCCCACATGTCAGACATAACCGGACCCGCTTCTCCAACATGGTTAATCCTAGGGTCGCCACGTGTACTACCAAACCGGAGCTACCGCCCACAAGGGGGAAGCTCCGGGCCATGTACCGAAATGGTACCTCCGGACTTAACCCCAGACCGAGAGAAGCTCCGGACTTGACACGTGTCAGGTAGCCCCAGAGCTACCTGATTCCCACAGCAAGCTCCGGAGCTGCCACGTGTCCAATCGTCGGATCTTCAACCTCTAACCTCCGGAAGACCACGCAACGGCTCCGGATATTCAAAGGGGAATCAAGGACTTCAAGACCCGATTAAGTGCCATTAATACCATATTAATGACACTTAAACGGACGATCTTAACACCAATAACGGTACTGTCAAAGCCCGTTACAGGGTCATTAAGAGCAATTAAACGTGTATCAATACTAGTAACCGCCGGGGCCACATGTCGGGCCAGGCTAACCTGTAACGGCTTGCCCTTGTACTATAAAAGGACAGGCCGACGACACGTTCAAGGAGAACACACACGCACCATAGACGCTCAATACAAGCTCATACAGCTAATACAGAACCAACACACACGTGGAGTAGGGTATTACGCTCAGGCGGCCCGAACCACGTAAAACTCTTGTGTCTCCCGTGCCATTTACAATTCACCTTATTGAATCTCCGCGCGCCCACACCGAACTTCAAACTCCTATAACACTTTAGTAGTGTCGGGAGATCTGCCGGTTCCAAACCACCGATAGTGTTCTTCCCCTGGGACATTCTCAAACGATGTATCATGAAACTCGTTAGTTGTGGTGGATTCAGGACAAATTTCAGAAGAGATCCTAGCAGTGCTATGCATATATTTCATAGGAAAAATATTCTCAAAAAACGTTGCATCACGAGATTCCATAATAGTATCAACATGCATATCAGGTATCTCAGATTTAACTACTAAAAATTTATATGCGATGCTCCGATGAGCATAGCCTAGAAAGATACAATTCACTGTCTTTGGTCCCAGCTTGCATTTCTTGGTAATTGGAACATTGACTTTTGTCAAACATCCCCAAGTACGCAAGTATGAAAGTGAAGGTTTTCTCCCAACCCACTCCTCATAAGGGGTTTTCTCTTTATTCTTGTTTGGAACGCGGTTTAGGACATGACATGAAGTCAATAGAGCCTCCCCCCACCATGCCTTAGATAAATCGGACGTGTCTAACATGGCATTCACCAAGTCACACAATGTGCGGTTTTTCCTCTCGGCTACCCCGTTTGATTGGGGTGAATGGGGAGGCGTCCTCTCATGTATAATACCGTGTTCTGCACAAAAATCATCAAATATTTTGGGAAAATACTCACCACCACGATCTGACCTAAGACGTTTGATCTTTCTCTCTAATTGAGTTTCTACTTCAGATTTATAGATTTTAAAGTAGTCTAAAGCTTCATCTTTAGTTTTCAACAAGTAAACATAACAGAATCTAGTAGAATCGTCTATTAATGTCATAAAATATTTCTTTTCACCTTTTGTCAACACACCATTCATCTCGCATAGATCAGAATATATGAGTTCTAATGGTGCCAAATTTCTCTCCTCGGCTGCCTTGTGAGGCTTTCGAGGTTGCTTTGACTGCACACAACTATGGCACTTAGAACCTTTGACAATAGTGAATTCCGGAATTAATTTGAGACTAGATAGCCGATTCATTAAACCAAAATTAACGTGACATAAACGAGAATGTCAAACACTTGCATCATCATTAATACCGCCACACATATGGTTTACTGACTTATTACTAAACCTCGAAAGAGAAAAGCGGAACAAGTCTCTGCATTCATAGCCTTTACCAATAAATTGTCCATGCTTAGACACAACTATTTTATTGGACTCTAAAACTACTTTAAACCCATCTCTGCATAGAAGGGTACTGCTAACAAGAATCTTATTCATAGTAGGGACATGCTGCACGTTCTTCAGCTGGACAATCTTTCCCGAAGTGAACTTCAGATCGACCGTGCCAACACCACGAACAGAAGCATGTGACCCATTCCCCATTAGGACGGCTGAATCCCGGACGAACTGGTAAGAAGTAAACATGGACATGTCAGAACATACATGAACATTAGCACCCATATCAAACCACCAAGATGGTGTTTGAGAAATAGAAAGAACAATAAAGGAATTACCGTACCCATCTGCATTGCTGGATGTCACGATGTTGACATTCTTTTTCCCTTTGCGATCTGCCCTCTCAGGACAGATCTTGGAAATATATCCCTGCTCCCCACAGGTGTAGCGGCAACCATCATTGGCTTTGTTTGACTTCTTCTTCTTGAAAGCAGTAGTTTTGTTTGGCTTGAATAGAGACTTGTTCCCTTTGTTCTTAACATAGGGTTTCTGCATCATATTAGCATTGTCGCTAGATTGACCCTCGCCTCCTT
This sequence comes from Tuctoria greenei, assembly GCA_036927565.1. Taxonomy (NCBI): domain Eukaryota; kingdom Viridiplantae; phylum Streptophyta; class Magnoliopsida; order Poales; family Poaceae; genus Tuctoria; species Tuctoria greenei. The sequence goes on from JAYESD010000003.1 coordinate 230,519,050, forward strand.
TCTCAGTAGCGTCCTTAGCCCAAGCCTTCTCCTCAACATCAAGAGATGCTATCAGGTTTTCAACTGATATTTCTTGTCTCTTGTGTTTGAGGGTTGTGGCGAAGTTCCTCCATGATGGAGATAACTTTGCAATAATGCACCCAACCACAAACTTATCGGGTAAAGGACACTTAAGGAGATTGAGCTCTCTCGCAAGGCACTGTATTTCATGAGCTTGTTCAACTACAGGATGGTTGTTAACCATCTTGTAGTCATGAAAATTCTCCATGATATACAGTTCACCACCTACATCGGCTGCACCATACTTAGCGTTAAGTGCATCCCAGAACTCCTTCCCATCTGTGATTGTCAGATAGACACCACAGAGTTTATTATCAAGAACACTTAAGATGCATCCTCTCAGGGCAGAATTGGCTTCCTCGAACTTTGTCTGTTCTTCAACAGACAAAGGACCTTGAGGCCTGCCCTCGGTTACCCAGAAGATCTTAAGCGACTGGAGCCAGAGCGTGGCCTTAACTTGCCACCTCTTGAAGTGCACGCCAGAGAATTTCTCCGACCTCAGTGCATCGGCCAAAGTCATCATGTTCAATTCAGGAAATTGCCTAATAAAGTTTTTGGATTGTTAGAAAATAAGAGACAATTTACTGAAAAATTCCGGAAAAACACGAGAAAAACAGCAGCGATCGGCAGACAGACGAGACGAGAAATAACGCGTACCGATTTGAAGTCGACCGCACCGCTGTAGATCGGACGGAGAACATTCGCTGCAGGCGTTGGTGACGACGTTGAGCCGCAGCGCCCGATCTGCTCGGTAGACGAGCCGTGATGAAGAACACGAGCAGTCGCGCGAAGCGCTTCCCAAAAACCTTATTCGCCCTCTCCCGGTGCAGGATCGCAAGGGCGAGAGGTTCCGGAGACCTGCTCTCCCGATCGTCGGTGCACGCCGGCGCTCGGGATGGAGTTGACTAGAGGCGGCACAAGAAACGCGAACGTGGGAACGAACTGATTGTAGGGTGCGCTGCCGTACCGCGGACGCCCGTATTTATAGAGTCCCAGAAGGCGGTTCGTATGTGATCCAGAGAGTCCAGATCCGAACTGACTCCGCAGTCGTAGACCCGTCCGTCTCCAACGACTTGGACTCTGACTCGGTAGCCCCAAAAATTCGGGGGCACAAAAGCTCAATTTAATTTTCTGCAAATATATAAAATTTGGGCTCGGCTCAAATTCACACGAACACACGAGCGCGCGTGGGCCACCCCTCTCTTCCTCTCTTCTCTCTCACTCAAGGAGTGGAAGAGCAACCTCCCTTATATGTAGGGGTTGCTCCACTTCCACTTCCCATGTGGGACTAAACACTTAGCACCACTCCCTCTTGCCTTAATGGGCCTTTCAGATTTATTGGGAATTAATTCTGAATATTATATGGGCCAAGCCCATTTATCCAACAAAACATACAACAATATGCAAATACAGAGAACATACGATTTCCTGAAATTGGAGGCCTGGCCCATCATGACCATGACCCTGAATGCGTAACAGCGTAACGTCAGCGAACTTTTTTTCCGTCTTGATGGACGAAGATGCTCACGTTTTTGGACTCTTCTCCTCGTCCGGAACTGCTGGGGTTTTTCAGGTCTGGCAGACGAGAAAAAAAAAAAACAGGGGAGCCCATGAGCCGCCACGGCAGCTCGTGCATGCTCCCAACAGCCACATGGGCGGCTGCAACAGCGCTAGCATACGAGTTGGTGGCAGCTAAAGCTGGAACTGCTATGGTATGGATGAGAGCAGATAAACCTTTGGCTACATTTATACCTTATCGCATTTTTTTACTTTTGGTACTCCCTCCGTCTCGAAGAGTTTATTGTTCTATAGTTTATTTTTGAACTACAAAGCGACAAACTTTCCGGAACGGAGGGAGTAATCAAATGGGAACGTTAAACGGTGTGTGAACTGTCAATCATTCACACTAATTTTTCGCAGATACAGTACTTGATCACTTGACAGAAAAAGCAAATGAGATGCCAAAAACAAGAACAAAGGCACCCAGATGCTAACCTTTTTCGGCACTTGTTCCCAATTCAAGTGTCTGTACTGTACCTCAACCCACGCCACACCAGCTGAATAAATAAACTGACGCAAAGCGAGCCGGCAATAATGGCCGCTCTTCCACCACCCTGCCCCGCTCCGGCTCCACCGTGCACGACACACCGCCGCCTCAAACCTGACCTCACTCCACTCACATTACTCCACTACTGCCGCGCGGCGCTCCCCCGAACCCGCGCCGAGCCATGGCGTTCCTGGTGCAGCACGGCCACGGCGCGAGCAGAGCCGGCGCCGGAAAGAGGAAGCCGCCGAGGCACGGGCACGGCGCGAGGGCGCCCGCGGCCAAGACCCCGAGCAAGGTGGAGCCCGGGAACCGCCAGCTCGCGGCTTGCCTACTCGCTCTGCTACTCTGCATCTGCGGCGTGGACAAGCTCCTCCCCGTGCTGTCGTCGTCACGGGTCTCCTGTAAGTCGAGACTCGAGGGTTCATCCACCAAACCAGGCAACCAATAGATACACAGCGGTAGAAGCGGCTGCTGCTTCTCGACTTCTCGAGTTCTAGAACTGATCTGCTTATTTGTGTTTTCGATGGCAATGGAGCGCGCCCAGTGGAAAGGAAGAACCTTGCTATGCATGCCAGCTCCGATGACACTGAAGGTGGGGGAGCACATCAAGATCCTGCTTGAGGTTCAGAACTTGGCATTCAGTTTGTTTTACCAACCTGTTTGCACTTGCAGGGGTTGGAGTTGGAGCACTGAGTTCTTGGCAGAGTAGTGTAGATGTAGTACCGATTCTTCCAAGAGCCGGTCTTGATCCTTTCAGAAGCCCGCCGCCTGCAGAATCAGGTGAGGATAGAGCTCAACAAGAAACTATCTCGTCTCCATTGCCTCTTTCCCTTGTCCAGCCAGAATGCCAGATCATATTTCATGGTTTCGAGTACCATCAGTGTGCTGGACTGGACCACACTAGTTGCATCATGGTCTGGGACAGTGTCATGGAAGTACTGTGTTGGGCATGTCTCGGTTTGGGATCTTTTGATCGATCTTCTGCTCGGGGTCCCCTGTAGTTCTATAATTAGCATGGCCCTCGATTATGCATGAGCTGGTTAGATATATGGTTGGCGAGAAATTATTCAGAAGTTTGTTGGTTTTGAAGTGGTAGTAGTAGCTAGCGGTACTATATTGTTTTTCTCAAAGTGATTCTTTTCCCTACCATGCATGTCAATTGGTCGGTGTATTTAGCTCAATATTTCTCATTCTGGACTCGGTCCCAGCTTCCACAACTGAGGCTGGAGGGAACCTTATGTAATTAGTTGTTGTTGTTCTTGTTCTTCTATTAATTATTATGGTAAAATATAGCAGGTTACCGAAATGTGGCATCCATTCTCTAGGACATATAGTTTCCTTATGAAAATCGGTAGGATTGTTCCACATTGATCATGTAAACACACTGCTAAAACTTTGTAGAACGTATTCCACAATGACCATACAAATAAATCACTCATTCCATTCTTAAATATATTGATTTTTAGGACACCAAATTTAGCTAACGTCATATATAGATGGAAGGTAGTACTTAGTTACTGATTCTAGTGGAACTGTCGACATACATATCCTCGGAAATTATTAGGAATTGTTACATGTTGGCTTTATTTAGAAGAATTCTTCCATATATCTTTCTTTTTGTTTTTCTTTTTTTTTGCAAGTTACCAAGATACCACTAGCACATCACTAAAGGACACTGGACATTGGGCAAAGAGTTTTCTTTTCACTTGATGGTTATTTTGCTCTACTTTCAATCAGTGCTCAAAATTTAAATAGTTATTAAATGTTACATTCTATTCTGCAGATGCCAACCTTACAAATGACACTGTCAAGAATGGAACATATTTGGAAAATAAACCAGGGACTGAGGGACAGCTCACATCTTCTGCTGGATCTGATTCCCCTCCTGAAAACTCTTTCATGAAACCTCAGAGTCAGAGACCAGGTGAGAAAATGGTATACTGATGCTCTGTTAATGATTTTCAGTGAAGTACCAATTCACCTTTTGTCCCTGTAAAGTTGACTGTGTAGCAGTAGTACTGCAGTGTTTAAATTTCAAAAAATGAACGGCTCACATGATATCTTACTTTCTAGCAATTACAGATATTCAACTTTCAGTTCCTAGAAGTAAGATACATTGTGATGATAAGAGTAGGGACGAGGGCTTCCCTTATGCAAGGCCAATCATCTGCCAGTTGTTGGGTGATGTGCGAGTTGCTCCAGGAAGTTCTTCAGTTGCTCTTACAATGCCAACACGGAAAAGCAGGGAAATCCGGCGGATTAGGCCATATGCTCGCCAGGATGATACATTACCACCTCTTGTAAGAGAAGTGGCCATCAGAGCAGCTGCAAATGAAAATGATGCCCCCAAATGCAGCGTCAACCATGATGTTCCAGCAGTCATATTCTCGATAGGTGGATATACTGGAAACTTCTTCCATGACATGTCTGATGTGCTGATCCCACTATATCTGACTTCCTTCCGGTTCAAAGGGCGGGTAAAATTTTTCATTACAGACTACAAGCAGTGGTGGATTCAGAAATACAAGCCAATGCTACGCAGGCTTTCACATCATGACATACTTGATTTTGACACTAACAAGGATGTTCACTGCTTTCAGCATGTGATTGTTGGGCTTGTGAGAGATAGGGACCTCATCATCCGCCAACATCCCACGAGAAACCCTAAGAGATACACAATGCTTGACTTCATGAGATTCTTGCGCCATTCGTATGGTCTCAGCAGGGACAGGCCATTGGTCCTTGGTGAGCAGCCTGGCAAGAAACCAAGAATGCTGATCATATCAAGGCGAGGCACGAGGAAGCTCCTGAACCTTCGTCGAGTGGCTGCCGTGTCAAGAGCACTAGGATTTGATGTGATCATCTCAGAAGCCGGTGGCAACTTAAAGAGGTTTGCGACAATGGTGAACTCGTGTGACGTGCTTGTAGCAGTGCATGGCGCTGGTCTCACGAACCAAGTATTTCTCCCAACGCAAGCGGTGGTGATCCAGATAGTCCCATGGGGGAGAATGGACTGGATGGCCACCAACTTCTATGGGGAGCCGGCGCGCGGCATGAACCTGAGGTATCTGGAGTACCACATCTCAGAGGAAGAGAGCAGCCTGGTTCACAAGTACCCAAGAGAGCACATGGTGTTCAGGGATCCCATGGCAATCCATAGTCAGGGATGGAACGTGTTGTCAGAGGTGATCATGAAACAGGATGTGAAACTCAATCTGAAGAGATTCAAGCCTACACTTTTGCAAGCCCTGGACCTTCTTCAGGCGTAGTTTGACAGAAAGGTGACAATTTTATTCTTTCTTGATTCTTGTGCCATATGTAGTCCATTCTTTTTTTTTTTACTTAATTCTTTTTCTGACCTAGAATTGCAATAGTTCAAGCGATTGTTCACGCCATCCAGGAAGAGCTAAAACTCTGGTCCTCAGATGGCTGTAGCCATCTAGCGGCTCTGTTACAGCCACCTCCTGCTCTGTAAAATCTTGTAAACACTCTTTCTTGCTTATAATATAAGGTCATGGCCTCTTTCGAAAAAACTTGTATTCCTACTTCCTCCGCGCCCAAATAGTTGGAAAGTATTTGGAGACGGAGGAAGTACCTGAAAAGAAGTACAGTAATTATGTGCTTATTTCATGAATAAAAACAGTAGTGTAAAGACACCATATATTTCTAGCTAAAGACTACAACATCGGCTTGAAAATTACATGAAGAAAAAAAAGGAAAAGGAAACGAGGAGCCTCTATTTAGGAAGCCCAGGTCCAGTTTAAATTTCCGGCCCACCCACCGCAATGGGCTGACCATGGAACTACCGAACAGGCCTAAGAGCCCAAACAAGATGAAACGGTCCGGTATTAAGTTACCACTTTCTAATTTACTCCCTCATTTCTCAAAAGATTGTCACATTCTAGTTCATTTTTGAACTAGAATGTGACAATCTTTTGAGAAAGGAGGGAGTATATTTTACTTAAAAACGATAAATTTTTTAAAACAGAGTAATTTCGTTGTTCTTTTTTTTTGTGTGCACAAAAAAATATATGTTCGGAAGAAGAAGAAAATGTGAATCCATAAAAATACATAGCTCATAAGCGACAATCTTTTTTGGAATGGAATGAGTACATATAACATGTTAGTAGGTAATTGTCTTCTAAGTATAAAAATGAATAAGAAGGCGATAAATATTTAGGAACGAATTGAGTATATACCACTCCTGCCCAATTTTTAAAAAATAGTACTCTCTCCGTCCTCATAAACTTGTCGCTTTGTAGTTTATTTTTAAACTACAAAACGACAAATTCATGGAACGGAGGGAGTACGTATAAAGCACGTCGTTTTCGGTTGAGGGCTATAAATAAACGATGTCGTTTTAATTACTGGCGCGTATGCATCAACGTCTCTACTGCCTAAGGTTTCTAAGCACCTGAAGCAGCACCGGCCTGAAACGGTCGACGTTGACGATGATATCCTGACCATTCAAGAACGTGCGCCTCAAGAATGTGAACCCCTTATTGTGCAGCGCCGTCGGGTTGGTGAAGACCTCGTGGTCCCTGGGGTACTTGTCCTTGAGCGTACTCTCCTCGACGGCGACCTCGTACTGGATGTACCTGAACCCCAGCGCCTCCGCCGGGTCGCCGAAGTCCAGCCGCGCGATCCACCGGAGGCCGCCCCACGGCACGATCTGCACCACCGCCGCGCCCGGCGGCAGGAACACCATGTTGGTCAGCCCCGCGCCGTGCACGCCCACCAGCGCGTCGTACGAGTTGATCATCCGCCCCACCCGCGCGACGTCGTCGGACGGGTTCAGCTCGCTCACGACGGCCTCGAAGCCGACCTCCTCCGCCGCGCGGCACACGGCGTCGATGTTCAGAAGCTTCCGGGTGCCGCGACGGGAGATGATGAGCAGCCGGGGCTTGTTGTTCCTGCTGCCGTCGTCGCCGGCCGGGCGCGTGGTCGTCGTCGCGTCCCGGGGCAGCGAGAGCGCGCGCCGGAGGAACCGCGAGAAGTCCGGCATCGTGGGCCCGGCGGCGGCGGCACCCCGCTCGATGAGGAGCTCACGGTGCGCGCGCAGGGTGATCACGGCGTGGCGGAAGCAGTGCACCTCCCCGGCAGCGCCGGCCTTGGCGAGGTCGATGTGCGGGTGGCGCGACAGCCCGCGGAGCAGCGCGCCGTACTTGGCGAGCCACCGAGGGTCCGCGTCGGTCACCACCAGCTGCACGTCGTCGTCCCCGCGGTAGTAGTGGCGCCGCGCGGTGCTGTAGTACAGCGGGACGATCACGTCGGTGAAGTCGTGGAAGATGTTGCCCGCGTACCCGCCGACCGAGAACACGACCGCCGGCGCGGCGTGCGTCCTCGTGCACCGCGGCGCGGCCTCGGCCATCGTCATGGTCCGCACGGTGATCTCCGTGACGCGGCCCATGGCCGTCGCGTCTCCCTTCCGCGGGTACGGCCGGACCTTGTGCGTCGTCGTCGTCGTCCTGGTCGCGCCGCCCACCGCCGGGTCGACGACGACGACGAACGTCGCGGCACTGGCGTCCATGCGGATGTCACCAGCGAAGTCGCACACGTCGGCGCGGGAGCCGGAGAAGTCGCACGGTGGCAGCCGCTGGCGGTCCACGGAATCTGAGCGCGCCGTAATGCCCGTGTCCCCTGGAGGACATGATACAAATTTTTTATAATCACATGATAAATGCCGTTATTACCGTGCATCGGGATTGACGCTTGAATTAATTCTCCGAGCATGACACTATGGTTTGTTTAGTTAGATCAGACAGACCTGGAAGTTCGTGCCGTGGAAACGTCGTGGGTTGCGCGGCTATTGCGGCGGCGGCCGTGACGTGCACGGCGTCGTCTCTGACCGGCTCAGCGGCGGTGCCTGTCAGGAGGACTTGCAAGTCAAATTGGCGTTCTCGCGACTGTGGAATTGCGGCGGCGGGGGTTGCGGAAGACGCGTACCTGGTGCTGCCCGGTCGTCGGAATTCGATATCGAGGTGGCGGCATGGCTCTCCTCCGGTTCTGCTTCTCCGACGACACCGTTGGTCCCTACTACCGCTGCTGCCGTCGCGTTTCTAACCTCTGAAGAAGATAATAAAAAACGCAAACGAAGAGTGTCAAATTAAACCAGGTGTTCAGCAAATGAAGGCGAATACTTACTGATCGTGTGACGACGACTGACGTACCATGGCCGGCGGACGAGCCCAGGGTCTCGGCGGCGGCCGGCTCGCGCAACGACGTCTTCAGGCTAACTGCACGACATCACGAGAAACACATCGTTGTATGTTCAGAATCCAGAGGCGAAGCAGGTGGATTCGCATATAATACGACGTGCATGAACATGCCGTGAGGAGGAGGAGGAGGAGGAGGAGGAGCTAGCACGGACGTGTGTCGAAGACGGCGGCGTCGTGGCGGGAGGTGAGGAGGAAGACGAGGACGAAGAGGAAGCAGCCGACGACGACGGACACCCGCCTGAAAAGCTGCGACTCCAGCCGCAGCGGCGGCGACGACCTGCTTCTCCCCTGCTTGTCGCCGCCGCCTTTCATGGCCCGGTGACCCGACCGATCGAAGAGGAAGCAGCTGGCGTGTGGCATCCAATAATGACCCGATGAATCGAAGAACCAGCTCGAGCTCGTTCTTCTTTCCACAGGACGGTAGTAGTTGTACTATACTGACTGGCGCAGCTGAAACAAATGGAAGTCAGAGGAGAGCAGCAGCGGATCTACTTATGCTACTATAAGCTATAGCCGCCGCTTATCATTCTCTGTTTGCTCGGCGCATGTGCGCTTCGTCATGCACGCATTAGCGGGTTTGGTGAAGCAATTAGCGAGCCTTTCGTGTTTTTTACGAGCTGGTGAAGTTTCTTTCCGTGTTCACCACCTTTACATCTCGTCTCGTCAGCCTTAACAACGCCAGCCTACCTAGCTCAAGTTCTTTCTGCTCGTTTTACTATCACACGTTTTAATTAAACTATGTTGATCGGTTTTCATATAATAATCGTCATGGAAAGGCAGAGGTGCACTACAAGTGGTAGATGACTTCAGCTCAGGCTCAGGATGATGGAAGCGCAGCATGCATCTGATCTGACTACAAAATTGTGTGTGAATGGACGCAGCTGCGGCACGGAAGTCGAGGTTACGGACGACCATCGGCGGCTGTAGGTCACGGGGTTACCGCACTGATTCCGGTGGACCTCCCGCCTGCAGCCGAGGCACCACGGCGATGTCGTGGATCGAATCAACATTTCCATTTGCATTATCTAGAAAAATGAGCATTTATCCGTCAAAAAAAATGATCGTTTGCATATCTGGGCCAATCGGCTGAGCCTACAGTTGCGGACCACAAGAACGTGTGGGCCGACTAGGAAGCCCATGGCCCAACTAAAAAGCCCCAATCCACGATGCTCACATTTATGGGTCCAAAAGCATCTTAACGGGGCCACATAGCAATAGAAAAATATTGGAATAGAAAATAACGTAGTAGGAACGAGAAAAGTGAAAAACCGCAAGAATATAACGAGACTGGACACGATGGTGAATCGATGAAATGGTACAGTAGTGAATCTGAATGGGTGCACGTAAACGATCGTAGGAGTCAGACGAGGTCAACGGTTTTGTTTGTAATCATACTTACAATCCAACATAATATAATAAAATCGAACATGAACTGTGTCATGCACGCACGTTTTCGCGACAGAAGGAAGAAGATCAGCGTATGTATAATTGAATACTGATACATCCGAGAACGATCGATGGACGAGCTCCATCATCCCTCGCCAAGAAGATTCCAAATTCCGGCGTACGAATTTCGTTATTTTGCTTCCGTGATCTGCCGACTTGCTATAGTATTATTAGCCCCCGCTAGCTCTTAAAAAAAGTTGATGTTAGCAGGCACTGTTAGGTTTAATCCCACATCGGATATTGATGATGGGGGAGCCCAACATATAAGGTGGAGGGAACCTCACCTATCAGGCTAGTCTTTTGGGTTGAGGTGGCCCATGACCTTGGTTGGGGCTCCGGTTGGGCTTGCTTGCGTAGCAGGCCCGTTGCGACCTGGGCTCGCGGTAGGGGCCCGTCTGCGTGACGGGCCGGGCCGCATTCTAACAAGTGGTATCAGAGCCAGGTCGCAAACTCATAACGTCTCCCGGGCCACACACGGATATCGGGCCGTCGGAGAGACCTCCCGGGCCACATGAAATCGGGCTGTCGGAGTGGTGTTCACCCGAGTGTGAAGGGGAGTAGGACCACCCGATGTGTGATGAAGGGGGAGATTGTTAGGTTTAATCCCACATCGGATATTGATGATGGGGGAGCCCAACATATAAGGTGGAGGGAACCTCACCTATCAGGCTAGTCTTTTGGGTTGAGGTGGCCCATGACCTTGGTTGGGGCTCCGGTTGGGCTTGCTTGCGTAGCAGGCCCGTTGCGACCTGGGCTCGCGGTAGGGGCCCGTTTGCGTGACGGGCCGGGCCGCGTTCTAACAGGCACTAACTGATCTAGCCATGGCACCAACCGATCAATTCAATGGCTGCAGCTGCTTAATTAGCCGCACACATACTATACGCTGTAAACCATGATTGGATACACCCAGTAGCATTGTCGTTTGTAGCATATACTTATGTGTGTTTGCATGTCGAAACATAACAAGTGGTTTATATGGAGACTAGCTATACACAGGGCAACAAGTGGTTAGTGCCGCGTCACTGTCGTCGGATCCTGATCTTCCCTGTACTACAACGAAGAACGTCACTGTCCACGGGGCAAGAACCGGATTCAGGAATCGCGGCACGGGGATGGATACACGTACGTGCGTGTCTGATTAAGCGTCTCTTGAGGCACGGAACATGTCCCTTGTCGTTGGTCCACAACAAGACACGCAGAGCCGAGTAATCCCAGCAGCTAGCTGGGGATGAAGGCCGGAGCTTGGGTGGTAGTGGGACAGTGAGCTCCATCATCCCGAGAATTTAGCGCAGCTGAAGAGGAAGAGGTTGGGCGGTGACGCTGTCGGAGATGGTGGCTAGAAGAAGGGGGGAAGGGGTAGACAGGAGGACAGTGTGAGCGAGGAGGATTTGGAGGGTGGCACGACGACGATCGACGGTGAGGCCGGCCGGGCAGGCTTGCGGAGGAGCAGGAGCTATATAGGTCGATGATGACGGATCGATGTGACAGAGAGGATGGAGACGACGACGGACGGGCGTGTCATCCTGCGAGGACGCAACTTGACAACTTGCGTGCGCGTAGATTAGCATTGCCCGCCCCATTCGCTGCCATACACACGTGCTTCGCCAAGCTGCAGCCGCGCGCCCACCCAAGGAGAAATATTCTTGCATATATTCATGTACTGCCCAGCAGCAGGCCAGCACGACGTGTGAGCCGAGGAAGGAGACGACGACGACGGAGAGAACATGACGGATGGGTCATGCTCCGCATCAACCTCGCACGCAGAAGCCAGCCAGCGTCCGGTCCATGAGGCCTGAAGCCATGACCATCTCTGTCCGAGTGAGTCCAATCAATAAAAAACAGGAGAGCGCATTGAAATAAATAAACGTTCAATTATATTAGGCTGGCCGCCGTATCATTATTGGGGTTGAACCCTTCGTCACTAACAACCGGCTCATGGACGCCAAGCTAGGCGTTGTCAGGCTGCGAGGGAATATAAGCAGCTCTCCCTTGTCTTCCTCCATTTCTGTTGTTCGGTTTCGGTTACATAATTGAGGGCGCTGGCCTGGCCAGAGGCTTCGTTCCTCCATTGGCCACCAATAAAGCTGCCTATATATACACACACGGAAAAGCAACGAGTGCAAGTTCTTGGATCGGGCGACGACGCCACTGCCAACACGTCGTCGGCGACGGCGCGACGGCACTAGCTAGTAGAACAACGGCCACCATGAAGGGCGGCGGCGCGGCAGGAGGAGGAGAGAAGCAGCAGGGGAATAAGGGCAGAGCTGTGCCGCTGCGGCTGGAGTCGCAGCGGTTCAGGCTGCTGTCCATCGTCGTCGGCTGCTTCGTCTTCTCCCTCGTCTTCCTCCTCTCGTCCCGCCCCGACGGCACCGCCTTCGTCACCAGTCAGTTCGCACGGTAACTCTTCGTCGACGTCGTTCGTGCTTCACGTTTTCGTTGCTTGCTCTGAAAATTTTTAAGCCGCGCGCGCGCGTGTGTTCCAGTGAGCCCCAAGGCGTCGTTGGAGGACGCGCGGAGTTCGGCGGCGGACGTCCTCGAGACCCTGCGCTCGTCGTCGGCGGGCTTGGGTACGTGCGCTGTTGCGGTGCAGCACTTGCCTTGATATATAAGTCGCCGTTGATTACACGCGCGGTGAAGTCGTGGAGCGGCGATCTTTAATCTCTCTCTCTCCAGTTTGCTTAGACACGTCGGGTCAACCAGTGTTTTTCGATGATTCAGGTCGCGATTTCCATGTGGACATCGTGCCACGGCGCGGGGGTGTTGGCAGCCGAAGCCACCTTGAGCAGAGCAACGACAAGGCCGTCATGGAATGTATGTTGCTCATGCATGGCGCAACCCATGAAAGACGACGAAGAGCTTGGTAACGTTGGGTAGAAAAGGATCGTGACGATCAACTGTTTTGATTTTCCTGCAGGGGTCAGGGACACGGTGATCGTGGAGGAGAGGAGCAGCGACGTCGAGGGGGAAGCAGAACCGGAGGAGCCGGCGGCGGTAGAGCGCGACGACCGCCGTGACAGCAATGCCGCCACCGCCGCGGCGTCTAACTCCGGAGACCGGCCAGTACTCCGAGGTAAGTGCTCGCGCGGGAAAAGAGTCTGTTCTCCGGAGTGCGATCGAGGGCGCGAACAACTTGACTAGCTTGTGGAACCTGGCAGGTGTCGAGGAGAAGGACGTCCAAGACAACGCCGTACAGACCACGGCCGCCGCGATCACCGCTCAGCCGGCCGTGGAAACGCCGTCGGCTCGGCCCGACCAGCCAGGTGTGCCTAACTAGGAAAACCAGCACGGCGAATTCCAGTCACACAACAGAAAGTAATTTAAGTAACAGTAAGAGCGTGATGTGATGTACGGTTTGTATCGTGTGCAGAGGAGAAGCAGCAAGTTGGCGGTCAGGTCAAGCTTCAGGAGCAGCAGGAGGAGCGGAAGGAACCAACAAGTACGTAGTACAATGACAACGGCGAAAGCAAACGCCGAACCGAACCGTGGCATCATAAACTAATCTAATCGCGAACTTGTCGAGAAGTGCGGCGTATACGTCTAATAACGAACTGACGAACGTGGTGGCATCACGATCGACGCGTGTGCAGGTTCATCTGGGCACCACCGGCAGCCAACAAGGCCGCCGCCGCTGTGCGACTTCTCCGACTTCCGCAGCGACATCTGCGACTTCGCGGGCGACATCCGCATGGACGCCAACGCGTCGGCGTTCATCGTCGTCGTTGATCCGGCGAGCGCGGGGGAAACCACCGGTCGTCGACAGCGGCACAAGGTACGGCCGTACCCGCGGAAGGGCGACGAGGCGTGCATGGGCCGCGTCACCGAGATCACCGTGCGGACGGCGGCGGCGGCGGCCGACGACGTCGTCGCGCCGCCGCGGTGCACCCGGACGCACACGGCGCCGGCGGTCGCGTTCTCGATCAGCGGGTACACGGGCAACATCTTCCACGACTTCTCCGACGTGCTCGTGCCGCTGTACAACACCGTGCAGCGGTACCGGGGGGACGTGCAGCTGGTCGTGGCGGACGTGGCGTCGTGGTGGCTCGTCAAGTACGGCAGGCTCCTGCGCGAGCTGTCGCGCCACGCGCCGCTGGACCTCGCCAGGGCCGGCGCCGCCCGGGAGGTGCACTGCTTCGCCCGCGCCGTGGTCGGCCTGCGCGCGCACCGGGAGCTCATCATCGAGCGGGAGCGCAGCGGCCTGGATCACGGCGGGCTCGCGACGCCGGACTTCACGCGGTTCCTCCGGCGCGCGCTCTCGCTGCCCCGGGACGACGACGCGCCCCTCGGCGACGGCCGGAAGCCCCCCCGGCTGCTGATCATCTCCCGCCACCGCACACGGCTGCTCCTGAACCTCGACGACGTGGTCCGCGCGGCCGAGGAGGCGGGCTTCGAGGCCATCGTCAACGAGTCAGACGTCGCGAACGACATCGCGCAGGTGGGGAGGCTGATCAACTCCTGCGACGTGCTGGTGGGCGTGCACGGCGCGGGGCTGACCAACATGGTGTTCCTGCCGCCGGGCGCGACGGTGGTGCAGATCGTGCCGTGGGGAGGGCTGCAGTGGATGGCGCGGGCGGACTACGGCGACCCGGCGGAGGCCATGGGGCTCAGGTACGTCCAGTACGAGGTCGCCGTCGGCGAGAGCACGCTCAAGGACAAGTACCCCAGGGATCACAAGATCTTCACCAACCCGACGGCGCTGCACAAGAAGGGATTCATGTTTATCAGGCAGACGCTCATGGACGGCCAGGACATCACCGTCGACGTCGGCCGATTCAAGGAGCAGGTGCTGCTGCCGGTGCTCAACAACCTCACGCAGTAGCGACTGCGTGTAGTATATCCGTGCAGAGGTAGCTAGTCGATACATGCATGCGTGCATGTACAGTGTATACTTTATAGAATATACTCTGTCGGTATCCTAAAAACCGTACACCTCCTGAAATTACAAAGATCTTGAGGGAAGGACGACTACTTGAATTGAAGACCCTCGGAGGCCCACTTGTCAGACATGACCGGACCTGTTTTTCCAACATGGTTAATCCCTAGGTCGCCACGTGTACTGCCGAACCGGAGCTACCGCCCACAAGGGGGGAACTCCGGACCAAGTACCGAAATGGCACCTCCGGACTTAACCCCTGACCGAGAGAAGCTCCGGACCTGACACGTGTCAGGTAGCCCCGGAGCTTCCTGCTTCTCACAGCAAGCTCCGGAGCTGCCACGTGTCTAAACGTCGGAGCTGGCAGCCTCTAACCTCCGGAAGACCTTGTAACGGCTCCGGATCTTCAAAGGCGAGCCAAGGACTTCAAGACCCGTTTAAATGTCATTAATGCCATATTAATGACACTTAAACGGACGATCTTAACACCTGTAACGGCACTGTCGGAGCCCGTTACAGGATCATTAACAACAATTAATCGTGTATCAATACTAGTAACCGCCGGGGCCACATGTCGGGCCAGGCCAGCTTGTAACGGCCTGTCTTTGTACTATAAAAGGACAAGCCGTCGATACAGACAGGGACACGCACACAGACGTGGAGATCATACGTGACAAACTAATACAACACCAACACACCCGTGGAGTAGGGTATTACGCTCAGGCGGCCCGAACCACGTAAATCCTAGTGTCTCCTGCGTTAAACCGCAATTCACCTTCTTGAGTCTCCGCGCGCCCATACCGAACTACAAACTCCTCCAACACTTTACCAGTGTCAGGAGATCTGCCGACTCCAAGAGTCGACAGTTGGCGCGCCAGGTAGGGGGGCGCCTGAGATTTTCAAGAATGGTGAACTCCGCGGCTGGATCATCCAACGGCCAACCTGCTGCTCAGGCTGTTGGAGGCAATCCCTCCAACAGGCAGCCACCAGCAGGAGCCTCGGCACCAGCAGGAGCCACTCTCCCACCACCACCATCTTCTCCGGCAAATCGTGCTGGACAACGTGATGGTGCGCCGGCGTCACTGACTGCGTCGGCAAGTCATGACAACCCGGAACACGCGCTCCATGCAGCGCGTGCTCTTCTCCAACGACCACCACCTCCGGACGCATCTCGAGATGCAATGGAGCAGTGGAGGGCCGATGTGGAGCATTTGGTCGCAGCAGCGGACGAACGCCTCAACAACCAGGGTCCTCCTCCTTCGAGACGAGCCCCGTCGCAACGACGGACTTTGTCTGGAAGACTTGGTCCGCACGTCTCCAACAACAGGAGACGGTCTGCGTCACAGCAGGTGATATCATTGCCCTCTGGGGCATGACGTACCCATACGGTGTCCAGGCTTTCGACTCATGACCTCCGGGCGGAGCTTGATCGCTGATACCGCCAACAGGATGGCCCTGTCCATATCGAGCGTGCTCGTAAAAGACGGGAAGCTCAGGACCTTTCTACTCTGGAAGGAGTAAGAGGAGGCTGTTCAGCCCTAGCCATGCACCTGCGCATGGTTAGATGGCCACAGAAGTTCCGGCCACACCTGCCGGAAAAATTCGACGGGACTGTCAACCCCGCTGAATTCCTTCAGATATACTCCACTGCAATCTTGGCAGCTGGAGGAAACGAGGGTGTAATGGCCAATTACTTTCCAGTGGCCTTAACCGGGACCGCCAGATCCTGGTTTATGAGCCTTCCACCCAACTCCATCAACAGTTGGGAGGAGCTGTGCCGTCAGTTCACTGCCAACTTCGGGAGTTCATACACCCGACCAGGCACTGAACTAGACCTTTTTGCGGTCGTGCATAAAGGGGGAGAATCTTTGCGGTCCTTCATCCAGAGGTTCTCCCAGGTACGCAACACAATCCCTTCTATCTCAAGCGCTTCTGTCATTGTGGCATTCAGACAGGACGTACGAGACAAGAAGATGTTGGAGAAGCTGGCGATCAAAGAGATCACCAGCGTCACAGAACTCTTCAGCCTGGCAGACAAATGTGCCAGAGCTGCGGAGGGCCGTGAAATGCACTCCAAACCGGCCTCGGAGGATCACAAGAAATCCTCCAAAGAAGAAGTCGCTACCTCCAGGGGTGGCAAGAAGAAAAAGAAGACCCACGGCAAGAAGAAGCCGTCAGTCGGCACATCCAATGTTGCAGCTGCTGCAACTCCTGGTGGTCGGGGGCCACGCCCCGAGAAGCGACCTCGACCGTCTTCCGAAGACGGTGGCAAACCCAAAGTGTGGTGTCCCATTCACAAAACGGTCAGCCACGGTTTGGAAGACTGCCGGGAGGTCCAAAACCTTGCCGAGCGCTACAGCAAGCGCCGGGAAGGGTCTCCTTTCCGACAGAGGGAAGGAAAACAGAAGGTCGACGAAGCTCCGGCTGAAGAGGAGTTAGGGTTTTAGGATCCCAAAAAGGTCCTGAAGGCCGTCTACACCTCCGTCGACGACGACTCTGACGTCTCTGACAACGAGCGTCGGAAAACCATGAACACCATTTTTAGTGGATCATGGGACATCACCTCCCGTCGCGTCATCAAGACTATGCGGCGGGATATGGCCGTTGTAGCTCCTACAGCTAGACCGGAGCCACATCGAAAGTGGATGGACACATCCATCACTTTTGATGCTTCGGACTGTCCTCGAAGCATGGTCGGAGCTGGACAGTTACCTTTGATGGTATCTCCCACCATCAATAACATCCAGCTCCATCATGTTATGGTGAACGGAGGTTCGGGGCTGAACCTCATAAGCTTTGAAGCTTTTACCAAGCTTCAGCTCCGACCTTCATATCTCCAGCCCTCCCGACCTTTCTATGGAGTAGGTTCGGGGGCCATTACCCCACTCGGAGCTATAACTCTCCCCGTTACCTTCGGGACACGGGAGAAGTATCGCACCGAGAAGTTGGTCTTCGACGTCGCTCAGATCAACTTACCATTCAATGCCATCTTGGGTAGACCTGCCGTATACAAATTTATGGCAGCTGCTCATTATGGATACCTGGTGTTGAAAATGCCAACACCAGTAGGCGTTCTCCGGATCCGCGGAGATCACACCGCCGAAGTAACTGCTCTGGAGGAGCTCCATGCACTCACCACGGCGCAAGGGGAAGACTCCAGACAGGAGCAAGCTCCGAAACCCCCGAGCATTCGTCAACGAGGCTCAACCTCTGCACCCCGTGTGCAGCCAAGCGGCGACACCGACATTCCCGTCAAAGTCGTCCAAATTGGTTCCGATGCCGCTCAAACCACCCGTATATCGGGAGGGTTGAACGACAAATAGGAACTCGCGCTCATCACTTTCCTCCGGGCTAATGTTGACGTGTTTGCCTGGCAACCATCACAAATTCCTGGGATCCCCAGGGAAGTGATTGAGCACAATCTGAAGATTTACCCCGATGCTCGGCCTGTGCATCAGAAGCCTCGGAAGCAATCCGTAGAACGGCAGAACTTCATCCGACAAGAAGTGAAGAAGCTGCTCGAAGCCGGATTCATCCGAGAAGTCTTCCATCCAAAATGGCTGGCGAACCCAGTCGTTGTGCCCAAGGCCGGCGGGAAGCTTCGGATGTGCATCGACTACACCACGCTGAATAAGGCATGTCCAAAAGATCCATTCCCACTACCTAGAATAGATCAGATAGTGGATTCCACCTCCGAGTGTGAATTACTGTGTTTCCTAGACGCATATTCTGGGTATCATCAAATCAGGATGTCTAGGGAGGATGAAGAGCATACTTCATTCATCACAGTAGATGGATTGTATTGTTACACAGCCATGCCATTTGATCTCAAGAATGCAGCTTCAACTTTTGTACGAGCTATGTACAAAACTTTTGAAGAACTCATCAGAGACATAGTGGAAGTGTACGTCGATGACATCGTGGTCAAGGTCAAGAACAAGGAGTCCCTCTTGGACACCTTGCAGGCTGTCTTCGATAAGCTGCGGACCACCCGCACGAAGCTAAACCCAGACAAGTGTGTCTTCGGGGTTAGCTCCAGAAAACTTCTTGGTTTCCTGGTAAGTCACCGGGGCATAGAGGCTAATCCGGCGAAGATAAAAGCCACCGAAGACATGCGGCCACCAACCCGCATCAAAGACGTCCAAAAGTTAACTGGGTGTCTAGCAGCCCTCAGCCGGTTCATATCAAGACTGGCGGAACGGGCACTTCCCTTCTTCAAGTTGTTGAGGAAGTCCAGACCATTCCAATGGTCTCAAGAAGCAGATAAGGCATTCCAGGAGCTGAAACAGTTCCTCACCACCCTACCAATTCTGGTAGCTCCAAACCTGGTGAGCCTTTGTTGCTTTACATTTCAGCTACTGACGAAGTTGTCAATATGGTTCTGGTTGCGGAGAGACCAGAACTACCCCATACTCAGGAATCCAGACCCCTTCAGGAGGGTCCGGAGGTCCCTAAAAGTGAGTCTGGGTCCCAACTCCCAGACTCAAATCCACAAGAAGTCACTTCAGAAGACCCAGACCCCTCCGAGAGGGTCCAGGTCATTTCTGAAGAAGCTCCGGGTTCCTCCAGCCAGAACCCGGAGGTCCCCGAAGAGAATCTGGACTCCTCCGACAGGGTCCAGATCAATAGAGAGGAAGCTCTGGACCCCTCCGGAAGGGTCTGGACCATTCAACGCCCGGTATACTTCATCAGTGAAGTATTACATGATGCCAAGACTCGATACCTAGAGGTGCATAAGCTGCTTTATGCAGTTCTTATTGCCTCCAGGAAGCTCCGACACTACTTCCAAGCTCACAAAGTCTCAGTGGTGACCTCCTATCCACTTCGAGCGATCTTGCATAATCCCAATTCAACTGGGAATATTGCAAAGTGGGCAGCGGAATTGGCTGAGTTCGATCTCGATTTCATTTCGAGACAAGCAATCAAGAGTCAAGCGTTGGCAGATTTCGTGGCGGAATGGAATCCCTCTCCATCAAACCCTGGGGGCCCCAGCGAGCAGAAGACGGAACATCAAGTTCCAACCTTCACCGAGCCTCACTGGACCCTTTACTTCGATGGCTCCATGCAGAAGCAGGGGGCCGGAGCTGGAATCCTTCTCCTTGCACCAACTGGGGAGAAGGTAAAATACATGGTACACCTT
This sequence comes from Tuctoria greenei, assembly GCA_036927565.1. Classification (NCBI taxonomy): domain Eukaryota; kingdom Viridiplantae; phylum Streptophyta; class Magnoliopsida; order Poales; family Poaceae; genus Tuctoria; species Tuctoria greenei. The sequence goes on from JAYESD010000003.1 coordinate 230,538,831, forward strand.
GACTTCAAGGCAACCAACAACATGGCGGAGTATGAAGCACTCATCTACGGACTAAAGGTGGCACTGTCATACAGTGTCAAGCAACTGCTGGTCAAAGGAGATTCACAGCTCATCATCAAGCAGGTGAAGGGTGAATGCTCCTGCAATAATCTCCAGCTAGCTGCTTACCTCCTTGAAGTCCAAAGGCTTCAGAAGGACTTTGAAGTCCTAGACCTCCACCATGTTCAGCGTGCCCACAACGCTGAAGCTGACGAACTCTCGACCAAAGCGTCAACCGGAGCTCCGACTCCTGACGGAATCTTTGTCCGGAGGTTGTCAAAACCCACAGTTCAGCCTGCCGAATTGAACGAAGGGGGCGAGATCAGCATCCCGAAGCTGACGGTCCCGATGGCCCTGTTACCATGGCATCCATCAAGGGTCGTAGGTGCTGCCGAAAGCTCCGAGCAACCCAGCACGCAAGACTCAAATGCTCAAGTCAGTTCCGATGCATGGATCTTGGAGATCCGGAACTACTTGAAAAACAACATCCTTCCTGACGATGATGTATCCGCTGACCGGGTAGTCAGATTGGATAAAAGATACACGCTGGTAGAAGGGGATCTCTACCGGCACGGTGCCAACGGCATCCTAATGCGGTGCATCACAACGGAAGAAGGCTGCGAGCTTCTCGCAGAAATCCATGGAGGCGAGTGTGGGAACCACGCATCATCCCGCACGCTGGTCGGAAAAGCCTTTCGGCATGGCTTCTACTGGCCTACAGCGCTCCAGGATGCCACTGAGCTGGTGAAGAAATGCGAAGCATGCCAATTTCATGCAAAGCAAATTCATACACCTGCTCAGCCCTTATAAATGATACCTCCTACATGGCCTTTCGCTGTGTGGGGGATGGACATTTTGGGACCCTTCCCAAGAGCCGTCGGAGGTTACAAGTTCCTGTGCGTCGCCATCGACAAGTTCACCAAGTGGCCGGAAGCAACTCCAGTTGTGACGATCAACAAGCAATCTGCTATCAACTTTCTGCAATCCATTGTAAGCAGATTCGGAGTCCCAAACAAGATCATCACTGATAATGGGACTCAATTCACAAGCTCCGCATTCCAAGGGTATTGCGAAGACCTCGACATACAGGTTTGCTACGCTTCCGTAGCTCATCCCGCCAGCAATGGCCAAGCTGAGAGAGCAAATGCAGAAATCCTTAAAGGACTCAAAACGCGCACCTATGAGCGTTTGAAAAAGCACGGAGCCAATTGGATCAAAGAGCTTCCGCCCACTCTATGGGCCAACAGGACTTCTCCAAACCGGTCAACTGGAGAAACACCCTTCTTTCTGGTGTACGGAGCTGAAGCAATCCTTCCTCCGGAAATCACCTTGGGTTCGCTCCGGGTCCGGACCTTCGACGAAGCCGCGCAGGACCAGCTCCGGCGCGAAGACCTAGACCTCCTCGAAGAGGGAAGGTGCCAAGCAGCTGTTCGGAATGCACGATATCGCCAAGCTCTATGGCGTTATCACCAGCGGCATGTACACAACCGATAGCTCGAGGAAGGCGATCTGGTGCTACGGAGAATACTATCCAGAGAAGGGTTAAACAAACTCTCCCCCGGCTGGGAGGGGCCCTTCCGAGTGATCAAAGTATCCCGTCCCGGAAGCGTTCGCTTGGCTACTGAGGATGGGACACCTCTCCCAAATCCTTGGAACATCGAGCACCTCCGTAAGTTCTACACTTAATTCCACGGAGGTGAGTCTTGAGTAACTTGAGATGTATGTTATAGAGTCATTGTACAGAGTCGGGTAGTTCCTTCGGGAGAGCAGCCGGACCTTTCCCGAAAGGTCTGCAAAGCTCATGCAGCACTTGTCACAGTCTCCGGACTAAAAGTGTGGCTAACTACCCTGGGTCAAACGAGAAACCAAACACACTTAGCCTGGTTCCGTACCCTAAGAGTGTACTTGTTTCCCCTGTACCCCGGACCTATAATGAAAGACATATTCATGTGAAATAGACTCCACGTGCATTCATTTTGTGCAGTCTCGACATTTTTATTTTTCACTTTCTTATCTATAACAGAGACGTGCAATTCTTAAGAAATTTTAGTTTGACCGTAAACGATTCGAGTTGAATTGTCAGATCTCTTGGATTTAAATATCGTTTATGACCAACTCGCTTGAAAGCCGCCAAGCCAATCTAGGGCCGGAGTGCGCTATCGACTTAGCCTGGTCAAGCACCCTAAGTACGCCACTCTACCTACACCCCGGCAGGCCGAAGTAAGGCGGGTTCATGGACAGTTGGATCTAAGAGAAAAGACAACGCAACCAGTTGTATTTAAAATCGCGTTCAACTTAAAATTTTCTTGAGAATCGTAAGCCGCGATGAAATTATAGATAAGGAACGAATTTTACTATTTTTCTTAGCTTAAGTGTGCAGGAAAAATAAACTCTACGTTGATGGAGAAAAGCCGGAGCTAACCAAGCTATGACTCCCCCAAGGGGGTCAACCGTCGGCGCTGAGTAAAAGATGGTGAGAAGACCCCGTAAATGGAGTCTGTTGCCAACAAACCAAGTGTTGGCAAAGGTCACTGCCGGAGCTACTAAGCTCCGACACCTTGGAGGACTAACTATCGACGCTTTATGTGTTGATAGAGGCTATTGCCGGAGCTACTAAGCTCCAGCGATGGACAGTGCCGGAGCTTCTAAGCTCCAACAACTTCAGGGGACCATCACTATCAAAAACTTCGGGCCTAAATTCTACAAGTTCGAAGCAAATTCGTCTTCAACAAAACTCAATATCCTTTTGGTACATGTTCACAATCAAATTGTGTACATCTACCAGGGGGCCAAGAGAAGATAAAGATGTTGAAGACAAAAAATGAAATTCGCAAAAATTTGGGGATTTCATTCATCTGGAGACAGGAGATTACATCTGGAGACAAGGGATTACAAAATTGAGGAAGAAGAAGAGAAAATACAAGCGAGAGCTAAAGAGATGGTCCTAGGCCTTATGGAAGAACTCGGCGACCTTCTGGGCGACCTCCGATACGCTGGCTCAGGTAGCTTCGCCTTCTCCTTCGACGGAGCCTTCAAGCACCGGGTCCAGAGGAAATTGAGGGTTCCGGCTGGTGTAGCACGTTAGCACATATTCTGTGACGTTCCTCGCCAGGGATTGCCCCTCGACCTCCAGTTGGTCCACGATGACGTCGCCCACCTTGGAGAGCTTGCTGTCTGCTGCGCTCAACGCTTGCAGCGCAAGGTCCGGCTCCGGCTCCGGATCATCCAGGCGCACGGGGCTGAAACCCATCGGCGTCAGCGCATCGTTGGCCTTGCCCAGGAACTCCCAAATCTGCAGGGAGTCCGCCGTCCTCAGGCTCTTCACCTCTTCCAAGGATCTCTTGGCCGCCGTCAGTTCGGAATTCTCACGGGCGAGGCGCTCAACTTCTTTGGCGTTTTGCTGAATCTTTGCAGCAACCCGCCTCTCAAGTCTTCCGAGCTCCTCCTCCCGGAGGTGGATCTTGTTCCGACGATCGACCAGGTCCTTCTCCCTAGCCTCCACTTTCTTCTCCCGGGCAACAAGGGCACACTCGTATTCGTAGAGTTCCTGCCCTCGCACCCAGGTCTTCTCCTCTTCCTCGAGGCAGCGCTCTTCCAACTTCTTAGTACGCTCCTTGAGGCCCTTGTCATCCAGAGCTGCTTTCTTGGCGAGCTCCTCTTCCCTTCTCAGGATGTCATCCCGCAGCTCCAGGAGTTTTTGCTCTTCGTCTTCGAGCCGTCTCTCCCTCCCTTCAAGTGCCTCTCGGCGCTTGATGAGCGCTGCGTTGATGGCCTCAAGCTGCTCGAACCGAGCATTGGCCGCGTCGTTGGCAGCCTTGGCCTGATCGTGGAACTCCCGGGATTGAGCGTCGAGGGCATGGGTCATGCTCTCCCTCTCATCCAGCAGCTTGTCCCAGTACTCCAGGCGGATCTTCTCCCACTTGATCCACTCCTTGTCGTCCGCTAGCCTCGACTGCGCCAGCTTAGTCTCGAAGTGGAGCTGATTACGCCACCGCCTAAGGGTTTGGCGCTCCTCTTCAAGAGCCTTGCTGTCGTGGAAGAAGGCTAGTTGGACCTGACGTAAACTGGAGCAGGCGTTGTCGATAGACATCGACAGCGGGATGGGCTCTGGACCTGCTGGGGTCTCCTCCGCTGGTTCCAGCGGGTCTTCACATACAAAAATTGGGTCCCACTCTACGAGAGCGGAACCCTGAGCCTCCAAGGTGCTAGGGTCGTCCTCCGGGATGGCCTCAGTCGCCATCGAAGAAGGCCCCGCCGCCAAGTCTTCATTCGCCCCCTCAGGCAGGGGGCCGGCGACTTCGCTTAGGCACTCTGGCTCGGCCACAGGTACCATCGACGTTGTCGCCTCCGGAGTAGGAGCTACTACTGGCTCCAACCGGGACACCTCTTCCGAGGGAAGCTCGAGCTCCCTCGCCTCTTCAACCGCCGGCTCTGTGACCGGTGCTCCAACAACAACCGGCTCAGCGACCGGTACTTCGGAGGTAACCGACTCAACTGCCGGAACTACCTCGACTTCCGGCTCGCACACCGGAGCTTCAATCACCTCCGGTTCAATCGCCGGGGCTTCGACGAGTTCCGGCTCCGAGGTCGGGACTACTACTTCTTCCGGCTCTGCAGCCGGAGCTTCCACTACTGCAGCACCAGGACCTGGAGCTTCAACCTCCGAGACAACTGCCGCTGGCGTGTCTTCACTCCTGTGGTCCGGCGCTACCACGAGAAGTTCTGGGGACGAGTCGAGGTTCATAACCACGACAGCCGGCGCCGGAGCTGTCGCAGCCTCAACCTCCACCTGTGGCGGAACTGGGACAGGAGCAGAAGCTCCCACGGCCTGAGAAATCGTGGCCGAGGATGGACCTTCACTCCCCTTCTTGGGGACGCTGCAGAGGATGGATAAAGAGAATTAACAAACAATCGCTACAACTAAAAAGTTAACCAGGGTAAACATCAGAAATTACCTTGGAAGGCTCCCGCACCAGCTTGCGCGGAACCTTTTTCCCGGACGTTCCGCGCTGGCCATGGTCGGCGTAGGAGCTCCAGGAGGCCCCCCAGAACTCGCCGCAGCCACGGGAGATTCCCGGGTCGAGGCTCTCCTCGATCGGGAGGAACCCCTGGACCTGGAGGCTCCAACCGCCCCAGGTGCCAGAGTCGTACACCCGGAGCTAGCACCACCGGAGGGCTCCACCACGGAGACAGAGGCGCTCCGGGAGGATCCCACTGCCGGAACAGTCTCGTTCCGGGAGGACCCCACCACGGGGACAGTCGCCACGGCGACAGAAGATCTTCCCCCCTGGGGAGAAGGAGCCAAGGTGGAAGTAGCGGGCCTGACGGACCTTCCGTCGGCATGTCGCAGCTTCCTCTTCCGACTCTCCGGCTCCTCCGCCAGCTCCTTGCCCTTGCCGATGACTTCAACCCTCGGCTATGGAGCAGGGATCGAGCCATCTTCGGGCACCCCGGGGATTGCCACCCGGGTGGTTGGTCTTCTCTCGACGACACCAAGGTCGTCAAGCGCAGGCATCGTCCGCCGGAGCTCTCTGCTGAACTCCACTTCCACGTTCAGAGGGAGAAAGGCCGACGGCGGAGTCAAGTAATCTCCGTCGATGTCAATGCCGTGCTGGAATTTCTTGAGGTGGAACTCCAAGGTCTTCCCAACCATGTTGGACTTCAACCCGGTCTCAACCCGGTCCTCGTCCATCACGCTGTTGAGGGCCCAAGCGAGCTTCTCCCTCCTCTTCAGCGGCGCCCACCTGTTGGTCAGGAAGTTGCAGAACACCGCCTGGGGAGTCAATCCTCCCTCCACACATCGGCGGATCCTGGTCAGGACAGGGTCGAAAACTTCCGCCAGCACCGGAACTTCACTCTATATCGACGTGTCGATGCCGGGCAGACTGTCTGGTAGTTCCAACCGCTCATGCTCCTCCACCCTGATGACTATCCAATCTCTCTTCCAGTCATCCCACTTCCCGGAAGGGAACGACCGGAGGTACTTGAATGGGCACTTCTTGCGCTTCACGAAGTAGTAGAAGCCAAGGTACTCATTGCTCCGGCCGGTGGTGTGAACGGTGAAGAAGGTTCGGAAGAGCTCGACGCAGGGGGGATGCCCACCCACATCTCGTAGAAGTGGACAAAGATGGACACGAGGAGAATGGAGTGAGGGCCAAGGTGGTATAGCTGCAGACCATAGAAGTCTAGCAGCATCAAGAAGAAAGAAGAAAACAGTGGGATCAGCCCCACCATGGCGTACGAAGAAAAGTACACCATCTCGCCAGCGCGCTCCTTCTCAAAGGGGAGCTCTCCGCCGGCACGGACCAAGCGGCTGAAGAAGTCCGAGGACCACCCCATAAGGGCCCGGACCTTCTTCAAATCGTTGTCGGTCTTCAGGCGACTCTTACGCAGACCCAACTCCATCGCAGCACAACTAGGCAAGAGAAGAGGAGCAAAATACGAGTCGGGAGTTTGAGCGCAAGATCAGATGGGAGGCGTAAAGAACTCCCGACGGTGCGCGCTTTCCTTCTTAAGTAAGCCCTTGCAACGCTTGGATGGAAACTGCAGGGGAGTCGGAGATACTACTCAAGAGTTCAACCCAGCCGATGACAAGAGGGCCCGGGACCACCCCGAAAATCAAGTCGAGGCTCTCACCCAGGCGAACGGTTGTCATCACGAGGCGGGAAACCCAAAGGCGGCGGCCTGACAGGGCGTGCGGAACCGATACGGTTTTCGTATCGAGAACCGGCGACCTTCAATTGCGTGAGATCCGCACGTCAAAGATCTTATCTACCGCCTGAGGTGCGCCACGCGTCGGGATCTAACTGTAAAATCCTGCCAACGGCACCTCCGAAGACCCTTGAAGACCCAGTTCAAGAGTCGCAAGGATGGACCCACCTCCGATGGAACGACTTCACCCCAGTGACCTTCCTCGGAGGTAGGTCCAGGGGGCCACTATCGGTACCCTAAAAACCGTACACCCCCTGAGATTACAAAGATCTCGAGGGAAGGACGACTACTTGAATTTAAGACCCTCGGAGGCCCACTTGTCAGACATGACCGGACCTGCTTCTCCAACATGGTTAATCCCTAGGTCGCCACGTGTACTGTCGAACCGGAGCTACCGCCCACAAGGGGGAAACTCCGGACCAAGTACCGAAATGGCACCTCCGGACTTAACCCCTGACCGAGAGAAGCTCCGGACCTGACACGTGTCAGGTAGCCCCGGAGCTTCCTGCTTCCCACAGCAAGCTCTGGAGCTGCCACGTGTCTAAACGTCGGAGCTGGCAGCCTCTAACCTCCGGAAGACCTTGTAACGGCTCTGGATCTTCAAAGGAAAGCCAAGGACTTCAAGACCCGTTTAAATGTCATTAATGCCATATTAATGAAACTTAAACGGACGATCTTAACACCTGTAACGGCACTGTCGGAGCCCGTTACAGGATCATTAACAACAATTAATCGTGTATCAATACTAGTAACCGCCGGGGCCACATGTCGGGCCAGGCCAGCTTGTAACGGCCTGTCTTTGTACTATAAAAGGACAGGCCGTCGATACAGACAGGGACACGCACACAGACGTGGAGATCATACGTGACAAACTAATACAACACCAACACACCCGTGGAGTAGGGTATTACGCTCAGGCGGCCCGAACCACGTAAATCCTAGTGTCTCCTGCGTTAAACCGCAATTCACCTTCTTGAGTCTCCGCGCGCCCATACCGAACTACAAACTCCTCCAACACTTTAGCAGTGTCAGGAGATCTGCCGACTCCAACAGTCGACATACTCCTTCCGGTCTAATTTATTTGTCGTCCAAACAAAACACCTTAGTTCATTTGCATGCCATTTCTTTTGTCGGAAACGATATATAATATGTAACGGAGGTAGTATTTTACAACAAATTAAATGTGTATGTATGTACGTATAAATTTAGCTGGAGCTTTGTGTTGTTGCCGTTTGATGTACATTTCAAAAAGTTTTTTTTGAAAGATTACCTTGAGATGTTGCTCATGATTCATGAATGTTGCATACTCTGCGTAAAATTCTTCGTTTTTACCTGGCGTCTGACGAATGCCCAAGTTAATTGTCCTCCTAAATTTTCTTTTAAACTTTGAGGGAGTTTTAATTTAGTTAAATATTTCCCAAGTGTTATTTGTATTGTAACAAATGTTGACAATGATCCTTTTATTTTATCATTTTAGTGAAATACTCACTCTGTCTCTAAATACTTGTCATCCTTTAGTTCAAATGAACAAAGGGATAACAAGTATTTGAGGACGGAAGGAGTAATCACAACTCATGCGTGTTTAATATTTTTTGCCAGAGCTGTCTAGATTTCAAGTGCTTGAAATTTAAAAAAAAATCAGTCACCGAGTAATTAGCACCTAATTACTACTCCCTCCGTTTCAAAATAATTGTCACCGATTAGTTCATTTTAAACTAACTGGTGACAATTATTTTGAAACGGAGTGAGTATTATTAATCACTAATCATTACAATTAATCATTAACTTTTAATTATATAGATTAATCAATCAAAAAATTATTTATTTGATTATTTACAATTAACATAATACTTACAAATTACATATTAACAATTAACAACAATTTTAAAAAAACCTACCTTCATTCGGCGCGAGGTGGGCCGGCCAATCGGCTGGAATCCGGCATTCCTGATTCAAAATAGTTATCACCACTTAGTTCGAAAATAAACTAACCAGTGATAAATATTCCGAAATGTTCCCATTTTTCCTGTGATCTCGGAAGGATGACGTCTTTCCCTGCACTCTGACGAGTCTCGCATGAAGGTAATGCCCGCTGTTGACTTTAAACCTGATGTTGGCTCAGACGTATCGATCTCACACTGCCGTAACAGGACAAGTGATTATTCACCTTTAATTCCAGAGCAGCAAGCTAAGACTTGACAATGAGTACTCTCGCATCATTCACCCATCACCCAAATAGCCACAACAACGACTGAACCTGGAATTTCATGGTGCTACCAACACACAAGTTACAGCAACCAATTGCAGCAGGGGCAGGCCGAACGAACGTTGTTAGTTTGGCAGTTAAGATCACGGGGACAGATGCATTGTCGATCCGTTTATCGTGCACGCATTGGCATCGACCAGCTCAGAAACGGAGTATATTTATCATTCCGTGCTCCGGCGTGCGTCTGTCTGTTTAAACGTCTTGATGGAGACCGCATGACTTGCCTTGTGTCTTGATGACGACGCTAATGATCGTACACGAGTCAGTCAGCTCGTGCGCACGGCAGCATGTGAAGAAGAAGACGATGCAGCAACAGCAGCTAGCACAGCCATGGCCGACGACGGCGCGGCGGCGGTTAGCAGGGCCGCCATGTCTTTCGGAAAGCGCTGGACGTCTTGAGCTAGCTCCACCTGCGTTGCCCCATCAAGCCGTCCTCGATTCGTACGTTGTGCTTCAACTCTCTCCTTTTTCGAAAATTTATCACTTTTTAATTGATTTTTAAACTAGAAGCTGACAAACTTTTAAGAAAGAAAGGAGTAATTAAGTAGACATTAGCTGCAGCCGATACGTGCAATCATCAGAACACGTTAAACGTCAAAGATATTACTCCCTCCTTCCTAAATTACTTGTCGTTAAGACAAGTTTTCTAGTTCAATTTTGAACTAAAAAGTTTGTTCTAATGATAAGTAATTTGGGAAGGAGGGAGTACAATATTATAGATGGGAATTAGCCAGACGACAATTGGTGATAGCAGCCATGGTACGGAGTATAAGGATTTGATAAGAGGAAGGAGGACAAGCAGGTCGCAGCATGACCCGGAGAGAACCCTGGATACTGTATATGATTAATTAGGTCAGCCGACGGTGTCGCATTACAGGTTTAAACAGCATTCGTAGAGCTGAGGAGGAGGAAGCTGCATCGTTTGTCTCGCACCGGCCACCACAACGCAAGCGACACGAGATGCGGTTTGCAACGCATCTGCGGGTGCAACCCATGCCGAAACATTTATCAGTTTGGGAATTCATATTCGCAAGTTTATGATTTTTTTTAATCGGACAAACACATCAATTATCCATGTTTTTTCCTCTTTGCTAGCGCACGGAAAATAAATCTGACCTTCCCTTCGAGGTGAAGACCGCACAAAAACAAGGGTACAACAGAAGAGCTCATGGAACATAATAGTATAGATCACAATTTCATTATTCATAACTTGCATCAAGGGAAGTCCACATTTCAGAGCTGATCACAAAGTACACATCAAAACAAAATAAAAGGGGGGCTATCCTAGTTGGCTCAGGGAATAGGAGATAAGGCATAACGTTTTCCATGGATGATCTTCTTGATCACCAATAATGGCTGCTACAGCATGTACACAATTTGAATAAATATCTATATACATAATACTGAATGGAGGAAAGAATGGGGTAAATAAATAATGCCGGTCAAAACTATAGCTTTTTCCTTATCATTGTTCGGTAATGTCTATAAGTCCACACTAGAAGGAAGGTCGCAATTAGAGAGGCCACTGCCATCCAGAATGTGATCAACCATGATGGCATTGACTTCGGAAACAGACCTGTTCAAGATCCAATGCAGTCAGCATGCCTGAAGGATGTAAAGATCAGTTACGAGTCACAGGCACAGAAATAGGAGCAGCACTCACCGTGTCCAAACTTGATGCAGGTTAGAAGCTCCACAATGCATATAGCCAGGGAAAGCCAACAGAAAGATCCCACCTTTTTAAAAGGTTTGCTGAAAACAGTTCCACATAATTACTTACAGCAAGATAAGTTGATTGTATACATTAACTTGCTAATTCAACATATTATGATTCAGCAAGTAGAAAGTGGTCAATGGTCATTTATGGCTAGCATACTGGCACATGTACACTGTAATGTACAGCATGCGTGCCTGTAAAATACTTCACATTCAGCAGACTGAACATCGGAAGTTGGAACACCAGTAACGTTGAGATATGCTAGAGAGCGGGCTACTCAAAGTGACCTAGAAATTATACCTGTCTTGCAAGTAGGTATTGTACTCGCGGATTGTTGGTATAGCAATCAACCACCAAAGTACCAGACGATAGACAATCAAGGGGTTCCGTGGAGGAATCCAAAGGCAGAACTTGAGAAAGAACGTATTAAGTTCCACAGCCATGAAAACAATACAAAGGCTCAGCACTTGGATGAATCTCCAAGGACCCTGAAAAGGGTACCACTCATCTTTGTCCCACTGTGCTGGTGTGAATTGACCCAGTGTCCTTTTGACCTAAGTAGACCAAAAATACTAAATTAAATAAACTCTGATAAAGGCAAGCATCAAGATCACATCGAGATTTAAAAGCTGATAATCTTTGAAATACAGCCAAGCAAAGCTTTTAATAAAATTAGTTGTGGTGACAAAATCACTTGAGGCTAAAAATTTCTACACATCAAAGAAAGTAGAGCAAGGGAAACCTGTCATATGTTTTTTCTTTATGCTAATTCCTATGTGATGCAGTCGATGCAGTCAATCTATCATAAATATATGAAGTTTGGACTCTTGTACTGAAAAACTTAGAATATACTCAAAATGAATAAGTTTAGACAAGCTAAGGGGTATTTTAATTCATAGAATGTAGAGGGTATTTGCCCTGGTTTACCAGCACATCCCACATGCCCTGGACTTATCACCTTATCATTATTCATGAGACTAAAGTTGGACATACATCATGTACAGTTTGGGAGCAAATATGTTCCCTCAAAGAGAAACATGCACCAAAATAGGGACATAAGGTAAAAGGGGCAATATCCAGCGTTGATCCATGCTTTGCAGCACAAGTAATTTGCCTGAACATCCGATGAACATACCTTACTGATAATATTGGGTTGCCGACTCAAGCCAACCCACTCATATGTCCTTCCATCAAAGTATCTCACTGTCTTCATTCCGGCCCAAATACCTGAAGCATAGACAGAATGACCTCAGTCAAGAAGGGCCTAAATTATGCCGCAGTCATTCTACACATAACAGAACATGCATATAAAGATGGCGCACACCAACAGACCTGAGAGCAGTCATGATCACTATGATTACAGATATATGCATGACAACATTCTTTAAGTTCAGAATCTAAAAATGCCTACGATTCCTACAAAACACCACAAGTTTCCTCCTCATATAGGATCAATGTTACCTAACCAAATTACAAGAGAACACTGATCCTCCGTTTAATCATTTCTGCAAGCAACATAATTCATCTTAGTCTCAAGGGCACACACAAGAGACATACATTGACGTCTTCCCACATCAGTGGATACCACTAAAACCACATTATACTACAGTAACTATGTATGTGCGGCGAGGTAATAAGGACACACGACAAAAAGGTTGATATCCATATGTGCCAAATTAAGATATTTGGTGCAATAGAGGTGGTTTCTGTTGTAATAGGAAACACAACTAAACTATAAAGAGAAATCTCACCGAACCAATTGCAGATCAATATGTCTAGGACAATGCTATCCCACCAACACTCGTTGAAATTAGGCAACATATGACGAAAAGTGAGCTGCAATGTGTATAAAACAGTATATAATGAATGTAAATTTGGAAGTCAAAAAGATTTATCCAAGTAACACAAAGAATCTATACCTCCATTAGCTCAAACCCAATGGATAAAACCCACAAAAGTGGTTGGTTTCGAATCATTATAGCTTTACCCCACCATCCGAGGATATGAGCAATAACAAACTCATCAAAAATGATCTCCTAGAGAAAAACTATATTCAAATCAGAAACTTGAAGCAGATTATGACTGCTCAGCCAGTAGCATATGAGAAATGAAATTGAATAAAATGGAAAATAAGTTGGTGAATGAAGTCATCATACATAAACATTGTTAAACCTGCTTTTTGGATGATCAGGTACATATATGCGACAGTCAGTTCCATAAGATCTTTCAGGCAATTCTGCATAAATGTAGATCAGACAATGAGGGCTTACTCAAGCACTTAAATCCACACTATTTCACAAAAACTACAAAAAGATAATTGGCTTACCGACACCAAGATCAGGATGAAGATACTTCATGAATTGCCTTGCATCATCACGAGTCTGCAGAATTCAGTAAAAATATCATGTTAGGATGATATATTGACTAGTGGGACAATATAGCATCAGAAAAAACTATGCTATATTTGTTTCTGAGAGAAATTCAGCAAGGAAGTCCCCTGCTGTGTTTTTTGGTGTGGTGCCGGGGATCGAACCCGGGCTGCGCCCTCCCAGCCAGTGGACGCAATCACCGCGCTGTGGGCGCCTTTGCAACTATGCTATATTCACTCTGGAATCCAGGCTACACCAAGTAGTACCCAATCCAGAGTCCAGATTATGCCAAATTGTCCATTACAATTGGAATCTAATATCATATCAGTCATATGATTGCTAGATATCTCTACTTTTTTATTAAAATTTTTAGTTAGTTGTAGTGAAGACTGAGCTCAAGTATTTGTAAAATTTAAGATCTATGCTAAGCACTAGCATCAGAGAAATTTAAGATCTATGCTAAGCTCAAGTATTTGTAAAATATAGCATCAGAGAAAACTATGCTATATTTGTTCGAGAGAAATTCAGCAAGGAAGGCCCCTGCTGTGTTTTTTAGTGCGGTGCTGGGGATCAAACCCAGGCAGGGCCCTCCCAGCCAGTGGACGCAACCATTGCGCTGCGGGCGCCATCGCAACCATGCTATATTCACTCCGAAATCCAGGCTACACCAAGTAGTATCCAATCCAGAGTCCAGGTTACACCAAATTGCCCCTTACAAATGGAATCTAATATCATATAGGTCATATGATTGCTAGATACCTCTATCTTTTATTAACATTTTAGTTAGTTGCAGTGAAGACTGAGCTCAAGTATTTGTAAAATTTAAGATCTATGCTAAGCACCAGATAAGGACAGCAAATCACTGATGTATGTAAAAGTAGATAATGATACAAAAATCAACAGATATAAACAATTATAATTAAATGTCATTTACATCTCGTGCACTGGAACAATCTTAAAGTAATTATTGAATCAGGTCAATGAAATATGGCACTTACCTGGAAAAGCAGAAAGGTGAGCGCAACAAGGTAAACAACTGCCATCCCATGGACCAACCTCCAAATGGCAGGATGTGGTCTAATGAGTACACTGAATCATAGTGGAAGTAAAAGTCAGCAAAATTTTGCATAAACTCTAGATCCCTCAAAACAAAATCAGTAAAAACTGGGCTGCAAAAAGAATGCTTGTCCTTCAATAAGGAAGAAATCCCTCCTTTTCAAGAAACAAAACAATCACATGTCAACAGGGAGAGGCGTATCAAGCCATTTTTTCGTAAAAAAAAATCCAGTTTTACTCATACAAGTGTACTATAACAAAAACATATGGAAAACTCTTTGAGTGCGACTGTATAGACATCTGATATTTTTTTCCTGCTGAATTAAACTAACAATATAATTGATATTTAAAAGTTAAAATTGACAAAAAAAGATGCAGGAATGTTTATCACTTTTGGACCCCCACAAGAGTCAATAATCCTTATTGTATCTTCATGATCATGCAAGTCATAAGTAGAGTTAAGATATATAGCAAACTCACGTTGAAGGAGCCTGAAGAAAAGAGTAAGCCAAGAAAACAGCAATCATTGCAAATACACCCCTGTTGACAAGAGCGAAACAAATGAGTACTTTACTTCCAAAAAAATTCAGTACCAAAGCTCTCCTTAAAATGAAAATCAGATCATAAAGCTGAAAATGGCAATCAGAAGATATTGAATGTAGAACAGATGAAGCTCCATAATAAAACTTTGCTGCATGTTACTATCCTGTACATAAAACTTGGATTAATGAAAATTATTTAGGGGCCTCCCCACCCGACTTCCTCAAAAAAAGAGCAAACGGGAGAAGTACAAGAATGTTATCATAATAAATGGACATATCCTAAAAGGTGATCCATTGGTGAGTGCATAAGGAAAACAACCTTTTCACTGCATAGAGTAAGGGGAATACCTTTTAACTGAGGAAACGCGATCAGCAGAGAAGCTCCTTTCTGGATCAAGAGCCCCGCTTGCCCAACTGAAAAAACACAAAACAATTTTTGTGAAACATAGAGCCCTGGTTGACTTGTTAGTGTTTTTTGGTAATCAGAACAATGGTGGTCCAAACTGAAGAGAAATGAATAACCAAATTCATAACAAACTGTAACGTGATATTATTTCTGAAAGAGTGTATTGGTATCTAAACATGACACATATAAAAGGATTTGAACTCACATTAAAAAACATGTTCCCATCAGCAAGAGTGTGATCGTTCGTGGTTTGTATGCCCACGCCGTCCATGGATCGACATCGCCAAAATTATTGACTGGTCTGACACCATTGCAGGCGTGACCATTATATTGTTTTTGAGGTTTATGATGACCATTGACCTCCGTGGTAAAAGACATGACAAATTAATACCTGCAAATGTCCAGAGTAGCATATGAGAAAAAAAACTTACTGAGCTTCAGGATTCCTTATGCTCAAGCCTCGCCACTCTTCCAAAAACCATGTACTTCCAACAAAAGGAAAGATGCATAATATCTAGCAGAATAGATAACTAACAACTGAATAATATACGAACACCAAGTAAATAAACCAGTAGCTACAAGTGGACAAAATGCCATGAGTGTTCCAGTATATATGAGAACAATTATTTACTTTTAACAAAAAAAACTTTGACATAAAAACATCAAAGCTGTACAGTTGAAGCACAAAACCCACTCTTTTACAGGACACACAGAATAAGCTTATTGGTCAAGCATTTTGCCAGGGATCAAGGAGATACGACCAAGTTTTCAACTCATCTGCAAAAGGGTTTCAGTAGCATTCCGGATAGATGAACTTGAGATGGCATATAGCAGCTCTCAAATCTTTCTACGTCTTCAGTTATTCCAATAATAACTAAAGGAATTGTCGGTGCAATCAAAGGCTACATGAGACCATCCGCAGCGGTTCCCTCTAAAACTTACTCTATCCCTCTATACTTCCAGTATATACTCTATACTTCCAGCATTTCTCTCTAGACACTTACTCTATACTTCCAATAATCTACTCTATATTTACAGTTCAGTAAGCTTTACAGCGAACCACTGCGGATGGTCTGATGACAAAACATACGAAACCTGAAACAGCAA
The DNA here is from genome assembly GCA_036927565.1 of Tuctoria greenei. Lineage (NCBI taxonomy): Eukaryota > Viridiplantae > Streptophyta > Magnoliopsida > Poales > Poaceae > Tuctoria > Tuctoria greenei. The sequence goes on from JAYESD010000003.1 coordinate 230,555,044, forward strand.
AAAGGAAGCAAAAAAAAAAAGAAAATACATTTTCAGGAAAAAGAGGGAACACAAGTTCAAAAGCGAAGATTTGACAACCGTGGCAATAATTAGGCTGAACAGTGAGCCGTACACCTCCTCCAAATTAAGAAAACAGAAAAGGTAGAGACACCAGCTTTTGCAACGCTTCAAAAGTCGAGAACTGTGAAGACACCACATCGAATCGGATGAAATCGGCTGGTGATTTCCCACGAGAAACAAAGGGGCCCTCAAGTGCACACCAAAGAAGATGGGATGTACAGGTCAGCTAAAGGCATAATAAACAGTAAAAATAATGGTATTTCTAGAGCAATGCGAAAAGGAAATCGAGAAAAAGGATGTTTTGAAACGGTATTTCGGCGAGAACAGTGTAAAAGACATCAGAAAGCTGGCATCTTTTTCCGTCCCGTCCGCCTGTTGACCGTCGAAAACCACCCCTGTTCGTCATGGAACAGCAATAGCGTATCGGAACACCGCAATAATCCAGTAAAAACGGCAACCGAAAGAGCAGCCGCCGTTTCCAGAACTCGAATAGCCACCGACGGCAGACCCCCCCCCCCCCCCCCCCCCCAAAAAAAAACCTAGGCAGGAATAGGATTGAACTGGGGGAATGTCGAGCGCGTAACTAAGATTAGGCTGGAAATACCAAGCGCAAATAATTCTTCCGAAAATAAATAAAAAACTAATTCGAGATTTCTGCCGAGACGGCGATAGGAGTCGGTCATGGAGGAAGAGGAGGAGCACACGTACGTGAAGGAAAGCGACAGCCCCGTGTCACCGTACGATCTCGCGCGGAGGAGATCCGTGCCGTCGAAAGCGATGGGAGGGATTTCTTCGCTGCCCTTCCGCTTCCCTTCCCTTCCCTTCTGTCAGCTGGTCTCTTGCGATAGATGAGAAGAGAGAGAGACTCTAGAGAGAAGGTAGAGAGAGAGAGACGGAGGATGCAGAGAGGATGGAGTCCAGCTCCAGCCCTGCGAATCTTTATAAGAGAGAGAGAGATGGTCAAAGAAAACGGAGGAGTTAAGAGAGGAAAAATGAGAGTCTTACAGGGATCATTGGGCATTCATGGCATGATGATGTTTTCTCTCTCCCCCTCTCTCTTAGCTGTGGGACCCACACGGCGCCAAAACCAAACTTAAATGATGTCTCCCCTACAAGTGTCACTGTGCTGGCTAAACACGGGTGATGCGAATATGCGATACAAGAAGGGCCCCTTTTTTATTTTCACCATGTAAAGTCTGGTAAACTAGTACACAATAATTAATTGATTACTCTAGTAAACAGTGTTAGCATATTGGAGATATGCTAAACAGTGATAAGCCCTTCTACCAGCAATTAATTATGCTATATTAAATTGAGAAAAAAAAAGGTTTACTCCCTTCATCCCAAATTACTTGTCACTTTCTTGTTCAAAAATAAACTAAAGAGTGACAAGAGAGTAAACCTTTTCTTCTCAATTTAATATAGCATAACTAATGGCTGGTAGAAGGGCTGATGTTCCTGTCAAGAAGACAAGAAGTAAAGAGGAAAGAAAAACTGAAATAAAAATAGGGATATGCAGAGCCCACTTTCCCGTGCAAGGACCCTGAAGGGTCGACAAGATTTCCATGCAGCAGATGCAAATAGTACTTGATCAAGACAGCCATACATCATCAATCTGCGTGTAAATTATGTGGGCGGAATTTGACCATCGTGGCCAAATAAATTCTGGTGACCATCAAATTATTGAAAAAATCATACTTACTCACGCAAGTAAGAAAACAAAATTATTTTGTGGTGGGAGTGAGTGTCATGCAAACCGTAATAAATGGCTGAAATGAATCCCACCATATGGTCCATCTCGCAACAGTTAATGGGTCACATGCCATGACCTACTAGAACTGACCAAAAGCATCCAACCACAATTTGGACATTTAATCTTAATCCTTCCCATTTTGGGAGCCTGAGGCATTTACATGCTTCTTTTGACGCCTTTAATTGCGTGGCATGACATGACAAACCATGTTAGGTAATTTTGGATCATGGCACATAACTGTACTTAGTACCTTGCATGCTGCCTAGCTACCCTATCATCATTAGAGATGTTCTAAAGCAAGTGAGCAACGTTCATTCTTACATCAATGGGGCGGGTTTAGGATTCCCACCCCCAATCATTGGCACATGGAAAAAGGTCTGTGTGATTCACACCTAACTTGGAACGTTATACAACATGTGGCATATCCTAAAACGACAAGGAAACGTATAGGTGATATATACTGATGTATGTGCTGCAAAATTTCGTCTAATTTGAGATTTGAGATTGGAGGCTAATTTGTTACTACTGTACATTGACAAGGTTGAGATGGTACTTAGAGCAAGTTATTGGCAAATAAGATGGGAATACGATTACCTGTGTAAGCCAAATTAATATATATAATGCGCGCCAGATTTGATCATCAGAACAGAGTCTGTGGTGAAATACTTGATCCATGTTCATGCAAAGATATGCAACGGACCAATGATTGGACTGCATTACAGGAGATTTAAACTGGACGGCAATGGCTTGAAGCGAAAGACTGAAAAAACTCTGAAAGGCACGAGCATGCATGTCGGTGACATCAGGAGTGGGGGACCGAGTTGAACAAAATGCTTTGCCTTGGATTAGATGTCGTACGAGTAGTAAGTACTACAGCATGTTCCGTATGCTTAACAGACGGGCCTTAGATTAGATGTACGAGAGTACTACTACAGTACGGCAGTGTACTGAGGATAGAACAGCTAGCTACCTGAGCTGGTGTCGAGTTACAGTCTCTCGTTTTCAAAAAGGTCGAACATATATGTAAGCAGACAATGTTCAGTCAATCAGGTCCATCGATACAGTCGTCGAGGACCCAGGAACCGCACCCACGCTCATCAGATGCCAGCAAAAAAGTTTCAAATAAACAGAAACACGTACTATATACTCCTAATAGTTTTGATTCCTCCTTTATTTCTATGGGAAAACATTGTTCTGTTCTGTGAGCTAAGCATTTTCTTCCAAAGATGCAGATGTCGCTGCGCCACATACCAATTTTTCCCAGCTACCAACAGTTCTGTGCACTAGTGGCTCTTTCATAAATGTCTTCCAGGTGGCAGTACAGTACTTTAAACTCGCACGGCTCCCATTCAGAAGTTTCTGACCAACAAGACTCCGCATTTCAGCTCGAGTCCAAACGGCAAGGCACCAAAACCCAATTATGAAACACCATGCAAGTGATGATCCCCTGCAAGCTGCAAGGGACGACGACATATGCAAAAGGCCTTTCAGAGTTTCATCAGCTCACCATTACTCCACCGCCAGCACTGCAGGGACGGTGTGTACAAGCAGGAGGCGGCCGGCCGGCCTCCATTATCAGTGTCGACGAAGTGCCAGCACGTACAAGCAGGAGTACGAAAAAGAATGTGTTTCTGCCTAGCTCAAACAATCTGATTGAGCCACCCCACATGAGCATTCTGATGCCTTTTTTGTATAATTATCTTGTCTACAACGAACTGACATAATTAAGTACTACTTACAATTTTATTTCTTTGACTCTATTGAAAATTTGGTTTTTGAAACTATATATATGTGATAATTGACATGTCATGAGAAGGGATCTGGATCATGGCACCTCATCTCATGAAATTTATATCTTCTTGTGTTCTGGAGATGCATGCATGGTCGCTAGAGTAGGAAGAAGAGTAGGGCAGGAGAGAGAACCACCTCTCTTACCTGGCAGAGATGAGATCTTGGAAACAACCATGCATGGAACAGAGACCATTCCAGCTCGAAACAAGTTCTCTTCTTCCAAAAGGCGTTGATCACGTCAATCAAATCATCAAAATTGATGCAAATTATAAGAAAAATAGAGACAGGCACAGATGCAGCAGCAATAAGAAAAGGGCACTATATAAGGAAGATGGGAGACAACGCCACGGTACCATGGCAACATGCCATGCTGCGGTGTCTAGGTTTGATGATCTAGATGCCCTTGTTTTTCTCCAGGGGTCATCTTGGATAACTCAAATTAATTGGTATTATTGATTGTTCCGAGTTTATGCTATATATAAACTAATACGTACTAAACATATCAAGTTGCCATCTGCAGCTGGCTTTGAAGGTTGAGAAGTTTCTATGGAGTAGCAGAAGATGCCCTTGATGTGAGGAGATAGATACTCTCTAAAGTACTACAGTACCATACTATGAACGTGTTAACTTCCATCTGGTTTCATCCCCCCCCCCCCCCCCCCCCCCTCTACTTAACGTAACAGCAAGTACACAGATCAACACCCTCTAGAAATGTGTGAGCATCAACAACTTGCAAAATGTAAAGTAGTTAATTAGACGGCTTCCAATGCATTTTAAAGAGCAAAGTGCTTGAACCTGTGGTACTTAAACTCATGTCCAGAAGAGACTGCACGTTAGCAGCACGAGGCGTAATTTTAAAACTTTGAATCTAAATGACACGGTTTAGCAAGTTTAGAGACTTAAATGTGCATTTTTATAGTCTGATGAACGACTAGATGGCGTCTCCAGACAAGTTTAGAAATAGTTGATGCACTTTACTCCTTTTTAAATGTTAGAGGTTCAAAGCTGCCTTACTTTTGCGTTAATCATGATTGTGTCCTAGTGGTCAAGTCAAGGAAACGGAAAGAAAACACAGAAAAGAAATGTTCTTATTGAAGAGGAAAAACAATTCATTTGTACCAAGGTTGTGTGGGGAACATTACTAGTGGAGAAATCAAAGCAATATTTTTAGCATTTCGAAAAACCTAGTATTTTTAGCATTAGTGTAGTAATGCACGGTTAGCAAGGAAGGAAATTGTGTTTAGTCTGCAACGTACTGTACGTCTTCACTTTAGTTATATGCAAGGCTAAAGGTGCAAGAAAACATTGGTCATGTTGTATGAGGGATTGTATAGCTGATGTTTCTCTTTGCCTGTAGATCGAGCAAGTGACTGGTCAATAGCACCCTACTCCCGTAGGATGCCAAAAACGTCTGGAAAAGTGAAGTAGACTAGCAGGAAACTCCAGGGCTAATTATAAATAAACTTGCACTTATATAGCTTTACAGGGTGTTGTTCGTGCAGATGCAAAAGATCGAGTCAGGTTCACGTTCAGGCAAAAGAGAACTCCACAGCCATAATGTCTCTTGGCTCACCTCAAAGATCACGAAGACACTCCACAGATCGAGCACCCAAAAGGCGTGCGCGTGGGCAAATACAATAGCATGCATGTACACCGACGGCTGACGAGTGACGACACACACAGCACAGCAATCGATCTATCCAACCCGTCAGCTGCTGGGCATCTTTCGTCATTATAATCTGTCCAGGATTTACTTTAATTACATCGGGCCAATTAATCCAACAAGGTGGTTAGCTGAACCTACGCACACTGTTGTGCAGATGTACTAGCTGAACTGCTCCTGGATCGGGCACTGTTCGTTCGATGTGCGGCATGTTTAAGTGGTTCGTCGGACATATATGTTACTGGTGATAACCAGTGGTCTAGTGCCGGTCACGAGATCACCGGCCGGCGCTCGATCTTTAGCGCCCGGTCCAGCTGCCTGCAGGCAACTACTACTTGCAATGATTAAACGTAGCATGTACGTACAACACTAGCTAGCTAGGACGTACTCCCTCCGTCCCCATAAACTTGTCACTTTGTAGTTCAAAAATGAACTATAAAGCGACAAGTTTATGGGGACGGAGGGAGTACGATGTGGTGAATTAAACTCTTCAAGAAATTATGAGTCGTATAGTATAAATACTGGCTAACTGGAGAGGCAAGTTAAACCACTACGTAACTTATTGCTGGTAGAATCCACTGTTACTTTCTACCTGATCAATAAATATATCTCGATAAACAGGGGTAGCTATTAGTATTTCTCACCACTAGTGTGCACTGCACAGGAGAATGCATGACGATGTTCTGTCCTGAATTTCCTGCAGATTAATTGTTGGTGCAAGTAAGCTGATTTGAGATGTACAAGGTTGTCTTGTCTACCCAGAATTATGCACTAGCTTGGAAGCTGCTGGAGGCCCCTGCTCCTGCTGTGGAAACATTACAGACAGGGCGCGCGCTTGGCCGGCGTCACGGGTCGTCGGCGCGCGCGATTATTCGCCGGCCGGAGGATTCGGCGACCACGAACAACCAGTCCATAGGCAACACACAGCTGTTCAACAGCTGCGCTATACACAAGCTCAGCTACCTGCTCCTGTACTGTACCGGCCCTTGGAGCGGCCAGCGGCCCCTACCTAAACGCGTCACCTGGTGGAAGAAGGGAGGATGGAGATGTGCGGATGAACATCGATCAGCCGGCCTTCCGGTCGGCCAGAAGGTGTCGAACAACACACGCATGTGATGCGACGATGTATCTCTATCCATGCATGTGAAGACGCACGCGATCGAAGCGCATACATACCTGTCCGATTACTGCTAGCTACTACAGCCAGCCATACAGGCAGGCATACGCGCACGCATCTTAAATTAATTCACCGGTGTTCCTAAAAAAGAACAAATAAAAAACAATTGAGTTCCACTTGCTCAATTTCACCAAGACGTACAGCTGGTTAGAAAACAGTCGTTCTGGCAAAGAGTCGGTGCAGGGTCGTCACGTGCTGACGGTAATTAATAGGTGCTGCGCCAACCAGGAGTAACTATTATCTACCATAACGATAATTAAAGGAAGAAAGGTTACGGATCCTGTAATAACACGATAAGGAATGCGGCCTGAATGCATTGGGCGGCTAAACGCCGCCCTGTGGTATCCCAGTCGGCTCACTCACCTAATGGATTGTTCGCACGTAGTAGTACTGCTTGTTCAAGACTTCAGGTCTTCAGGGACTGAAGAAGTTAATCAGTACTACTACGAAAGTACATCATCGTACATCAGGAGTAGCATACGATGGACGTACGTACAGGCTGAGTCTGCGAGCAGCAGCAATGCAGAGAGAGCGCATGCAAGCAGCAGCCAAAGTGTATTAAGTGGTTTCACAGAAATATGCAGAGACGGTCTACTGCTGCTGCTGCTGTCCGCGCGCAGCAAGCAAAGCAAAGCAGGACGGGTGTGGGTGTGGGCTCCCCCTCCCCCATCGGGCGACCGGTCCGTCAGTCAGTCAGTCAAAGCCCTGCTGCTGCCGGAGATGCCGGGCGGCGGTCCGCGCGAATCATCGGGCGCGCGGCCTGAAAGAACCAACCAACAGTCCAACACGCACGGCAGGTGTACGTACTGCGTAGTACTATACTCCGTATGAGTACAGATCAAGCGAAGATAGCTACTATTACGCCGTCGTTGTACTTTTACGTACTTAGAGTGCAGCGTAGTAGTAGGAACGTACGTACGCCATCTCAGTACGGATGTACAGCTCCACGCGTACCGTTCTTTCCACGGCGAGTCGGCGACCAAGAGATGCCTTCCGTTGCGTCAGCTCGTCGTACGTCGCCTCCGAAACCGGAGACGGTCGAGCACTTGACCGTCCATGCCACGCGTAAGTCATACGTAATGCACCAAACACCTTTTCGTTGTTAATTTTTTTCTCGTTGTAAATGGTGGAGTAGTATCCAGATTCCAGAGTGCACGTACTGGGCTGGACCACACCGCACCCCGGCCGCGCGCCAAGTTTGAACGCCGTGGCCGCTCGCAAGCGGAAGCCACACACATAGTCACACATGTCTATTATTTTGTCTCTAATGAAGCAGTCCCCTCCAATCCAATCCAACGGACGGCGCTACAAGAAACGGAACCGTGTCAGAGATCGACGATGGTGGATTAAAACTTACCAACAACAGCAGGTCTGACACTGCTGCTCATCAAGAGATTCCGTTGCGATAGTAATCTTAATCGCGTGTGTGTGGTGTGTGGAGACGAAACTAATTAAAACCGGGGCCGGAATGCATGTTCGGTCGTTGATCCCCTGCAGGGATTGGAGGGGAGGTGGCGAGCGTACAGTACGGGGATCACGGTCCACGCGTTGACCGCGTAATAAAGCCAAGCCAACCAACCATCAAGGCCGATCACACGCTGATGATGCTACTGTAGCTCGATCTGTCCCGATCGACCTCACTCTGCACGGAACGGTCGCTTAAGCTGCAGCCAAGCCAACGTGGGAGCGCTGGAGGGGCGGCACGTGAGCAGGGACTAAGATAATGCGCACGGGATCTTAGCCACAATCTCCACTCCACCCTCTACCTTAATAAAAACAAGGGACTTTTGTTTTATCTCCCTCCTCGTTTACTATACGCCACACACCATGTTCATCCTCTTACATTATTTCTTTGCATAAAGCCAAGATGACAAGTAAATTAGAGTGGAGGAAATACTGTAGCAACTACGGCTCACCCGTATTCGGTGATGCTCTACTGACCTCATTTCACGTCATGGATCATTCATCGGTCCCGAGGCCGGTTGCACTGAAGATGTCAACGAGCTGAGTACCCATCAACCGCCCTTGCTCCGCGGTTGGTTTGTTTAAGTTTCAGGCTTTCAGCTCAGCAGCAATATGGTCTCAGCCAGTCAGCCTGCGGCCTGCCCATCGTTAGGTGTTTCGGCCTGCCAAAGTGACGGTAGGCCGCCTCAGTCACAGTGGTCCCGAAAGGCCGTAACAGAGTGCAGAAGCTCTCGTCTCGACGTGCATGATGTGCTGCTGACGAGGCGCCTCAGGAATCCACTGCTTCTCCATTATGCTTTGTTGAAAACACCTAAAACGGAACGCCTGTTAAGCAGCACGTACCTGTTGATGCTGAAGATGAAGCGAGTATATATATCTCGATTTCATCCGTCTGGGTGGGACATGTCTCAATGGTCTGAATTTACAGTGATCAGAGCCTCTACATGCAGGAAAAAAAAGCATCCGCACAATAGTTCTAGCTACGATATGGGAGATTTGGAAGGAGCGCAATGCGAGAGTTTTCAGCAAGGCAAGTCAGCCAAATCATCTCAGATACCACAGACGCAGTTCTTCTTTGGCATAGGGCTGGGTGCGTCGATCTATCCTGGATCTTCCATCGGCCACACAGCGGAATCACTATGTAATAGGACGAGTCATCTTCCCATCTCCTCTGTTTTCGTTTCTCTTGTTCCTCAATCACCTGTACATTAAACTATCTTATCCGCTTATATATAAACGCCTCTTGGCTGTGTTCAAAAAAATAGTATATATATATATATCTCGATCCATTATGCATAGCGTTCAACAACCATATTAGTACTTGGAGCGTGCGTTTTCATTGTTGTAGCACCTGGGAACGGTCGAATCCCGTGTAGTAACTCTTCAATCCATTGAACGAATACGCTCGCTTCTTCCACTGTTACAGCCAGTGTTCTCTGTGGTTTTCATCGCTACAACATCACACACCGCCGCGTAGGCTACACCCAGATCTAAAAACTGTACAGACTTTCGCAGACCGGGAGACATCAGCATTCACAGTGTATGCATACAGTAAGAGTTCCTTCTCAAAATAATAGTCGTACTCCCCCGTTCCCAAATATACGACATATATTTAGGATGGAGAGAGTACTCACTCCGTCCTCAAAAAACTTGTCGCTTTGTAGTTTATTTTTGAACTGCAAAACGACAAGTTCATGAGAACGGAGGGAATACTTCAGAAGCTCTAAGATTTTTTTCCCAAATTGCAATGATGCTACAAGTTGCTGGCACCAACATGTTGGTGATTATTCACTCAAGTGTTCAAAAAACCTGCGACGTGAAATGACATGCACGCTACGGAAATCTCTGCCACATCAGTAGGTGTAGCCCTTCTGGAACATGCCCGTCTTGGCATCATCGCTCTCGCCCTCGCCGGTGTAACGGCCGAGCTGCGCCAACGAGTTGGCCTTCGCGCGAGCCAGCAGGGCCTTCTGCGCCGCGCCCGCGTTCTCGGGGCGTCCCTGCCACGTCTTCAGCACCGAGTTCTGGAGGGCCCGAGCGTAGGAGAAAGACACGTGCCACGGGGTTGGAGACTGGTTCATGGCGTTCAGGTTCAGTGTCGCCTCCACCTCTGACTGTCCACCGGAAAGGAACTGCAGGGAAAGTAAAAAAGCAGTGGTGTTACAGTAACGTAACTGATTCTGTAAGGGGAGTGTAAAGAAGCAAGTTTAGTACTGTAGGAGACACAGAACAATCTATACCATGATTCCAGGAACAGCAGGTGGCACTCTCCTCCTAAGCATCGTCAGTGTGTACTTTGCGATGGCCTCTGGAGAAGCCTTTTCCTTGTGCTCAGCTCCAGGGGTAACCATGCTGGGCTTCAGCAGAATACCCTCGAAGAGAACATTGTTTTCGGCCAGGTAGAAGAATACCTCGGACCACACTTTCTCTGCCACCTCAAGAGTTTTCTCGATTCCATGGTCTCCATCAAGAAGGATTTCTGGCTCCACAATTGGCACTAAGCCATTGTCCTGAAGATTATTGAGGTTGAAACATTTCAGCAAATATGAAGTAACTTTTCAGCATATACCATGTCGAGCTCTATAAATTTGTTGTATTGTAACTGTGAAACCCATGAAGATCCATAATTGCAAGTTTATATTGTTACCTGAGCAATAGCAGCATATCGAGCAAGGCCCCATGCTGCTTCCTTGACTGCTAATGCAGACGGACCACAAGGGATGCTAACAACAGTCCTCCTAGAAAATATCCGCATACCATAGTAACTTTAGAAAGGATCAACCAATAAAATTTGTTGATTCATACATAATAAGTGTAAGAACTAACCACTTTGCAAAGCGTGCCCCCTGCTTGTAGTACTCAGCGCACCTTGATGCCAAGCCATCAAGACCTTGGCACCATGACTCATTGTTGGATCCAGGCAATGGAACCAAACCCTTGATAAAAACCAATAAATAATGAGAATTCTGACGCTTGAATAATCATGTTGTTGCTAAGCGCTTGATAGCGCAAAGGTAAACTCCCCCAGTAGAGGGAGGAACCGGCCAGGGTTCAAACACTGGTGGCATTGTGTCGTCTACTACCATGATCATAAAGATCAAGACATACATACCTTGTCAACCTTGATGCCAGGCATGATATTCTGATCCTTCAAGCAGTCAACAAACTTCTTGCCATCTGTAGTTGACTGATAAAGAGTTTCCTCGAAAAGAATCGAACCAGAAATATATTCGCCGAGACCAGCAGTTGTCAGTAATAGCTGCCTGTAAGCCTGGCGGTTGGCTTCTGTATTGTCCAAACCAATGGATGACAATCTCTTTCCACATGTTGCATTCGACTCATCAATTGCCAGAATACCGCGCCCAGGGGAAGCAACAGATTTCTGTGCAGAGAAAATACATATTCAAGAAGAAAAGAGCATTAGTTAGAAAATAGGACATCAGTAGGAAACCAGGTTGTCATACACATCCTCACCCAACCGTAAAGTCCCGGGCGTTAATTTCTGTAAAAAGGACTCAAATATCAAAACATACAGCTCATGAATAAGTTCCATTGTACCCACTGTAAAGAAAAGAAGTGTGGAAGGAATTATCGGGTTCACCCCAATTGAACAATCAGATTAGAACTGGAAAAAACATATGTTACCAATTATTGTAAGTTTTCCACTAGGTTCTTCTTGCATTGAGACCTAAATCAGATACACTGCAATAGCAGCAGCATTTCTACCCACAGATCTATTATTTAAACAACTCATCTATTCCATAACATTAATGTTACAGCATCTCCTTTAGTACAGGCTAAATTGCTACAATACAAAAGTTGTCCACGGAACGAAGGAGTCAAGCTTAAAATTGTGTGACTGCAGTTCGTCCACAAAATGGACCGGAAGACCAAGGTATACCAAGGCATCTTCAACCTAAAATTTGACTGGATCGAGAAAACCAAAAACCCATTTCACCCCACCCTAGTGGTACCGAAGTAACCGAACAGTCCCCATCACTCATCACGCACCAGCAGATACACACAACAAGCCAATCAGAGATGACAACATACGACACATGCAACGCACCAGACCTCAGATCCCTCGCCCGCAATCCACTCGTACTGTACTAGAGCGGGGGAGGGAGCGTAGGGGTTCGGCGCTCACCGCGGTGGAGACGAGCTCGTCGGCGTAGGACCCGGCGGCGGCGCGGACGACCACCGTTGCGCGGCGGGCGGGCGCAGGTCGGCCTCGGCCGCCGCCAGCGAGCGAGCTGGTGGCTGGGTCGATGAGCCTCGCCGTCGCCATGGTCGTGGGTTGGTGGGGCGCGTGCGTGCGTGCGTCTGGGTTGGTGGAATTGAGGTGGTGGTGGCAGACCCGAGAAACACACTGTCCTTCGCTGAGTTTTTCATTTTCTAAAACACCCCCCTTGACCTATAATAATTTCAGTGTAAAACGGTCATAGCGCCAACGCTTACATGTTGTTGATGAGTGAGAGAGTAAGTTTTTTTTTGAGGTGCGAAGACTAAAATGGTTGTCCTTGATTGTGCAGGTATAAAATACTTAGAGGGCCAAAAGCTCAATATGATTTCCTGTTTAGTTTAGTTTAAACGTTTGGATCTCTCCGCCGCCAGGGCGGATCCACCGAGGCCAGATATGAACGCTGGGAATTACAAAAGCACCCCTCGTTCGTTGCGCTTTGTTTTTTCTATAAGTGGGCCGTTCATCGTAATATGGCCCTTCTTTATTTGCGCGACACACTAGCCCATATCCATGCTCCACACATACGGGCATAGACAATGCGCGCGGTGGCCGGAGACGGCGAGAGATCCAACCGAGACGACACCCGGGATGGGATGGGACGGGACGAAGACGCTCTCGCGCACGGCACGGATCTGCTCCGCTCTTGTGGATTCCTACCCTCCCTCATGTGGATACCTACCCGCCCTGGCTGCGCGCGGGGTCTGCTCCGCTCGTCGTTGCCGGTCGCCCGACGAGAACCGGCTGCGCATCCCACATTTCCACCTCTAGGTATACGTCCATACTCTAAACTACAGATGCACGCAATTGAGGAGGATTAAGAGAGAAGCGGCACGCCGGTGTCGCTGGCCTCATTGGGGCGTTGGGAAAGCTCTGTTTTCCCGACCCTGTCGCAGCGCTCGACCAAATCCGGCAGTAAATCTGACCGCCGCTCTAGCTCCTCAACCCATTTCAGTGTTCACCATGGCCTGTCGTTTTTGTAATGATTTTAATGTTCACCATGGCAAACTCCAGAGGCAGCAATGCGCGACATGTTAGTTTTTGTCTTGCTCGTGTGTATCAACAGGATATGTGAATTTTAGAATACGACTAATTCCATGTTTCGGAACTAGAAACGGATTTGTGTTACAATGGGATTGGAAACCCAACAAAAGTATGAAGCAGAAATTTCCATCTAATCTAGGTGAAAGTAGCTTTGCAATGCTCACATTCTGTGATCAAAATTAACGCAGCAGGCAGCACACAAACCCTTCATATTGCATCAATTGAAGGGGTCCGTACAACAGATCATGCAGTCGATTTAACTTCTTGGAATCTCCTCATCTTATCTGGGGCCTGATATATCAGAGGCTAGGGGTGGATTGGAGGAACCAATATTTTCAGCAATACTAAACATCACTGGACTCGTCGCAACAAACTTATGCTCAATGTTGCTTTCTGCATTCATGTTACCTTCCAAGACTTTGACAACCTCAGACATCCGAGGCCTTTTCTTACAATCGATTTGCAAGCACCACATTGCAAGACTCATCATCTCAATTACTTCTTGCTTGTGTGCTTCGATGTCACTGCACTTCTTGTCCATCAAATCTGCTAACTTATCGCTCTTCACCTTTTCTTCCAGTAAGGTAATAAGATGGATGCTCACTTCAGATCGTGAAGTGTCGAGGTTCTTTCGACCACTGATGATTTCCATGACGACAACACCAAAGCTATAGACATCAGCTTTTTCTGTAATTTCGGATGTCAACCACTCAGGAGCTAAATACCCAGGTGTGCCTCTCATTCTTGTGATCACTTGGCTCTTATCTCGATCAATCAGTTTACATAGTCCAAAATCAGAAAGTTTAGCATTGAAGTTGTTATCCAAGAGGATGTTTTGTGGTTTGACATCCAAATGAGCAATTCTCTTCATGCACTCTTCATGGAGATAAGAAAGACCCTTAGCTATGTCAGCGATTATCTTGCATCGTATTGGCCAATCCAGAGGAGCATTGTTTTCATGTCTGTAGAAGATCCATCTGTCCAAGGATCCTTTGGGCATATACTCATACACCAATAGCCTATGTGATTTCTCTGCACAGAACCCAATCAGTCTCACCAGATTGATATGATGGATGCTACCAATTGTCTGAATCTCAGCCAAAAATTCTCTCTTCCCCTGGCCAGCTCTATCCAAACGCTTTACTGCAATTCTTTCCTCACCATATTTTCCTGTGAAAACAGACCCAAATCCACCTTCCCCAAGCTTCTCTCGAAATTGATCTGTTGCTTCTTCTAGCTGCTGAAATGTGAATCTCATTGGCATTCCTGGTAACTCTCCAAGCTCTTCATCCTCTTCCTGCACCTCCTGGCGGCGCCTTGTGATTAGCTTATATGCAACAAAACTGGCAAATCCGACAAGAACAATAAAACTCCCAACAGAACCTAGAGTCACACCAAAAGTTTTGCTTCTTGTGAAGGATGAGGAACCAGAGTGTGCCGACCCTGTAGGGAAAAGTGCAGGAGAATCTGTAGTAGGTGCCGGAGCTGAAATTTCCATTGATGGACAGAAGACGATCTGGTAGTTGGTGCCTGAGGGGCAGGTATAGGTGGTCGAGCTACCATCTGTGGAGAATCCATATGCATCGGGGCACGTCCGGATGAAGTACGACAAGTCGGGGGTTGCTTCACAAGTGTTGGCAGTGGCACTGCACGGACTTTTGCAGCCCCCAGGTACCATCAGCTTGCTTGGGCACTGCGATGTGATGTTGGCTGCACAGCGAGGCCCCTTGCTGCACCCTTGCCCTCCCTGTCTGTTGGCTGGCACCGGCAGGAAGTCCATTGGCACGTTGAAGCCGTCGACGAGAGAGATGTCAAAGAAATCAGCTCTTCCTCCTCCTCCGATAGAGAATTCGGCTAGCGTGAGCGGTGGCTGCCCGTTTCTTGTGCAAGCCAGCACGCCACCGCAGTCTCCTGTCTGACATGAACCATTACCGGCACCATTGAATGAACAGCCTGTGCGTGGCCACAGACTCCCCAGGGAGGTGCCAGCCGACGGGTTGAAGGTCCACGACTCTCCAGGCTCGAGCTTCACACCGCCGCCTGGTAAAGCAGCCGGCCACAAGGTGAAGGAGCATCGATTTGTGATGTTAATCGTGGCGTCGACGGTAGCAACTGATAGGAGTAGGAAGAGAGGCAGGAGGTGGAGAGTAATCAAGGACCTCACCTCTATCATCTTCTGATTCATTGATTTTCTTGAACTGAGTTCTGGATCATACTACATCATTGGTTCCTCAGGGGAAGAACGATGGCAAGGGAGTGGCAGATGGAGGTCATACTGTCATAGTCATAGGGTGAGATGGAAAAACTTCCAGGTTTCTGCGTGTTGAATGGGTAGCAACGACTAGACTCTGGAAAACCGTGTGGTTGACTGCGGTAAGCTTGCATGTGGAACTTGCTTACTTGATATGAAACCTAACACTACCTGCAAATTCTTGGTTACAAATTTTGCAGTCAGACAAATATAGATGTACGCAAAGGGATTAATGTTGATTTATAGCTATATATAACTGCTGCCTGTCAAATGATATTATTAATGTATTACTTACGAGTAGAACATTTATATAATACTCCCTCCGTCACAAAATACTTCACTCTCTAGCTCAAAAATAAACTAAGGAATGAAAAGTATTTTGAAATGGAGTGAGTATAACTTACTACAAGTATACCTATGTTCAATCCTGACCCGCTCAATGTTTCCTGTGGCATTCAGATCACCTGCAACTCTGGAGGAAGCAACCATGCCTGCAGATACGAGAAGGATAAGAGGCATGGAGTGGAAACGGGACTTGGCTTCTCCTTCTATAATGCTGGGCAGCCTGCCATGTCCGGCACAACAACAACAACAAAAAGGTGGGACTTGGCTTCGCCCAAACAAAGGTTATGCCGATACGAAGCTAAGAGGCAGATTCATCCGTGTGGAGCCGTGGAAGCAGCTCCTTCCTCAGACAGACGCCTTTGACCGGTCAGTCACGCAGTAAACTACGGGCCAGGTCTCATTCACCCTAACTTCGATTGCGACGTCAATCTTTACAGGTGGGTTTCAGGACCGGAGGGCTGTACATGCCTTAATCTAGTTATATTACAAAGAAGAAAACTAAGCTTTTCATGACAGGGAAGTCGGAAAGCTTCCAAAGCTGATGCTGTAAAAGGATATGCAAAGGAGAAAAAAGGCCAGAAGCAAAACCTCAACGTCATTAGAATTCGAGCACATCAGTGTAAAGTTGGAGCATTACAGTGAGCACATCTTTTGTTACGGTTCGATTGAAGCAACCAATTACTGTGTAATGCGGCGAACAGCCCGAACTCGGACTTACAGTATTTTTTTAGTGCACTTGCTTGCATCGTATACTAAGCTCTGTGAGACAAATGTGTTCTTTTTTTTTGTTTTTTTCAGCATAAAAAGCACGATAAGCATGACATTTCTGCATGATTGCCGACCAAAATTAAAATACATTCACCTGTAATAATCCCTCTAGCACTCGATCTGACACACGTGTGTAGGCTAAAGCTAACTTGTGTTATGAAAGGAAGAAAGACCGCAAGCAGGCGGAACGGAAGGAAAGAAAAAAGGCCTTCGATCCAACTGAGAGCATACTGTAATTGTAATAATTTCGTCTTTGCTGTCCGACGAGACATCATGTGACGTCACGGACGGATATATAGATCGCTCTAAAGCCAAGGGGTCGCCGTTCCGTTAAGCAGCCAAACGGAAAGAGACGGGTGTCCGTCCTCGTACCGGTAACGTACGGCGTTGTGGTTGCCGTTCCGTTCCGTTGCAGAGCGCCTTCCCTGCTCTTATTTACTGCGAATGGTGGCCAGGTTAATCTGGAGGGCGCGCGCGGTACTGGCATGCGCGCGGTTAATACCGTTTAATCGCAGTCAAAATAGAACGAACTCCTACGAGGACGTGGTGTGATAATTATGTAGTACTCCCTCCTTTCTCAAAAGATTGTCACCTTTAGTTCAAAAAATGAACTAAAGGTGACAATCTTTTGAGAAAGGAGGGAGTAGTAGCCAATCATCAGGGCCGTGTGTGTACAGATACAATATTTTCGTGCGTCAGCTTCAACGAGGCCGACCACACACACGGATTACATCCCTCTTATTATAGTTAACGGAGGTGGACGACATTTTATAATGTCAGCGTTAACAAATACGGAGTACTTACATGTGGTTCCATTTCCTGGACGCAGATACAAAGCCGTATTTGTGTACGTTCAAATGTATACAGCTAACTACGAGCAGCCAATCCACGGCCACAAGGACGATGCCGCGCGCTTAGTTTCAGCCTCTTGTGCGCAGAAAGTAAAATTAAAATAAAAGTTGGTTAGTTTCACTGTCTGAACTGCTGGAGCGCAGTGTTAGCTTTGTTTAATTAATTGTTGTATTAGCTTGCAGGCCTGATCGAGGCCATCAACCAATAAACTACTACTCCGCAGTAGCTACTCCATCGTCAGTGTTGAAGTCATCCTCTCGTATCAACAAAGTGGTGTTCTTGTAACTCCGACCAATATACGTAGAGTTCAATTATACCGTGTATTTATCTATAGCCGGACAACACAAAAGATCGAGGAAAACAGCCATGGCAACTTGTCTCTCGCGTAACAGTCTGTTCTCTGACGACGTGCACCTAACATATGGCTAGTATACGACCTAACGGAAGCTTGTGCATGTACAGAATGCGCGCGTACACGTTATATCCTTTCCGTTCTAAAATTTTTTATTATTTTGTAGTTCATTTTTAAACTGTAAAAAGGCAATCTTTTTGATACGGAAAGAATACTTATATTGTCGTTACTGGACCGAATCGATGGAGACGAGCAGGTGCACCATGCACATCACCACGTTCGTAGTACCGCACCGGTTTTCAAACGTGCGAGATCGGCGAATGCGTGTGTGTTCTCGTCGCCTCGTCGGCACGTGCTGCCTACCCACTTGCTCGGCCATCATATATATCGCTTTCTCGCTGAATTTTGGAACGGTTCATGCTGTATGGCAAGTACGGCGCCGACAGAACCATGTTGCATGCGGAGCAGTAGGGAGCTTAACCTTCTCTCGTTGCTGTATGACAACAATAGATTCTTACTCTCCGGGTTATCTTTAGGCTGCAGGATCCAAAAGCCAAAACAGTAGCATGCAGACTCTGAATGAATTATTTATTATTAACAACAACAAGATGAGCCCGGCATGGGAGCATAAACATCAGATTCAGGTTGGTGACCGGTCCATGCATCAGACGACGTACGTTGACCATACCTGATCAATGGAAGAGAGTGGCGTGGTAGTAGTGAGCTAGCTCTTCAACTACCGGTTGAACCATATCTGAATGGCGAAAGAGCGTGGTTTAATAAACTCTTCACAATGCTTGCTGCAGTGGGTCTCGCTTCTGCAGCTTGAACGTGGACGACAGGTGGGAGAGCACAGCACCACCCCCGCAGCTGTTTCTCCTCCAGCCGTGCGCGCGTGTGCGTCCGTCAGTTGAGCAGAAATCTGGTTTCGTTGTACAGGGGCATCATCATGGCGAAAGGCCATGGCCCATGGCGTTGGCAGCAGCAGCAGCACGCGAGCATGGTTATGTGTTGAGATCGCGAGGACGACGCACGGGGACGTGACGGCGCGTACGTGCCGCGCCAGGACTTTCGCGGACGTTCGTAGAAATGGAAGTGCGTGACGAGGACACGGTGCGTCGAAGTCGTTGTAGTATAGTGGTGAGTATTCCCGCCTGTCACGCGGGTGACCCGGGTTCGATCCCCGGCAACGGCGATTTCTCTTTTTTTAATAAATATTTAAAACGAGTCCAGGATTTAAATATTTAAAACGAGTCCATGATCAGTGTGAGCGGTGGTGAGGTCACTCTTTTGGGGGTGCACGAGCACGACCCGTGCGTACGGACGGAGTCACCTCGTGCGCCGTGGTGTGGTCGGTCGCTGTTGCTTGTTTTGCTCTCTGCCTGAATCGTACACCGTCTCTTACTCTTCTGCTTGCTGGCTGCTGCTGATGCGGAGTGCAGTGCGCAGTGTTGTTCGCCGTGGAGTGGAGAGCACGTGCACGCGCGCGGTCTGGCTGGCTGGCTGGATCTCCTGAATCTTTGCTGTACCTCGGTGACCGATGCGCGCGCGGCATCCACACAGTTACTGCGGTTGACATGTAGGCCCATGAGGCATGGGGTCCACATGTCAGCCGCAACTGCAGAGGATATGTGTGCATGTCGCCTCCATATATCGCCATCAGCGATCCGTGGCCCAGAGGTGAAGAGGACTCCGACAAGTCTCGCGCACGCTCGGACCACCGGCCACACGTACGTACTGTACTGTACCACACTGCTCGGTCAGCCATCACGTACGTACGTACGTACGTAAGCACAGAGAAGGTGAGGACGACGATGGCGGCGGAGAGGGAAGGATCGAAGCTTCGAGTCGCCGGCCGGCCGGCCGGAGTTCTGCCGTCGTTGGCGAAAGACATCGTGTAGCTGTGTTCTCAACGTACTCTCGTTCGTCCATCCATGGGTTACGCTTACGGTTTATTTTACGCCGCTGCATGCGAAGTGAAGCGACACCGGAACAGGAGCGCACAATCGCAGATAAAGGCGGGGAAAGTGAGGAGGAACCCAACCAACGGCACGGGACAGACGACAGAGAGCGCAGATAACGGCGGCCGTCACCGTCAGTTACCTCCTCGCATGTCGTCACCAGTCGTCTCGGCTCAATAAGAAGCAGATGGCTTGACCCCCCACCTCTCCCCGTATCTCCCTCCTCTCGCTCCACACACACTCAGCCGAGCTAGCACCGCAGAGAGAGAGAGAGAGAGAGAGGGAACAGAGAGGCGCGGCAAATAAGGCACGAGGAGATGGAGTCGTCGCCGGAGTCGGGCAGCTCGTCGGGGGAGTCCTCGCCAACAGTGGCGGCGGCGGCGCTGCGGGCGCTGGTGGACCGGGTGCGCGGCGGGGAGGTGGACGCCGCGCGGGAGGTGCGGCGGCTCACCAGGGCGTCCGCCAGGCACCGCCGGAAGCTGGCCGCCGCCGTCGAGCCGCTCGTCGCCATGCTACGCGCCGGGATGCCCGGCGCGGGGGAGGCCGCGCTCCTCGCGCTGCTCAACCTCGCCGTCAAGGACGAGAGGTGCGTCTCGATCGTCACTCACACGCTCCTCCATCCCTTGCTTGTCCTGCACTCTGCATGACTCTGAATTTTGTCTCTGCGAAGAAAAAAGATTAATAGTTTGTGGCGGATAAATCGTGTAAACTTTGACGCTTTTGGTTGGGTGATTCGCTCTGTTGAATTTCTCGGATATCTGATCATAAAACCTCTAAATCCGGTCGAGATCACGGGGCTCTTTTGCATGTGCACGCTGAATCCTAGGAAAAATTGCAGAATTTTTTATCGTTTCGTTCAAGCATAGGCGCGCCAATATTTTTTTTGAGGTGAAATAGGCGCGCCAAATTCGTTGTTGCCTATCGCACTGATCCTTTTTTATGCCTCGTTTCAATAATTTAATTGGGGCGGCTTACCCGTCCGATTTGATTTGGGTTTGTGCCGGCCAAAAATAAAGAAGGAAAGGGAGAAGAAGATCGATCAAACTCCTCCTCGTGCTGTCCTCTGCTTTACCTGAAAGACTGCAGAGTTGTGTCCGCTGGATAAAGCTCAATTGTATATATTTGTCAGTAGTGTGGTTCTGAACTAAGGATACGTTATCCAGTTAGTTTTATCATGATCCAATCGTAGACTGAGTAGAATGATTACGAATATATTCACAAGCATATTCGTAGAAGCCATGTAGGATAACATGGCAATGGATTTCTAGCAGTGTCATGGTCATCTAACAAGCAATATATCCTGTTGCTTTTAGAAGCGCAGCAGATCACGGTGTATTGGCTGATAACGTAGAGATTTTATTCTTGCAACCTGGGACCCAATCTAGGATTCCTATTATGTAGCATAAAATTCTTGAAAATGGCAACAATAGGAAATATATGAAAATGACTGAATTTGGATTTTGCACGGGGCAGTTGGTCTGAATTTGAAGCTGACCAAAAGCTGCCAACCATCCTGCCCTGGCGGGCTGCTTGGACGAAACACCATGGAGTTGAAAAAAGGTTTCTTCGGCTGCCTAATACCTCTCCCCTCTTTCCAATAGTCATGGTCAAGATACAGTTATTCAGTTCTCCCTTTAGAAACTCAGTGCCCATGCCATGACCTAACTGTCTTGATGCATTTCCATATATTTCGACCTCATGTTTCTTGGTAAGCATTACCAACCCATGTGACATGTGGTAAAGCTGAAGTTAGACTAGTATGGTGCCATGTAGGAGAACTCTTGACTTAGTATTAGTGTATTACCCTTTCTTCCTTGCACTACTAAATCAAAACAAGGGCACACAAATGGTAAATTAAGTAGAACCACTGTTCTGTTCATGAAATATATTTTCATGAATCCGATGGCTCTATGGACCGGTGATAATGGAACCCAGTGCACGTGTAGTTGGGAATCTTGTTCTTGTCTATCATATCATACTTAAATGTACACCATCTTTGGACTTTGCGGTTCTTTCTGGGCTAGCTCAGATAGGATAAGGTATGCTAAGCATCAGATATTTAAGGCCTCTAGTTCCCCATCTCTGGACCATGTGTTGCCCATTATACATAGTTTAGGTGCCCATATCTCACATTTATGGTACTCCCTGAGAGCATGAAAGTGGAGTTACAAAGCAATGATCATTCAGTCGTATTTATAAAATCTTCCTGAAATATTCTTGAATGACCCTCGACGAACCATCCAAGCGGGCTGAAAGGTTTCAATTTTGTTGTGGATTGGGCCTGCCACTGTTTGATTTCTTTTTACAAATTCTCTTTGTGGACTGTATCCTTGCTCACAGTTCATCTCTACCCATAATTAACTATGATGCATGCGTTATTTGTGGTTTGCTCTAGTGATAAAAATGTTAATTTGAATTTAGTTCCTTTAATCAACTGTGAATTTTTTTGTCTGACTTTGATCTGAAATTTATGTCATCTAAGTGGATGATGTAAGGGTGATGTTTTCTCCAGTGATAGGATCTGGACTACTTTGTATAAGATCCTAAGATTCTATATTTTTTTAGTGACTAGTGGTTAGTAGGATAATTTTTTATGCACCTTGTTCTGAAACTTATGGTTATTCCATGTTTGCAGGAATAAGATCAAGATAGTGGATTGTGGTGCACTTGAGCCGCTGCTTGGTTACTTGCAATCAAGTGATCCAAATCTACAGGAGTACGCAACTGCTGCTTTCCTCACACTCTCAGCCTCATCCACAAATAAACCTATCATAAGTGGTTCTGGAGCAATCCCTCTACTTGTGAAGGTTCTCAAAGAAGGGAATCCACAGGCCAAGAACGACGCAGTGATGGCTCTTTACAACCTCTCCACGATCACTGACAACCTTCAAGCCATCCTCTCCGTTCAACCTATCCCCCCTTTGATTGGGTTACTAAAGGGGGGCAAGAGGTCCTCCAAAACAGCGGACAAATGCTGTTCCCTTCTGGAATCACTGCTCGCATTTGAGCAAGGGCGGGCGGCCTTAACATCCGAGGAAGGTGGAGTGCTCGCCATCGTGGAGGTACTCGAGGAAGGCTCCCTTCAGGGCAGAGAGCATGCTGTGGGAGCACTCCTAACAATGTGCGAAAGTGACCGCATCAAATACAGAGACCTCATTCTCAACGAAGGAGCCATTCCTGGCCTTCTTGAGCTCACAGTCCACGGCACACCCAAGTCTAGAGTGAAGGCTCACGTTCTCCTCGACTTGTTGCGCAACTCGCCGTACTCATCAAGATCAACGCTGCAGGCAGCAGACACACTCGAGAACATCGTGAGCAGCATTGTTGCTTCTCGAATAGACGGCGAAGACCGCCTTGGTGGGAAGGCTAAGAAGATGCTTGCTGACATGGTGAAGGTGAGCATGGAGCAGAGCCTGAGGCACTTGCAGCGCCGAGCTTCCTTCGCGTGAAGCCGCCCCTTCAGGTGACCGCCTTGTTTTGCAATGGAGGTAGAAGATAGTGGAATAATGATGGTATTGCTGGTTATTGCCGGTCCAGGCCTCGACGAGGCCGAGCGACCGGTCTAAGCCCTTGTTATACTTGAAGCTGTTGATGTAGTTCATTTCTCATTTCACTTGCCACCAACCTTATTTGTTGTGTTCTAAAGAGAGGACAATTTTTTTCCCTTCCCAAGGTTTTGTGCATGTATCAAAAGAAAAGGTGAAACAAAAGAACAAATATAGAAAAAAAGACATTTCCTTTCAGGGATGGGTTGTATATAAAGTAAAGAATCCCATTCCTGTTGTCTGAAAAGCTAGTGTTTTTAATCTCTATGTTGATTTGTGACCACACTTTTTGTCTGGTGATTGCATGTCTTACTTTTGCCATTTTAGTTTTTTTTCCGGATGTGATGATGACTCATTTGACAACAATAAGAGACATCGCTCGACACCTCTGTTTTGCCTTTCGTCTGTAAGGGAGTTGCCTCTTTCTCATCATGTCATGGCTTGATGATGTCTAGCTTGGGGAAAAAAATTACAGGCGTCGACCGGCGATCTTCACTATATGATGAGAATTTACAATAAGGATTACAATGAGGGTATCTTCTCTCTCTTGCTCTCTCTCAACAGCCTACAACATGTATTTATAGAGGTGGCTTACAAAAGAAAATAAATCTCTCAAGATAAATACGACATGTAACGCGAGAGGACTCCACCTCTCATATCCCCTAGGCGTCCACAACGAGATCAGAATTTGATCATATTCTAACAAACTCCATCTTGAGACAAATTCCATCTTATAGTCAATGAAAGGATCATCAATCAACTCCCTTCAATAATAAATAACATCGCGCGCCAATAAGTCACTAGGTCTCTAACTGTAATACCAACCAAGCTTGAGTATAGCTCAAACTTGTTAGTAGGAACAAACTTTGTCATCATATCGGCAGGATTATAATGAGTACTGATCTTGCACACTTTAATATCACCATGAGCCATAACATCTCGAATAAAGTGATACTTGACATCAATATATTTCGTTCTCTCATGAAATATATGATCTTTGGTAAGGTGAATAGCACTCTGGCTATTACAGAATATAGTAGTGCAATAATCATCTCCACAAAGCTCAGAATATAAACCTCTAAGCCAAGTAGCTTCTTTACAAGCTTCAGAAATAGCCATAATATTCAGCTTCTGTAGTTGATAAAGCAACAGTAGACTGCAAACAAACTTTCCAACTAACAGCACAACCACCAATGGTGAAAACAAAACCCGTGAGAGACCTCCGTTTGTCCAAGTCACCAGCATAATCTGAGTCAACATAACCAACAAGTCCATCTCCAGATTTTCCAAACTACAAACAAGCATTAGAAGTATCGTGCACGTATCTCAAAATCCATTGAACTGCTTTCCAGTGCTCTCTATCAGGATTAGCCATGTATCTACTGACAACACTTAACACATATGACAAATCAGGACAAGAGCAAACCATAGCATACATAAGAGATCCAACTGCGCTAGTATACGGAACTCTAGACATGTACTCAATATCATAATCTGACTCAGGACATAAAGTTGAAGATAATCTGAAATGTAGAGCTAATGGAGTAGTCACTGGTTTAGCATCATGCATACTGAAACGATGAATGACCTTTTTAATATAACTTTGCTGACTAAGATATAACTTGCCAGCTTATCTCTGACTAATAATCTCCATGCCAAGAATTTTCTTTGCTGCACCCAAATCCTTCATCTCAAATTCACTACTCAATTGAGCCTTTAATTTGTCTATTTCAGACTTATCTTTTGCAGCAATCAACATATCATCGACACAGAGAAGTAAATAAATAGTTGAATTATCAACAGTCTTCAAATAAACACATCTATCATAAGATGACCGCTTAAAGTTTTGAAAGAGCATAAAGGAGTCAAACCTCTTATACCACCGTCTAGGAGATTGTTTCAAGCCATAAAGATATTTCTTCAACTTACAAACAAGATGTTCCGAGTCTTGAACAATAAAGCCTTCAGGTTGATCCATATAAATATCTTCATCTAATTTTCCATGTAAGAATGCAGTTTTAACATCGAGTTGTTCCAACTCATAATCATGCATAACAACAATACTGAGTAAACTGCAAATAGAGCCATGCTTCACAACAGGAGAAAAGACATCATTATAGTCAATACCTGCAATCTAACTATAACATTTAGCAACTAACCTTGCTTTATACCTAACAGTCTCATTAGGAGAAATAGGCTCTTTCTTCTTGAAAATACACTTACAACGAATTTCTTCTCTTTAGACAATGGCACTAAATCCCAAGTATCATTCTTTTCAAGTGACTCCATCTCGTCTTGCATAGCAGCAACCCAATTATTGCAGTCCGAAGAAGTAATAGCCTCAGAATAATTAGAAGGTTCAACACTACCTTCAACATCTTCTGCACAACTCAAAGCATAAGCAACGATATTGCATTCCTCAATTAACCTCTTGGGTCGAATATGAGGCCTCCTAGACCTGTCAACTACAACAGAATGTTGTGGAGGCTGCACAACAGGAGAATGTGGGATAACATATGAATCATCATCAATAAATACTTCTGAGTCATAAGTATCTGGTGTATGTGCTGAATCAATTAAATGCTCCACCTGCATACTAGAGGTTTGAGAACTCTGAACAGGAGCATTAGTATCCATAGTATTAGTGGTCATAGCAGATTCATTAAAGACAACACTTCTGCTAGTTATAACTTTCTTTGATTCAGGTTCCCAAAATATATAACCTTTAACACTAGAACCATAACCAAGAAAAATGCACTTAATAGCTCTAGGCTCCAATTTTCTATTATCAACACGAGTATAAGCAGGACAATCAAATATCCTCAACTCAGAATAATTAGCTGGAGAACCAGACCATACCTCAATTGGAGTCTTTTTATCAATGGTAATAGAGGGAGAACGATTAATAAGATAACAAGCAGTGGAAGCAGCCTCAACCCAAAAACGTCTATTAAAACCAGCATTAGACAACATGCAATGGGCCTTGGAGATGATAATCCTGTTCATACGCTCAGCCACACCATTTTGCTGAGGTGTGTGAGCAACAGTGCTGTCGGTACCCTAAAAACCATACACCCCCTGAGGATACAAAGATCTCAAGGGAAAGACATCTACTTAAATTGAAGACCCTCGGGGGCCCACTTGCCAGACGTAACCGGACCCGCTTCTCCAACATGGTTAGCCCCTAGGTTGCCACGTGTACTGTCAGACCAGAGCTATTACCCGCAAGGGTGAAGCTCCGGGCCAAGTACTGAAACGGCACCTCCGGAGGTAACCCCTGACCGAGAGAAGCTCCGGACCTGACACGTGGTAGGCCGCCCCGGAGCTTCCCGCTTCCCACGAGCAAGCTCCAGAGCTGCCACGTGTCCATACGTCGGAGCTGGCCGCTTTAAACCCCCGGGAGACGTTGTAACGGCTCCGGATCTCCAAAGGACGGCCGCGGACTTCAAGACCCGATTAATTATCATTAATTCCACATTAATGATATTTAATCGGATGATCTTAACACCTGTAACGGCACTGTCGGAGCCGTTACAGGGTTATTAACAACAATTAATCTTGTGTATCAATGCCAATAACCGCCAGGGCCACATGTCGGGCCAGGCTGACTTGTAACGGTTTGTCCTTGTACTATAAAAGGACCAACCGACGATACACGAAGAGAGGACGCTCGAGCATACTCAAGCTCACAAGTTAATACAACACACACACACCCGTGGAGTAGGGTATTACGCTCAGGCGGCCCGAACCACGTAAACCACCGTGTCACTCGAGTCCAATCGCAATTCACCTTCTTGAGTCTCCGCGCGCCCAAACCGAACCACAAACTCCTTCAACACTTTCGTAGTGTCAGGGGATCTGCCGACTCCAACAGTCGACAGTTGGCGCGCCAGGTAGGGGGCGCCTGAGATCTTCAAGAATGGTGAATTCTGCGGCTGGATCATCCAACGGGCAACCTGCTGCTCAAGCTGTCGGAGGCAATCCCTCCAACATGCAGCCACCGGCAGGAGCCTCAGTTCCAGCGGGAGTCACACTCCCACCACCACCATCTTCTCCGGCAAGACATGTCGGACGACATGATGGTGCACCGGCGTCACATTCTGCGCCGGCAAGTCGTGACAACCCAGAACACGCGCTCCATGCAGCGCGTGCTCTCCTTCAGCGACCACCACCTCCGGATGCATCTCAAGGTGCCATGGAGCAATGGAGAGCTGATATTGAGCATTTGGTCGCAGCAGCGGCTGAACGTCTCAACAACCAGGGTCCACCTCTTTCAGGGCGGGCCCCGTCGCAGCGACGAACGTTGTCTGGAAGACTTGATCCACATGTCTCCAACAACCGGAGAAGAGCTGCGTCACAGCAAGTGACGTCGTTGCCCTCTGGGGCACAACGTGCCCATACTGCATCTCGGCTCTCGACACACGACCTCCGGGCGGAGCTTGATCGCCGATACCGCCAACAGGATGGCCGTGTCCACATCGAGCGAGCTCGAGAGAGACGAGATGCTCAAGACCTTTTACTCTGGAAGGAGTAGGAGGAGGCTGTTCCGCCCTAGCCATGCACCTGCGCGTGGTTAGATGGCCACAGAAGTTCCGGCCATACTTGCCGGAAAAATTCGACGGGACTGTTAATCCCGTAGAATTTCTGCAGATATACTCCACTGCGATCTTAGCAGCTGGAGGAAACGAGGCCGTAATGGCCAATTACTTTCCAGTGGCTTTAACTGGGACCGCCAGGTCCTGGTTTATGAGCCTTCCACCCAACTCTATCGACAGTTGGGAGGAGCTGTGCCGTCAGTTCACCGCCAATTTCGGGAGTTCATACACCCGTCCGGGCACTGAACTGGACCTTTTTGCGGTCGTGCAAAAAGGAGGAGAATCTTTGCGATCATTCATCCAGAGATTCTCTCAGGTACGTAACACAATCCCTTCTATCTCAAGCGCTTCTGTCATTGTGGCATTCAGACAGGGTGTACGAGACAAGAAGATGTTGGAGAAGCTGGCGATCAAAGAGATCACCAGCGTCACGGAGCTCTTCAGCCTGGCTGACAAATGTGCCAGAGCTGCGGAGGGTCGTGAAATGCACTCCAAACCAGCCCTGGAGGATCATAAAAAATCCTCCAAAGAAGAAGCCGCTACCTTCGGGAGTGGCAAGAAGAAAAAGAAGACCAACGGCAAGAAGAAGCCGTCGGCCGGCACATCCAACGTTGCAGCCGCTGCAACTCCTGGTGGCCGGGGGCCACGCCCCGAGAAGCGACCTCGACCGTCTTCTGAAGACGGTGGCAAATCCAAGATGTGGTGCCCCATTCAAAAAACGAGCAGCCACAGACTGGAGGACTGCCGGGAGGTCCAAAACCTTGCCGAGCGCTACCACAAGCGCCGGGAAGGGTCTCCCTTCCGACAGAGGGAGGGAAAACAAAAGGTCGATGAAGCTCCGGCTGAAGAGGAGTTAGGGTTTCAAGACCCCAAAAAGGTCTTGAAAGCCGTCTACACCTCCGTCGACGATGATTCCGACGTCTCCGACAACGAGCGTCGAAAAACCATGAACACCATCTTTGGTGGATCATGGGACATCACCTCTCGTCGTGTCATCAAGACTATGCGACGGGATATGGCTGCTGTAGCTCCTACAGCTAGACCGGAGCCACATCGAAAGTGGATGGACACACCCATCACTTTTGATGCTTCGGACTGTCCTCAAAGCATGGTCGGAGCTGGCCAGTTACCCTTGATGGTATCTCCCACCATCAACAACATCCAGCTCCATCATGTCCTGGTAGATGGAGGTTCGGGGCTTAATCTCATCAGCTTCGAAGCTTTCACTAAGCTTCAGCTCCGACCTTCGGACCTCCAGCCCTCTCGACCTTTCTCCGGAGTAGGTCCGGGGGCCATAACCCCACTCGGAGCTATTACTCTCCCTGTTACCTTCGGGACCCGGGAGAAGTATCGCACCGAAAAGTTGATCTTCGACGTCGCTCAGATCAACTTACCATTCAACGCCATTTTGGGTAGACCTGCCTTGTACAAATTCATGGCAGCTGCTCATTATGGATACCTGGTGTTGAAGATGCCAACACCAGTAGGCGTTCTCCGGATCTGTGGAGATCGCACTGCCGGAGTAACTGCTCTGGAGGAACTCCACGCACTCACCACAGCGCAAGAGGAGGACTCCAGACAGAAGCAAGCTCCACAACCTCCGAGCATTCGTCAACGAGGCTCGACCTCTGCACCCCGTGTGCAGCCAAGCGGCGACACTGACATTCCCGTCAAAGTCGTCCAAATTGGTTCTGATGTCACTCAAACTACCCGCATATCGGGTGGCTTGAACGACAAATAGGAACTCGCGCTCATCACTTTCCTCCGGGCTAACGTTGACGTGTTTGCTTGGCAACCGTCACAAATGCCTGGGATCCCCAGGGAAGTGATTGAGCACAATCTGAAGATTTACCCCGACGCTCGGCCTGTGCACCAGAAACCTCGGAAGCAATCTGTAGAGCGACAGAACTTCATCCGACAAGAAGTGAAGAAGTTGCTCGAAGCCGGATTCATCCGAGAAGTCTACCACCCAAAATGGCTGGCAAACCCAGTCGTTGTGCCTAAAGCCGGCGGGAAACTTCGGATGTGCATCGACTACACCACACTGAATAAGGCATGTCCAAAAGATCCATTCCCACTACCTAGAATAGACCAGATAGTGGATTCCACCTCCGGGTGTGAGTTACTGTGTTTTCTAGACGCATATTCAGGATATCATCAAATCCGGATGTCTAGGGAAGATGAAGAACATACTTCATTCATCACCGTGGATGGATTGTATTGTTACACAGCCATGCCTTTTGGTCTTAAGAATGCAGCTTCAACTTTTGTGCGAGCAATGTACAAAACTTTCGAAGAACTCATCAGAGACATAGTGGAAGTGTACGTTGATGACATCGTGGTCAAAGTCAAGAACAAGGAGTCCCTCTTGGACACCTTGCAGGCTGTCTTCGACAAGCTGCGGGCCACCCGCACGAAGCTAAACCCAGACAAGTGCGTCTTCGGGGTTAGTTCCGGAAAGCTTCTTGGTTTCCTGGTAAGTCACCGGGGCATAGAGGCTAATCCGGCGAAGATAAAAGCCATTGAAGACATGCGGCCACCGACCCGCATCAAAGATGTCCAAAAATTAACTGGATGTCTAGCAGCCCCCAGTCGGTTCATTTCAAGACTGGCGGAAAGGGCGCTTCCCTTCTTCAAGTTGCTGAGGAAGTCCGGACCATTCCAATGGTCTGAGGAAGCAGAGAAGGCATTCCAGGAGCTGAAACAGTTCCTCACCACCCTACCAGTCTTGGTAGCTCCGAACCCTGGTGAGCCTTTATTGCTTTACATTTCAGCAGCTGACGAAGTCGTCAGTATGGTTCTGGTTGCGGAGAGACCGGAACTACCCAATACTCAGGAATCCAGATCCCTTCGGAAGGATCCGGAGGTTCCTGAAAGCGGGTCTGGGTCCCAGCTCCCAGACTTGAACCCACAAGAAGCCACTTCAGAGGACCCGGATCCTTCCGATAGGATCCAGGTCATTCCTGAAGAAGCTCCGGGTTCCTCCACCCAGAACCCGGAGGTCCCTGAAGATAGTCTGGACCCCTCCAACAGGGTCCGGATCAATGGAGAGGAAGCTCCGGACCCCTCCGGGAAGGTCCGGACCATTCAACGCCCAGTATACTTCATCAGTGAAGTGTTACATGATGCCAAGACTCGATACCTAGAGGTGCATAAGCTGCTCTACGCAGTTCTTATTGCCTCAAGGAAGCTTCGACACTATTTCCAAGCTCACAAAGTCTCGGTGGTAACCTCATATCCACTTCGAGCGATCCTGCATAATCCCAATTCAACTGGGAATATAGCGAAGTGGGCAGCGGAACTGACTGAATTCGACCTCGAATTCATTCCAAGACAAGCAATCAAGAGTCAAGCGTTGGCAGATTTCGTGGCAGAACGGACTCCCTCTCCATTAAACCCTGGGGGCCCCAGCAAGCAGAAGACGGAACCACAAGTTCCGGCCTTCACTAAGCCTCACTGGACCCTTTACTTCGACGGCTCCATGCAGAAGCAGGGAGCCGGAGCTGGAATCCTTCTCCTCGCACCAACCGGGGAGAAGGTGAAATACATGGTGCACCTTGACTTCAAGGCAACCAACAACATGGCGGAGTACGAAGCACTCATATATGGATTAAAGGTGGCACTATCATATGGTGTCAAGCAGTTGCTGGTCAAAGGAGATTCACAACTTGTCATCAAACAAGTGAAGGGTGAATGCTCCTGCAATAATCTCCAGCTGGCTGCTTATCTCCTTGAAGTCCAGAGGCTTCAGAAGGACTTCGAAGTCCTAGACCTTCACCATGTTCAGCGTGCTCACAATGCTGAAGCTGACGAACTCTCGAAGGCGTCAACCGGAGCTCCGGCTCCAGACGGAACCTTTGTCCGGAGGTTGTCAAAACCCACAGTTCAGCCTGCCGAACTGAACGAAGGGGGCGAGATCAGCATCCCGAAGCTGACGGTCCCGATGGCCCTGTTACCATGGCAGCCATCAAGGGTCGTAGGTGCTGCCGGAAGCTCCGAGCAACCCAGCACGCAAGACTCAAATGCTCAAGTTAGTTCCGATGCATAGATCTCGGAGATCCGGAACTACTTGAAAGACAACATCCTTCCTGACGATGATGTATCCGCTGACCGGGTAGTCAGATTGGCTAAAAGATACACGTTGGTAGAAGGGGATCTCTACCGGCGCGGTGCCAACGGCATCCTAATGCGGTGCATCACAAGGGAAGAAGGCTGCGAGCTCCTCGCAGAAATCCATGGAGGTGAGTGTGGGAACCACGCGTCTTCCCGCACGCTGGTCGGAAAAGCCTTTCGGCACGGCTTCTACTGGCCTACAGCGCTCCAGGATGCTACTGAGCTAGTGAAGAAATGCAAAGCATGCCAATTTCATGCAAAGCAAATTCATACACCTGCTCAGCCCTTACAAATGATACCTCCTACGTGGCCTTTCGCTGTGTGGGGGATGGACATCTTGGGACCCTTCCCAAGATCCGTCGGAGGTTATAAGTTCCTGTACGTCGCCATCGACAAGTTCACCAAGTGGCCGGAAGCTACTCCTGTTGTGACGATCAACAAACAATCTGCAATCAATTTTCTACAATCTATCGTGAGCAGATTCGGAGTCCCAAACAAGATCATCACTGATAATGGGACTCAGTTCACAAGCTCCGCATTTCAAGGATATTGCGAAGACCTCGGTATACAAGTTTGCTACGCTTCCGTAGCTCATCCTGCCAGCAATGGGCAAGCCGAGAGAGCAAACGCAGAGATCCTTAAAGGACTCAAAACGCGCACTTATGAGCGTTTGAAAAAGCACGGAGCTAATTGGATCGAAGAGCTTCCGCCCACTCTATGGGCTAACAGGACTTCTCCAAGTCGGGCAACCGGAGAAACACCCTTCTTCCTGGTGTACGGAGCAGAAGCGATCCTTCCTCCGGAAATCACATTGGGTTCCCTCCGAGTCCGGACCTTCGACGAAGCCGCGCAGGACCAGCTCCTGCGTGAAGACCTAGACCTCCTCGAGGAGGGAAGGTGCCAAGCAGCTGTTCGGAACGCCCGATACCGCCAAGCTCTACGGCGCTATCATCAGCGGCATGTACACAACCGACAGCTCGAGGAAGGCGATCTGGTGCTACGGAGAATACTATCCAGAGAAGGGCAAAACAAACTTTCTCCCGGCTGGGAAGGGCCCTTCCGAGTGATCAAAGTATCCCGTCCCGGAAGCGTTCGCTTGGCTACCGAGGATGGGACACCTCTCCCAAATCCTTGGAACATCGAGCACCTCCGTAAGTTCTACACTTAATTCCACGGAGGTGAGTCTTAAGTAACTTGAAGTGTATGTTATAGAGTCATTGTACAGAGTCGGGTAGTTCCTCCGGGAGAGCAGCCGGACCTTTCCCGAAAGGTTTGGAAAGCTCATGCAACACTTGATACAGTCTCCGGACTAGAAGTGTAGCTAACTACCCTGGGTTAAACGAGAAACCGAACACACTTAGCCTGGTTCCGTACCCTAAGAGTGTACTCGTTTCCCATGTACCCCGGACCTATAATGAAAGACATCTTCATGTGAAATAGACTCCACGTGCATTCATTTTTGCATAAGGCTCGACATTTTTATTTTTCTCTTTCTTGTCTATAACAGAAACGTGCAATTCTTAAGAAATTCTAGTTAGACCGACTTATGTACGATTCGAGTTGAATTGTTGGATTTTTTAGATTTAAATATCATCTGTGGCCAACTCGCCTGAAAGCCGCCAAGCCATTCTAGGGCCGGAGTGCGCTATCGACTTAGCCTGGTCAAGCACCCTAAGTACGCCACTCTACCTACATCCCGGCAGGCCAAAGTAAGGTGGGTCCATGGACAATTGGATCTAAAAGAAAAGACAATTCATCCAATCATACTAAAAATCGTGTTCAACTTGAAATTCTCTTGAGAACCGTAAGCCGCGACGAAGTTATAGATAAGGAACGAATTTTACTGTTTTTCTTGGCTTAAGTGTGCAGGAAAAATAAACCCAATATTGATGGAGAAAAATCGGAGTTAACCAAGCTCCGACTCCCACCGGCGTTAACTTAAAGATGGTGAGAAGACTCTATCACTAGAGTCTGTTGCCAGCAAGCCAGGCGTGGCAAAGGTCATTGCCGGAGCTATTAAGCTCCGACACCTTGAAGTATTAACTATCGACACTCAACGTGTTGGTAGAGGCTATTGCCGGAGCTACTAAGCTCCGACGATGGACAGTGCCGGAGCTTCTAAGCTCCGACGACTTCAAGGGACCTTCACTATCGAAAACTTCGGACTTAAACTATACGAGTTCGAAGCAAATTTGTCTTCAACAAAATTCAACATCCTTTTGGTACATGTCCATAATCAAATTGTGCACATCTACCAGGGGGCCAAGTGAAGACAAAGATGTAGATGTTGAAGACAAAAAATGAAATTCACGAAAAATTGAGGATTTCAATTCATTTGAAGATCGGAGATTACATCTGGGGACAAAGGATTACAAAATTGAGGAAGAAGAGAAGATACAAATAAAGGCTAAGAAAGATAGTCCTAGACCCTATGGAAGAACTCAGCGACCTTCTGGGCGACCTCCGACACGCTGGCTCGGGTAGCTTCGCCTTCTCCTTCAACGGGGCCTTCAAGCACCGGGTCCAGAGGGAATCGAGGGTTCCGGCTAGTGTAGCACGTCAACACATATTTTGTGACGTTCCTAGCCAGGGATTGCCCCTCGACCTCCAACTGGTCCGCGATGACGTCGCCCACCTTGGAGAGCTTGCTGCTCGCAGCGCCCAACGCTTGCAGCGCAAGGTCCGGCTCCGGCTCCGGATCGTCCGGGAGCACGGGGCTGAAACCCATCGGCGCTAGCGCATCGTCGGCCTTGCTCAGGAACTCCCAAATTTGCAGGGAGTCCGTCTTCCTCAGGCCCTTCATCTCTTCCAAGGACCTCCGGGCCGCCGCCAGCTCCGAATTCTCGCGGGAGAGGCGCTCAACTTCTTTGGCGTTTTGCTGAATCTTCGCAGCAACCCGCTTTTCGAGTCTTCCGAGCTCCTCCTCCCGGAGGTGGATCTTGTTCCGGCGGTCGACCAGGTCTTTCTCCCTAGCCTCTATTTTCTTCTCCCGGGCGACGAGGGCACACTCATACTCGTAGAGCTCCTACCCTCGCACCCAGGTCTTCTCCTCCTCCTCGAGGCAGCGCTCTTCCAATTTTTTAGTGCGCTCCTCGAGGCCCTTGTCCGCCAGAGCTGTCTTCTCGGCGAGCTCTTCTTCACGTCGCAAGACGTCATCCCGTAGCTCCAGGAGTTTTTGCTCCTCATACTCGAGCCGCTTTTCCCTTCCCTCAAGTGCCTCTCGGCGCTTGATGAGTGCGGTACTGATGGCCTCGAGTTGATCGAACCGAGCGTTGGCTGCATCATTAGCAGCCTTAGCTTGGTCATGGTACTCCCGGGATTGAGCGTCGAGGTTGTGAGTCATGCTCTCCCTCTCATCCAGCATCTCACCCCAGAGCTCCAGGCGGACCTTCTCCCGCCTGATCCATTCCTTGTCCTCAGCAATCCTCGACTGCGCCAGCTTGGTCTCGAATTGGAGTCGATTACGCCACCTCCTAAGGGTTTGGCGCTCCTCTTCAAGAACCTTGCTGTCGTGGAAGAAGGCTAGTTGGACTTGGCGTAGACTGGAGCAAGCGTTGTCGATGGACATCGACAGCGAGATGGGCTCCGGACCTTCTGGGGTCTCCTCCGCTGGTTCCAGCGGATCTTCATTTACAAAAATTGGGTCCCACTCTACGAGAGCGGAACCCCGAGCTTCCAAGGCACTAGGGCCCTCCTCCGGGATGGCCTCAGTCGCCACCGAAGAAGGTCCCGCCACCAAATCTTCATTCGCCCCCTCAGGCTGGGGGCCGGCGACTTCGTTCAGGCACTCTGGCTCCGCCACGGGTACCATCGACGTCGTCGCCTCCAATGGTTCCGGCCGGGACGCTTCTTCTGAGGGAGGCTCAAGCTCCCTCGCCTCTTCGACCACCGGCTCTGCAGCCGGCGCCTCCACAATCACCGGCTCTGCAGCCGGCACTCCAATAGCTACCGGCTCTGCGACCGAAGCTTCGGAAGTAACCGGCTCAATTGCCGGAACCACTTCAACTTCCGGCTCGCATGCCGGGGCTTCAGCTACCTCCGGCTCAACCGCCGGGGCTTCAGCACTTTCCGGCTCTGAAGCCAGGACCGCTGCTTCCTCCGGCTCGACAGCCGGAGCATCTACTTCTGCAGCACATGGGCCCGGAGCTTCAACCTCCGGAGCGGGTGCCGCTGGCGCATCTTCAATCCCGTGGTCCGGCGCTACCACGGGAACTTCTGGAGACGAATCAAGGTCCATGACCACGACAGCCGGCGCCGGAGCTGTCGCAGCCTCCGCCTGGGGCGGCACCGGGGTTGGAGCAGAAGCCCTCGCAGCCTCAGACACTGTGGCTGAGGGCGGAGCTTCACTCCCCTTCTTGGGAACGCTGCAGATGAAGAATGAAGAAAATGAGCAAACAGATGCTATAATTAAAAGTTAATTGAGGTAAGCAAGAAAAATTACCTTGGGAGGCTCACGCACCAGCTTGCGCGGAACCTCTTTCCCGGACGTTCCGGGCTGGCCACGGTCGGCGTAGGAGCTCCGGGAGGACTCCCAGGACTTGCCGTAGCCGCGGGCGTTTCCCGGGTCGGAGCTCTCCTAGACCGGGAGGAACTCCTAGACCTGGAGGCCCTCACCGCTTCTCGAACCGGAGTCGCCTGTCCGGAGCTGGCACCTCCGGAGGGACCCACCACAGGGACAGCCGCACTCCGGGAGGATCCCACCGCCGGAACAGTAGCGCTCCGAAAGGACCCCACCACGGGGACAGACGCTACAGCGGCGGAGGATCTTCCTTCCTGAGGACGGGGAACTGGCGGGGAAGTAGCAAGCCCGACGGACCTTCCGTCAGCATGTCGCAGCTTCCTCTTCCGGCTCTCCGGCTCCTCCGCCAGCTCCTTGCCCTTGCCGGTGACCTCAGCTCTTGGCTGAGAGACAGGGGCGGAGCCGCCTTCCGACAACCCGGGGATCGCCAACCGGGCGGTCGATCTTCTCTCGACGACGCCAAGGTCGTCAAGCGCGGGCATCTTCCGCCGGAGCTCCCTGCTGAACTCAACTTCCACGTTCAGGGGGAGGAAAGCCGGCGGCGGAGTCAAGTACTCTCCGTCAACATCGATGCCGTGCTGGAATTTCTTGAGGTGAAACTCCAAGGACTTCCCCACCATGCTGGACTTCAACCCGGTCTCGACCCGGTCCTCGTCCATCACGCTGTTGAGGGCCCAGGCGAGCTTCTCCCTCCTCTTCAGCGGCGCCCACCTGTTAGACAGGAAGTTGCAGAACACCGCCTGGGGAGTCAGTCCTCCCTCCACACATTGGCGGATCCTGGACAGGACGGGGTCGAAAGCTGCCGCCAGCACCGGAACCTCGCTCCACACCGACGTGTCAATGCCGGGCAGACCGTCTGGCAGCTCCAACCGCTCGTGCTCCTCCACCCGGACGACTACCCAATCTTTCTTCCAGTCATCCCACTTCCCGGAAGGGAACGACCGGAGGTACTTGAACGGGCACTTCTTGCGCTTCACAAAGTAGTAGAAGCCAAGGTACTCGTCACTTCGGCCGGTGGTTTGGACGGTGAAGAAGGTGCGGAAGAGCTCGATGCAGGGAGGAATGCCCACCCACATCTCGCAGAAGTGGACAAAGATGGACACAAGGAGGAGGGAATGAGGACCAAGGTGGTATAGCTGCAGACCATAGAAGTCCAGCAGCATCAAGAAGAAGGAAGAAAACGGTGGGATCAGCCCCACCATGGCGTACGATGAAAAGTACACCATTTCGCCGGAGTGCTCCTTTTTAAAGGGAAGCTCCCCGCCGGCGCGGACTGAACGGTTGAAGAAGTCCGACGACCACCCCATGAGGGCTCGGACCTTCTTCAGATCGCTCTCCGTCTTCAAACGACTCTCACGCAGACCCAACTCCATCGCAGCACAGCTAGGCGAGAGAAGAGAAGCAAAGCACGAGTTGGTAGTTTGAGCGCAAGAACAGATGGAAAGCGTAAAGAACTCCCGACGGTGCGCTTTCCTTCTTAAGTAAGCCCTCGCAACGCTTGGATGGAAACTGCAGGAGAGTCAAGGATACTACTCAAGAATTCAACCCAGCCGATGAAAAGAGGGCCCGG
The DNA here is from genome assembly GCA_036927565.1 of Tuctoria greenei. NCBI lineage: Eukaryota > Viridiplantae > Streptophyta > Magnoliopsida > Poales > Poaceae > Tuctoria > Tuctoria greenei. The sequence goes on from JAYESD010000003.1 coordinate 230,593,107, forward strand.
GACCACCCTGACGATCAAGTCAAGGTTCTTACCCAGGCGAACAGTTGTCATCACGAGGCGGGAAACCCAAAGGCGGCGGACTGACAAGGCGCGCGGAACCGATACAGTTTTCGTATCGGGAACCGGCGACCTTCAATTGCGAGAGATCCGCACGTCAAAGATCTTATCTGCCGCCTGACGTGCGCCACGCGTCGGGACTTAACCGTAAAGCCCCGCCAAAGGCACCTCCGAAGACCCTTGAAGACCCAGTTCAAGAGTCGCGAGTATGGACCCACCTCCGACGGAATGACTTCATCCCGTTGGCCTTCCCCGGAGGTAGGTCCAGGGGGCCACTGTCGGTACCCTAAAAACCATACACCCCCTGAGGATACAAAGATCTCAAGGGAAAGACATCTACTTAAATTGAAGACCCTCGGGGGCCCACTTGCCAGACGTAACCGGACCCGCTTCTCCAACATGGTTAGCCCCTAGGTTGCCACGTGTACTGTCAGACCAGAGCTATTACCCGCAAGGGTGAAGCTCCGGGCCAAGTACTGAAACGGCACCTCCGGAGGTAACCCCTGACCGAGAGAAGCTCCGGACCTGACACGTGGCAGGCCGCCCCGGAGCTTCCCGCTTCCCACGAGCAAGCTCCGGAGCTGCCACGTGTCCATACGTCGGAGCTGGCCGCTTTAAACCCCCGGGAGACGTTGTAACGGCTCCGGATCTCCAAAGGACGGCCGCGGACTTCAAGACCCGATTAATTATCATTAATTCCACATTAATGATATTTAATCGGATGATCTTAACACCTGTAACGGCACTGTCGGAGCCGTTACAGGGTTATTAACAACAATTAATCTTGTGTATCAATGCCAATAACCGCCAGGGCCACATGTCGGGCCAGGCTGACTTGTAACGGTTTGTCCTTGTACTATAAAAGGACCAACCGACGATACACGAAGAGAGGACGCTCGAGCATACTCAAGCTCACAAGTTAATACAACACACACACACCCGTGGAGTAGGGTATTACGCTCAGGCGGCCCGAACCACGTAAACCACCGTGTCACTCGAGTCCAATCGCAATTCACCTTCTTGAGTCTCCGCGCGCCCAAACCGAACCACAAACTCCTTCAACACTTTCGTAGTGTCAGGGGATATGCCGACTCCAACAGTCGACAAGTGCGATGTCTCACAATGCCATGAGACTTACAATAAGAATTAGATTTATTAGAACAGAATTCCATCCCATTACCAGTACGAAGAACCTTCACATTTTTCTCAATTTGATTCTCCACCATAGTTTTCCACTCTTTAAATGCAGAAAATACTTCTGATTTATGCTTTAAAAAATAAGGTCATACCTTTCTCGAATAATCATCAATAATAGTCAACATAAAATGAGCACCTCCAATAGATGTATTATGAGACGGTCCCCATAAATCAAAATGCACATAATCAAGAATACCTTCAGTTGTATGAACCGAAGTGTTGAATTTCACCCTCTTATATTTGCCAAACACACAATGGTCACAAAAGTCCAATTTACTGATGTTGTGCCCATCAAGAAGACCTCTCTTGCTCAAAATTGATAAACCAAGTTCACTCATATGACCAAGACGCAAATGCCATAAATTTGTAGCATCAGAATCATATGACTTGGAAGAAATAACAACATTACCAATAACAGTAATGCCTTGTAGAATATATAAATTTGATTTTAACAAGTCACCTTTTATAACAACAAGAGAGCCTTTAGTTACCTTCATAACTCCACCTTCAGCAGAATACTTGTAACTTTTGAGATCAAAAGTACTCAAAGAAATAAGATTTCTCGTCATAGTTGGAACATGCCTCACATATCTCAATGTCCTGACAATACCATCAGACAACTTAATCTGAACGGATCCAATGCCTACAACCTTGCGAGGTGTGTTATCACCCATCAAAACGGAACCTTCACCCTGGGCAGATTCATAAATGAAGAACCAATCTCTATTAATGCAAATATGAAACGTGCAGGCAGAATCAAGAACCCATTCATCATTAATTTTAGCACATCCACCAAAAGCAACGAGAACATCACCATTAGAATTGCTATCGGAAGAGACAATAGAAACACTACCATCATCACTGGATTTATTTGTAGATGTCGGTACCCTAAAAACCATACACCCCCTGAGGATACAAAGATCTCAAGGGAAAGACATCTACTTAAATTGAAGACCCTCGGGGGCCCACTTGCCAGACGTAACCGGACCCGCTTCTCCAACATGGTTAGCCCCTAGGTTGCCACGTGTACTGTCAGACCAGAGCTATTACCCGCAAGGGTGAAGCTCCGGGCCAAGTACTGAAACGGCACCTCCGGAGGTAACCCCTGACCGAGAGAAGCTCCGGACCTGACACGTGGCAGGCCGCCCCGGAGCTTCCCGCTTCCCACGAGCAAGCTCCGGAGCTGCCACGTGTCCATACGTCGGAGCTGGCCGCTTTAAACCCCCGGGAGACGTTGTAACGGCTCCGGATCTCCAAAGGACGGCCGCGGACTTCAAGACCCGATTAATTATCATTAATTCCACATTAATGATATTTAATCGGATGATCTTAACACCTGTAACGGCACTGTCGGAGCCGTTACAGGGTTATTAACAACAATTAATCTTGTGTATCAATGCCAATAACCGCCAGGGCCACATGTCGGGCCAGGCTGACTTGTAACGGTTTGTCCTTGTATTATAAAAGGACCAACCGACGATACACGAAGAGAGGACGCTCGAGCATACTCAAGCTCACAAGTTAATACAACACACACACACCCGTGGAGTAGGGTATTACGCTCAGGCGGCCCGAACCACGTAAACCACCGTGTCACTCTAGTCCAATCGCAATTCACCTTCTTGAGTCTCCGCGCGCCCAAACCGAACCACAAACTCCTTCAACACTTTCGTAGTGTCAGGGGATCTGCCGACTCCAACAGTCGACAGTTGGCGCGCCAGGTAGGGGCGCCTGAGATCTTCAAGAATGGTGAATTCTGCGGCTGGATCATCCAACGGGCAACCTGCTGCTCAGGCTGTCGGAGGCAATCCCTCCAACATGCAGCCAACGGCAGGAGCCTCAGTTCCAGCGGGAGTCACACTCCCACCACCACCATCTTCTCCGGCAAGACATGCCGGACGACATGATGGTGCACCGGCGTCACATTCTGCGCCGGCAAGTCGTGACAACCCAGAACACGCGCTCCATGCAGCGCGTGCTCTCCTTCAGCGACCACCACCTCCGGATGCATCTCAAGGTGCCATGGAGCAATGGAGAGCTGATATTGAGCATTTGGTCGCAGCAGCGGCTGAACGTCTCAACAACCAGGGTCCACCTCTTTCAGGGCGGGCCCCGTCGCAGCGACGAACGTTGTCTGGAAGACTTGGTCCACATGTCTCCAACAACCGGAGAAGAGCTGCGTCACAGCAAGTGACGTCGTTGCCCTCTGGGGCACGACGTGCCCATACTGCATCTCGGCTCTCGACACACGACCTCCGGGCGGAGCTTGATCGCCGATACCGCCAACAGGATGGCCGTGTCCACATCGAGCGAGCTCGAGAGAGACGAGATGCTCAAGACCTTTCTACTCTGGAAGGAGTAGGAGGAGGCTGTTCCGCCCTAGCCATGCACCTGCGCATGGTTAGATGGCCACAGAAGTTCCGGCCACACTTGCCGGAAAAATTCGACGGGACTGTTAATCCCGTAGAATTTCTGCAGATATACTCCACTGCGATCTTAGCAGCTGGAGGAAACGAGGCCGTAATGGCCAATTACTTTCCAGTGGCTTTAACTGGGACCGCCAGGTCCTGGTTTATGGGCCTTCCACCCAACTCTATCGACAGTTGGGAGGAGCTGTGCCGTCAGTTCACCGCCAATTTCGGGAGTTCATACACCCGTCCGGGCACTGAACTGGACCTTTTTGCGGTCGTGCAAAAAGGAGGAGAATCTTTGCGATCATTCATCCAGAGATTCTCTCAGGTACGTAACACAATCCCTTCTATCTCAAGCGCTTCTGTCATTGTGGCATTCAGACAGGGTGTACGAGACAAGAAGATGTTGGAGAAGCTGGCGATCAAAGAGATCACCAGCGTCACGGAGCTCTTCAGCCTGGCTGACAAATGTGCCAGAGCTGCGGAGGGTCGTGAAATGCACTCCAAACCAGCCCTGGAGGATCATAAAAAATCCTCCAAATAAGAAGCCGCTACCTCCGGGAGTGGCAAGAAGAAAAAGAAGACCAACGGCAAGAAGAAGCCGTCGGCCGGCACATCCAACGTTGCAGCCGCTGCAACTCCTGGTGGCCGGGGGCCACGCCCCGAGAAGCGACCTCGACCGTCTTCTGAAGACGGTGGCAAATCCAAGATGTGGTGCCCCATTCACAAAACGAGCAGCCACAGACTGGAGGACTGACGGGAGGTCCAAAACCTTGCCGAGCGCTACCACAAGCGCCGGGAAGGGTCTCCCTTCCGACAGAGGGAGGGAAAACAAAAGGTCGATGAAGCTCCGGCTGAAGAGGAGTTAGGGTTTCAAGACCCCAAAAAGGTCTTGAAAGCCGTCTACACCTCCGTCGATGATGATTCCGATGTCTCCGACAACGAGCGTCGAAAAACCATGAACACCATCTTTGGTGGATCATGGGACATCACCTCTCGTCGTGTCATCAAGACTATGCGACGGGATATGGCTGCTGTAGCTCCTACAGCTAGACCGGAGCCACATCGAAAGTGGATGGACACACCCATCACTTTTGATGCTTCGGACTGTCCTCAAAGCATGGTCGGAGCTGGCCAGTTACCCTTGATGGTATCTCCCACCATCAACAACATCCAGCTCCATCATGTCCTGGTAGATGGAGGTTCGGGGCTTAATCTCATCAGCTTCGAAGCTTTCACTAAGCTTCAGCTCCGACCTTCGGACCTCCAGCCCTCTCGACCTTTCTCCGGAGTAGGTCCGGGGGCCATAACCCCACTCGGAGCTATTACTCTCCCTGTTACCTTCGGGACCCGGGAGAAGTATCGCACCGAAAAGTTGATCTTCGACGTCGCTCAGATCAACTTACCATTCAACGCCATTTTGGGTAGACCTGCCTTGTACAAATTCATGGCAGCTGCTCATTATGGATACCTGGTGTTGAAGATGCCAACACCAGTAGGCGTTCTCCGGATCCGTGGAGATCGCACTGCCGGAGTAACTGCTCTGGAGGAACTCCACGCACTCACCACAACGCAAGAGGAGGACTCCAGACAGAAGCAAGCTCCACAACCTCCGAGCATTCATCAACGAGGCTCGACCTCTGCACCCCGTGTGCAGCCAAGCGGCGACACTGACATTCCCGTCAAAGTCGTCCAAATTGGTTCTGATGTCACTCAAACTACCCGCATATCGGGTGGCTTGAACGACAAATAGGAACTCGCGCTCATCACTTTCCTCCGGGCTAACGTTGACGTGTTTGCTTGGCAACCGTCACAAATGCCTGGGATCCCCAGGGAAGTGATTGAGCACAATCTGAAGATTTACCCCGACGCTCGGCCTGTGCACCAGAAACCTCGGAAGCAATCTGTAGAGCGACAGAACTTCATCCGACAAGAAGTGAAGAAGTTGCTCGAAGCCGGATTCATCCGAGAAGTCTACCACCCAAAATGGCTGGCAAACCCAGTCGTTGTGCCTAAAGCCGGCGGGAAACTTCGGATGTGCATCGACTACACCACACTGAATAAGGCATGTCCAAAAGATCCATTCCCACTACCTAGAATAGACCAGATAGTGGATTCCACCTCCGGGTGTGAGTTACTGTGTTTTCTAGACGCATATTCAGGATATCATCAAATCCGGATGTCTAGGGAAGATGAAGAGCATACTTCATTCATCGTCGTGGATGGATTGTATTGTTACACAGCCATGCCTTTTGGTCTTAAGAATGCAGCTTCAACTTTTGTGCGAGCAATGTACAAAACTTTCGAAGAACTCATCAGAGACATAGTGGAAGTGTACGTTGATGACATCGTGGTCAAAGTCAAGAACAAGGAGTCCCTCTTGGACACCTTGCAGGCTGTCTTCGACAAGCTGCGGGCCACCCGCACGAAGCTAAACCCAGACAAGTGCGTCTTCGGGGTTAGTTCCGGAAAGCTTCTTGGTTTCCTGGTAAGTCACCGGGGCATAGAGGCTAATCCGGCGAAGATAAAAGCCATTGAAGACATGCGGCCACCGACCCGCATCAAAGATGTCCAAAAATTAACTGGATGTCTAGCAGCCCTCAGTCGGTTCATTTCAAGACTGGCGGAAAGGGCACTTCCCTTCTTCAAGTTGCTGAGGAAGTCCGGACCATTCCAATGGTCTGAGGAAGCAGAGAAGGCATTCCAGGAGCTGAAACAGTTCCTCACCACCCTACCAGTCTTGGTAGCTCCGAACCCTGGTGAGCCTTTATTGCTTTACATTTCAGGAGCTGACGAAGTCGTCAGTATGGTTCTGGTTGCGGAGAGACCGGAACTACCCAATACTCAGGAATCCAGATCCCTTCGGAAGGATCCGGAGGTTCCTGAAAGCGGGTCTGGGTCCCAGCTCCCAGACTTGAACCCACAAGAAGCCACTTCAGAGGACCCGGATCCTTCCGATAGGATCCAGGTCATTCCTGAAGAAGCTCCGGGTTCCTCCACCCAGAACCCGGAGGTCCCTGAAGATAGTCTGGACCCCTCCAATAGGGTCCGGATCAATGGAGAGGAAGCTCCGGACCCCTCCGGGAAGGTCCAGACCATTCAACGCCCAGTATACTTCATCAGTGAAGTGTTACATGATGCCAAGACTCGATACCTAGAGGTGCATAAGCTGCTCTACGCAGTTCTTATTGCCTCAAGGAAGCTTCGACACTATTTCCAAGCTCACAAAGTCTCGGTGGTAACCTCATATCCACTTCGAGCGATCCTGCATAATCCCAATTCAACTGGGAATATAGCGAAGTGGGCAGCGGAACTGGCTGAATTCGACCTCGAATTCATTCCAAGACAAGCAATCAAGAGTCAAGCGTTGGCAGATTTTGTGGCAGAATGGACTCCCTCTCCATTAAACCCTGGGGGCCCCAGCAAGCAGAAGACGGAACCACAAGTTCCGGCCTTCACTAAGCCTCACTGGACCCTTTACTTCGACGGCTCCATGCAGAAGCAGGGAGCCGGAGCTGGAATCCTTCTCCTCGCACCAACCGGGGAGAAGGTGAAATACATGGTGCACCTTGACTTCAAGGCAACCAACAACATGGCGGAGTACGAAGCACTCATATATGGATTAAAGGTGGCACTATCATATGGTGTCAAGCAGTTGCTGGTCAAAGGAGATTCACAACTTGTCATCAAACAAGTGAAGGGTGAATGCTCCTGCAATAATCTCCAGCTGGCTGCTTATCTCCTTGAAGTCCAGAGGCTTCAGAAGGACTTCGAAGTCCTAGACCTTCACCATGTTCAGCGTGCTCACAATGCTGAAGCTGACGAACTCTCGACCAAGGCGTCAACCGGAGCTCCGGCTCCAGACGGAACCTTTGTCCGGAGGTTGTCAAAACCCACAGTTCAGCCTGCCGAACTGAACGAAGGGGGCGAGATCAGCATCCCGAAGCTGACGGTCCCGATGGCCCTGTTACCATGGCAGCCATCAAGGGTCGTAGGTGCTGCCGGAAGCTCCGAGCAACCCAGCACGCAAGACTCAAATGCTCAAGTTAGTTCCGATGCATGGATCTCGGAGATCCGGAACTACTTGAAAGACAACATCCTTCCTGACGATGATGTATCCACTGACCGGGTAGTCAGATTGGCTAAAAGATACACATTAGTAGAAGGGGATCTCTACCGGCGCGGTGCCAACGGCATCCTAATGCGGTGCATCACAAGGGAAGAAGGCTGCGAGCTCCTCGCAGAAATCCATGGAGGTGAGTGTGGGAACCACGCGTCTTCCCGCACGCTGGTCGGAAAAGCCTTTCGGCACGGCTTCTACTGGCCTACAGCGCTCCAGGATGCTACTGAGCTAGTGAAGAAATGCAAAGCATGCCAATTTCATGCAAAGCAAATTCATACACCTGCTCAGCCCTTACAAATGATACCTCCTACGTGGCCTTTCGCTGTGTGGGGGATGGACATCTTGGGACCCTTCCCAAGAGCCGTCGGAGGTTATAAGTTCCTGTACGTCGCCATCGACAAGTTCACCAAGTGGCCGGAAGCTACTCCTGTTGTGACGATCAACAAACAATCTGCAATCAATTTTCTACAATCTATCGTGAGCAGATTCGGAGTCCCAAACAAGATCATCACTGATAATGGGACTCAGTTCACAAGCTCCGCATTTCAAGGATATTGCGAAGACCTCGGTATACAAGTTTGCTACGCTTCCGTAGCTCATCCTGCCAGCAATGGGCAAGCCGAGAGAGCAAACGCAGAGATCCTTAAAGGACTCAAAACGCGCACTTATGAGCGTTTGAAAAAGCACGGAGCTAATTGGATCGAAGAGCTTCCGCCCACTCTATGGGCTAACAGGACTTCTCCAAGTCGGGCAACCGGAGAAACACCCTTCTTCCTGGTGTACGGAGCAGAAGCGATCCTTCCTCCGGAAATCACCTTGGGTTCCCTCCGAGTCCGGACCTTCGACGAAGCCGCGCAGGACCAGCTCCTGCGTGAAGACCTAGACCTCCTCGAGGAGGGAAGGTGCCAAGCAGCTGTTCGGAACGCCCGATACCGCCAAGCTCTACGGCGCTATCATCAGCGGCATGTACACAACCGACAGCTCGAGGAAGGCGATCTGGTGCTACGGAGAATACTATCCAGAGAAGGGCAAAACAAACTTTCTCCCGGCTGGGAAGGGCCCTTCCGAGTGATCAAAGTATCCCGTCCCGGAAGCGTTCGCTTGGCTACCGAGGATGGGACACCTCTCCCAAATCCTTGGAACATCGAGCACCTCCGTAAGTTCTACACTTAATTCCACGGAGGTGAGTCTTAAGTAACTTGAAGTGTATGTTATAGAGTCATTGTACAGAGTCGGGTAGTTCCTCCGGGAGAGCAGCCGGACCTTTCCCGAAAGGTTTGGAAAGCTCATGCAACACTTGATACAGTCTCCGGACTAGAAGTGTAGCTAACTACCCTGGGTTAAACGAGAAACCGAACACACTTAGCCTGGTTCCGTACCCTAAGAGTGTACTCGTTTCCCATGTACCCCGGACCTATAATGAAAGACATCTTCATGTGAAATAGACTCCACGTGCATTCATTTTTGCATAAGGCTCGACATTTTTATTTTTCTCTTTCTTGTCTATAACAGAAACGTGCAATTCTTAAGAAATTCTAGTTAGACCGACTTATGTACGATTCGAGTTGAATTGTTGGATTTTTTAGATTTAAATATCATCTGTGGCCAACTCGCCTGAAAGCCGCCAAGCCATTCTAGGGCCGGAGTGCGCTATCGACTTAGCCTGGTCAAGCACCCTAAGTACGCCACTCTACCTACATCCCGGCAGGCCAAAGTAAGGTGGGTCCATGGACAATTGGATCTAAAAGAAAAGACAATTCATCCAATCATACTAAAAATCGTGTTCAACTTGAAATTCTCTTGAGAACCGTAAGCCGCGACGAAGTTATAGATAAGGAACGAATTTTACTGTTTTTCTTGGCTTAAGTGTGCAGGAAAAATAAACCCAATATTGATGGAGAAAAATCGGAGTTAACCAAGCTCCGACTCCCACCGGCGTTAACTTAAAGATGGTGAGAAGACTCTATCACTAGAGTCTGTTGCCAGCAAGCCAGGCGTGGCAAAGGTCATTGCCGGAGCTATTAAGCTCCGACACCTTGAAGTATTAACTATCAACACTCAACGTGTTGGTAGAGGCTATTGCCGGAGCTACTAAGCTCCGACGATGGACAGTGCCGGAGCTTCTAAGCTCCGACGACTTCAAGGGACCTTCACTATCGAAAACTTCGGACTTAAACTATACGAGTTCGAAGCAAATTTGTCTTCAACAAAATTCAACATCCTTTTGGTACATGTCCACAATCAAATTGTGCACATCTACCAGGGGGCCAAGTGAAGACAAAGATGTTGAAGACAAAAAATGAAATTCACGAAAAATTGAATTGAGGATTTCATTTCATTTGAAGACCGGAGATTACATCTGGGGACAAAGGATTACAAAATTGAGGAAGAAGAGAAGATACAAATAAAGGCTAAGAAAGATAGTCCTAGACCCTATGGAAGAACTCAGCGACCTTCTGGGCGACCTCCGACACGCTGGCTCGGGTAGCTTCGCCTTCTCCTTCAACGGGGCCTTCAAGCACCGGGTCCAGAGGGAATCGAGGGTTCCGGCTAGTGTAGCACGTCAACACATATTCTGTGACGTTCCTAGCCAGGGATTGCCCCTCGACCTCCAACTGGTCCGCGATGACGTCGCCCACCTTGGAGAGCTTGCTGCCCGCAGCGCCCAACGCTTGCAGCGCAAGGTCCGGCTCCGGCTCCGGATCGTCCGGGAGCACGGGGCTGAAACCCATCGGCGCTAGCGCATCGTCGGCCTTGCTCAGGAACTCCCAAATTTGCAGGGAGTCCGTCTTCCTCAGGCCCTTCATCTCTTCCAAGGACCTCCGGGCCGCCGCCAGCTCCGAATTCTCGCGGGAGAGGCGCTCAACTTCTTTGGCGTTTTGCTGAATCTTCGCAGTAACCCGCTTTTCGAGTCTTCCGAGCTCCTCCTCCCGGAGGTGGATCTTGTTCCGGCGGTCGACCAGGTCTTTCTCCCTAGCCTCTATTTTCTTCTCCCGGGCGATGAGGGCACACTCATACTCGTAGAGCTCCTGCCCTCGCACCCAGGTCTTCTCCTCCTCCTCGAGGCAGCGCTCTTCCAATTTTTTAGCGCGCTCCTCGAGGCCCTTGTCCGCCAGAGCTGTCTTCTCGGTGAGCTCTTCTTCACGTCGCAAGACGTCATCCCGTAGCTCCAGGAGTTTTTGCTCCTCATCCTCGAGCCGCTTTTCCCTTCCCTCAAGTGCCTCTCGGCGCTTGATGAGTGCGGTACTGATGGCCTCGAGTTGATCGAACCGAGCGTTGGCTGCATCATTAGCAGCCTTAGCTTGGTCATGGTACTCCCGGGATTGAGCGTCGAGGTTGTGAGTCATGCTCTCCCTCTCATCCAGCATCTCACCCCAGAGCTCAAGGCGGACCTTCTCCCGCCTGATCCATTCCTTGTCCTCAGCAATCCTCGACTGCGCCAGCTTGGTCTCGAATTGGAGTCGATTACGCCACCTCCTAAGGGTTTGGCGCTCCTCTTCAAGAACCTTGCTGTCGTGGAAGAAGGCTAGTTGGACTTGGCGTAGACTGGAGCAAGCGTTGTCGATGGACATCGACAACGAGATGGGCTCCGGACCTTCTGGGGTCTCCTCCGCTGGTTCCAGCGGATCTTCATTTACAAAAATTGGGTCCCACTCTACGAGAGCAGAACCCCGAGCTTCCAAGGCACTAGGGCCCTCCTCCGGGATGGCCTCAGTCGCCACCGAAGAAGGTCCCGCCACCAAATCTTCATTCGCCCCCTCAGGCTGGGGGCCGGCGACTTCGTTCAGGCACTCTGGCTCCGCCACGGGTACCATCGACGTCGTCGCCTCCAATGGTTCCGGCCGGGACGCTTCTTCTGAGGGAGGCTCAAGCTCCCTCGCCTCTTCGACCACCGGCTCTGCAGCCGGCGCCTCCACAATCACCGGCTCTGCAGCCGGCACTCCAATAGCTACCGGCTCTGCGACCGAAGCTTCGGAAGTAACCGGCTTAATTGCCGGAACCACTTCAACTTCCGGCTCGCATGCCGGGGCTTCAGCTACCTTCGGCTCAACCGCCGGGGCTTCAGCACTTTCCGGCTCTGAAGCCAGGACCGCTGCTTCCTCCGGCTCGACAGCCGGAGCATCTACTTCTGCAGCACATGGGCCCGGAGCTTCAACCTCCGGAGCGGGTGCCGCTGGCGCATCTTCAATCCCGTGGTCCGGCGCTACCACGGGAACTTCTGGAGACGAATCAAGGTCCATGACCACGACAGCCGGCGCCGGAGCTGTCGCAGCCTCCGCCTGGGGCGGCACCGGGGTTGGAGCAGAAGCCCTCGTAGCCTCAGACACTGTGGCTGAGGGCGGAGCTTCACTCCCCTTCTTGGGAACGCTGCAGATGAAGAATGAAGAAAATGAGCAAACAGATGCTATAATTAAAAGTTAATTGAGGTAAGCAAGAAAAATTACCTTGGGAGGCTCACGCACCAGCTTGCGCGGAACCTCTTTCCCGGACGTTCCGGGCTGGCCACGGTCGGCGTAGGAGCTCCGGGAGGACTCCGAGGACTTGCCGTAGCCGCGGGCGTTTCCTGGGTCGGAGCTCTCCTAGACCGGGAGGAACTCCTAGACCTGGAGGCCCTCACCACTTCTCGAACCGGAGTCGCCTGTCCGGAGCTGGCACCTCCGGAGGGACCCACCACAGGGACAGCCGCACTCCGGGAGGATCCCACCGCCGGAACAGTAGCGCTCCGAAAGGACCCCACCACGGGGACAGACGCTACAGCGGCGGAGGATCTTCCTTCCTGAGGACGGGGAACTGGCGGGGAAGTAGCAAGCCCGACGGACCTTCCGTCAGCATGTCGCAGCTTCCTCTTCCGGCTCTCCGGCTCCTCCGCCAGCTCCTTGCCCTTGCCGGTGACCTCAGCTCTTGGCTGAGAGACAGGGGCGGAGCCGCCTTCCGACAACCCGGGGATCGCCAACCGGGCGGTCGATCTTCTCTCGACGACGCCAAGGTCGTCAAGCGCGGGCATCTTCCGCCGGAGCTCCCTGCTGAACTCAACTTCCACGTTCAGGGGGAGGAAAGCCGGCGGCGGAGTCAAGTACTCTCCGTCAACATCGATGCCGTGCTGGAATTTCTTGAGGTGAAACTCCAAGGACTTCCCCACCATGCTGGACTTCAACCCGGTCTCGACCCGGTCCTCGTCCATCACGCTGTTGAGGGCCCAGACGAGCTTCTCCCTCCTCTTCAGCGGCGCCCACCTGTTAGACAGGAAGTTGCAGAACACCGCCTGGGGAGTCAGTCCTCCCTCCACACATTGGCGGATCCTGGACAGGACGGGGTCGAAAGCTGCCGCCAGCACCGGAACCTCGCTCCACACCGACGTGTCAATGCCGGGCAGACCGTCTGGCAGCTCCAACCGCTCGTGCTCCTCCACCCGGACGACTACCCAATCTTTCTTCCAGTCATCCCACTTCCCGGAAGGGAACGACCGGAGGTACTTGAACGGGCACTTCTTGCGCTTCACAAAGTAGTAGAAGCCAAGGTACTCGTCACTTTGGCCGGTGGTTTGGACGGTGAAGAAGGTGCGGAAGAGCTCGATGCAGGGAGGAATGCCCACCCACATCTCGCAGAAGTGGACAAAGATGGACACAAGGAGGAGGGAATGAGGACCAAGGTGGTATAGCTGCAGACCATAGAAGTCCAGCAGCATCAAGAAGAAGGAAGAAAACGGTGGGATCAGCCCCACCATGGCGTACGATGAAAAGTACACCATTTCGCCGGAGTGCTCCTTTTTAAAGGGAAGCTCCCCGCCGGCGCGGACTGAACGGTTGAAGAAGTCCGACGACCACCCCATGAGGGCTCGGACCTTCTTCAGATCGCTCTCCGTCTTCAAACGACTCTCACGCAGACCCAACTCCATCGCAGCACAGCTAGGCGAGAGAAGAGAAGCAAAGCACGAGTTGGGAGTTTGAGCGCAAGAACAGATGGAAAGCGTAAAGAACTCCCGACGGTGCACTTTCCTTCTTAAGTAAGCCCTCGCAACGCTTGGATGGAAACTGCAGGAGAGTCAAGGATACTACTCAAGAATTCAACCCAGCCGATGACAAGAGGGCCCGGGACCACCCTGACGATCAAGTCAAGGTTCTTACCCAGGCGAACAGTTGTCATCACGAGGCGGGAAACCCAAAGGCGGCGGACTGACAAGGCGCGCGGAACCGATACGGTTTTCGTATCGGGAACCGGCGACCTTCAATTGCGAGAGATCCGCACGTCAAAGATCTTATCTGCCGCCTGACGTGCGCCACGCGTCGGGACTTAACCGTAAAGCCCCGCCAAAGGCACCTCCGAAGACCCTTGAAGACCCAGTTCAAGAGTCGCGAGTATGGACCCACCTCCGACGGAATGACTTCATCCCGTTGGCCTTCCCCGGAGGTAGGTCCAGGGGGCCACTGTCGGTACCCTAAAAACCATACACCCCCTGAGGATACAAAGATCTCAAGGGAAAGACATCTACTTAAATTGAAGACCCTCGGGGGCCCACTTGCCAGACGTAACCGGACCCACTTCTCCAACATGGTTAGCCCCTAGGTTGCCACGTGTACTGTCAGACCAGAGCTATTACCCGCAAGGGTGAAGCTCCGGGCCAAGTACTGAAACGGCACCTCCGGAGGTAACCCCTGACCGAGAGAAGCTCCGGACCTGACACGTGGCAGGCCGCCCCGGAGCTTCCCGCTTCCCACGAGCAAGCTCCGGAGCTGCCACGTGTCCATACGTCGGAGCTGGCCGCTTTAAACCCCCGGGAGACGTTGTAACGGCTCCGGATCTCCAAAGGACGGCCGCGGACTTCAAGACCCGATTAATTATCATTAATTCCACATTAATGATATTTAATCGGATGATCTTAACACCTGTAACGGCACTGTCGGAGCCGTTACAGGGTTATTAACAACAATTAATCTTGTGTATCAATGCCAATAACCGCCAGGGCCACATGTCGGGCCAGGCTGACTTGTAACGGTTTGTCCTTGTACTATAAAAGGACCAACCGACGATACACGAAGAGAGGACGCTCGAGCATACTCAAGCTCACAAGTTAATACAACACACACACACCCGTGGAGTAGGGTATTACGCTCAGGCGGCCCGAACCACGTAAACCACCGTGTCACTCTAGTCCAATCGCAATTCACCTTCTTGAGTCTCCGCGCGCCCAAACCGAACCACAAACTCCTTCAACACTTTCGTAGTGTCAGGGGATCTGCCGACTCCAACAGTCGACAGTAGACTTTTGAGCAACCTTTCTCTTTCCTTTATTCTGCAGCTTGTAACATTTAGAGATATCATGATTATCACGCTTGCAATATCTACAGAACTTATCTTTACCTTTGGATTTAGAGTGGTGTTTCCGACCACTCAAATTTTTATTTGATTTCTTCTCTGTTCTACCACGAATAAACAAGCCTTCTCCATCAGAACTGGCAGCAGAATCAGCAGATACAATCCGTTTCATCTTTTCTTTAGCATGCAAAGCATCATAAACCATTTGAATAGTAAGAGTATCATGACTGTATAATATAGTGTCTCTGAAATTTGAATAAGGTGGGGGCCATGAACACAAGAGCATAAGAGCTAAATCATCATCATCATATTTTACCTCCACAGACACTAGGTCCAAAATAATCTCCTTGAAGACTTGAACACGAGAGGACATTGAACCACCCTCTTGCAACTTGTGAGTAAACAATTTTATCTTTAAATGCATCTTGCTGGTAAGATCCTTGGACATACAGATCGGTTCCAGTTGAGCCATAGAGCAGCAGCGGTTTTCTGTTTCAAAACCGCTTGCAAATATTATTAGATAAATGAAGATGAATTTGTGAAAAGGCCTTACGGTCACGACGCTTTTCATCGTCGATCCAATTCTCCTGCTTCTTGGAGAATCCATCAAGCGCATCATCTAGATTGGTGTGCGCTAATATTGCCCGTATCTTGACTTGCCATAGAGTGAACCGTGTATCACGGTCTAGCAGCGGAATATCATATTCGAGAGAAGCCATGCCCACAAAAAATCAGCAAGAGTTAATCTACAAATTTCCTGGTAGACGTTCGTGTGGATGCAACAAATAGAAAGTCAGAAAATAATAGCCCGTGTAGATCTCTATGTACGAGTAGCAAAGATCTTAAAGTTTACCAACCTTCACGTGAAACACGAAGGAGCAGCCGAGCACACACGATCCTGATGTGAAGCAGTAGCGCAAGCTTCTTGGAATTTGTGCCCACGATCAACTTGATTTGATTTTTTCTTCACGGGAGCAATAGGGACCAGGAAATCACCTTCCGTCCTTGGAACTTGAGCGCTAGCAGATTTGGGCACAGCCCCGGAGAAGATGCCAAAGACTTACTCCCTTCGGTGTACAAAAAAATTGTCGTTTTGGATATGTTCTCGCATACCAAGTAAATATTAAATAGATTTCTTTCTTTTACAATACAGTCTTCTTCACGTTTTTTCAGCCAATCTGATGCATGTTCGATTCTTAGGTACACATTATCCCATTTTTTTTACACAATTTTCCATGGCATGCAGTGTAAAACGACATTTTTTTGTACACTCTTGACTCTAGTGTAGAACGACATTTTTTTGTACACCGGAGGGAGTACGCATTGGACTTGGCCAGCACAGAACGACCGGAGCACGCAGACGGACCTAGAGATGCTGACCAGCGAGAGTGCGGTGTCAGGCAGCAAAGCGGCGACCCTTGCGGACGAAGGCGCCGATGGATTCGGCGTGGCGGACGGCGGCGCTCGAAAAAGACCGAAAAACAGATCTGGTCTCTGGTGCGGCGGGGAACAGGGTTAAACCCTAATTTTTTTAATCAATCTTGTGTCTGGCTCTGATACCACTTGTTAGCAAATTAATGCGTAAACAAGATCGAATACGAGACACAAATTTTACGTGGAAAACCTCTGCGGGGAAAAAAACACGGACGCCGAGCGGCGATCTTCACTATATGATGAGAGTTTACAATAGGGATTACAATGAGGGTCTCTTCTCTCTCTTGCTCTCCCTCAACAGCTTACAACATGTATTTATAGAGGTGGCTTACAAAACGAAATAAATCTCTCAAAATAAATACGACCCGTAACGCGAGAGAACTTCACCTCTCACGTCCCTAGACGTCCGCAACAAGATCAGAATTTGGATCATATTCCAACAGTGTGTGTAGCTTTATCGCGTTGTTTTCCATAGGCTGATCGGAGCTTCCATTCAGGTGCGTGGAGCTTCATTCAGCACGCCTCGTTATGCATCTCGCGGCTGAACGGCATTTCGTGGTCCTGGCTGTGCATTGTCAATGTCGTTGGAGAATTTATATCAGAGCGTCCGCCGACAGCAATCGGACACCAAGACGGCCGGCTTCAGATTAGCCTTGACGACGCCCGGATTGTCTCTGACGGATCAAGAATCCGGCCGGGGTGGCACGCAAAGCGAGTGCAACACACACGGTCTCAGCTTCGTACCGAGCGAGGAACCGATCATTCGGCTAGCTGCCGAGTTACGGTAGTCTAGTCTTCCCACCGCACCGGCCGTCGCAGAGAGCTAGAGCTCGCGCGTTTGCCGACGCGTCCGTTTTGACATGCCAAGAGCATGTGCTGGTTGTTTCTTTCACCCAGTAGTACGTTGTCACGGTTGCTTCAGTTCAACCATTCTCTCCGGTAGTCTACATATTAACGTCGCTGGTTTAAACCCGGTCATACGAGCTGAAGAACACTGATCGGAAGGCCGGCCGGCACAATGGATCTTGTCGGGAAAGACGTCGCCGGCGGCGGCGACGAGGAGCGTGTCGCGGCGAGCGGACATGACTTGGAACAGCCTTTCCGTCATCAGGAACAACAACAACCGGATGCTGATCGCGTCAGCAGAGGCCTAGCCATCGGACATCTGATCCGTGAGGTATACATGCATCATCGAGCAGGCATTCCGACTCTGTTAAGTTAATGAGGAGCTGCACGCTGATCATCTGATGCTGTCTGATAAATTAACCATGGATGGATGGATGGAGCAGCTGGTGGTGGAGGGCGTGTCGACGTTCATCGTGGTGTTCTGGTCGTGCGTGGCGGCGCTGATGCAGGAGATGCACGGCACGCTGACGTTCCCGACGGTGTGCCTGGTGGTGGCGCTGACGGTGGCGTTCGTGCTGGCCTGGATCGGCCCCGCGCACTTCAACCCGGCCGTGACCGCCACGTTCGCCGTCTTCGGCTACCTCCCCTGGGCCAGGCTGCCGCTGTACGCGCTGGTCCAGCTCGCCGGCTCCGTGCTCGCCTGCCTGGCGGTCAACGGCGTCATGCAGCCGCGGGAGGAGCACTTCTACGGGACCGTCCCCGTGGCCATGGCCGCCGCGGGACACACCAGCAGCAGGCTGCCGTTCCTGCTGGAGTTCCTCGCCTCCGCCGTGCTCATGGTCGTCATCGCTACCGTCGCCAGGAGCTCCGTCGTGCGTGCTCGTGCTCCTGCTCGCCCCTCGCCGCCGCTGCCGCCGCCTGATTCGATCGCGCGCGCGCAAATGATCTGACGACGCGGCGGATCCTGAAAGAACAAAAAAAAAAAGTATCTGAAGAATTTTGTTTTGTGAATAATGCAGAGCAAGGCGGTGGGAGGGCTGGCCATCGGCGCCACCGTGGGCGCCCTGGGCCTCGTCATCGGGCCGGTGTCCGGCGGGTCGATGAACCCGGTGCGGACGCTGGGCCCGGCGATCGTGCTCGGCCGGTACGACTCCGTGTGGATCTACCTCGTCGCGCCCGTCTCCGGCATGCTGCTCGGCGCTCTCTGCAGCCGCGTCGCCCGGAGCTCCGACACCATCCTCTCCTTCCTCTGCGGCTGCGGCGATGGCGGCGGAGATGCGGCGGCCGTGGCCGCGCCGGCAGCCAATAAAAGGGCGCTCGTGCCGAGCGCTCTCCTTGCGGTCGTCGCGTCGTCGCAGCGTTTCTAGCAATACACTATACTCGTGTGTGATGTTGCATGGCGCGGTTTCTTCTGAGATTGCTGTTTCAGCCCAATAATAATTGTAAGGCCCATATAAAATTATAACCAACGGAGGCCCATAAGCCGTCTACCTTCCTCTCCAAATCACCCAGCCCCATTCCTATCGTCCCCCAAAACCCTAACCCCTCTCTCCTCCCCCCCGCTCGTCAGCGCCGACGCGATGACTCTCCTCGCCGCCATCACGAACCCCTCCACCACCCTCGCTGCCGGCACGAGCCCGCACCCCATCGTGCTCACCCCAGGCGCCGCACCGCCGCCTCCTTCGACCACCTCCGCGCTGCCGATACCGATCCCGCCGTCCACATGGTCGCTCGCCCCCGCCGACGCCACGCTCGCCGCCGCCGCGTCCTCGCTCGCCGCCTCCCTCTCCTCCTCCTCCTCCTCCTGCACCTCCGCCCCGCGCCTCCACGCGCTCCTGCGCTTCTTCCTCGACACGCTCGCGCGGTCCCTGTCGCTCCCGACGCCGCCGCCCGTGAGCATCCCGGACGCCATCAGGGCCCTCGCCCGCTACTTCCCGGCCGCGATAGCCCCCCTCGTCGCCTCCCCCGCGGCGCGCCTCGCCAGTTACGAAGTCGTCCTCGCGCTCGCGGAGTCCCGCCTCCTCCCGCACCCGCCGCCGGACCTCATCGCCTCGCTCTCGGACGGCGGCCGGCCCGACCTCGTCTGCGCCGTCCTCCGACACGCGGCGGACCTTCGCTCCTCCGAGATCCTCGCCGCGCTGCGGTGTTTCCTCTCGCCAGCCTCCGACAAGTCCTACGACGCTATGGTGGATGTGAAGAACCGGTGGAAGGACGCTGCGGTGCTTGCTGTCAAAAGGTGCCGTGATGAGAAGGGCGCAGGGAAGAAGAAGATCACGGGTAAGAACCTCAATGAAGCGGTGAGGAGGGCCGCACTGCTACTCATGATGGGGCACGACGGGTTCTCGTCCCCGGAGGTGTGCCTGCATTACCTGATCGCGTCAGGAAACGTGGACTCGGTGGTGCTTGGTGCAGCCGTGGCGGAGCTCGATGGTGGGGAGGTGGTCAGGCTGATGAGGTACCTCAACAAGTGGATTGAAAAGTACCGGAGGTTCCCAGAAGTGCAACCATGCCCGGAGGAAGAGGCTAGGCTCGGATTGGAGCAGTGTGACAGTGTGCCACCATTTGGAGCGGTGGCCAGGGCGCTGGGAGTGGTGCTGGACAACCATTTCTCCCATCTCGTGTTGAATGCGGATGTCCGTGAGGACCTGAGGGCTGCGGATATGATGTTGAAGGAGCTGGCTGTGGAGGCTCAGTCCTCTGGGCCTATCCTGGATTTGCTTCACCGATTGCAGCAAGATAAGTGAGAGATGAAAGTGTGCTCTTATTTTATTTACTTTCTCAGTAGTATTGATGCTGATGTGCGAAAATTTTGATTTGTCTGCTGCTTTGCAGTGATGAACGTACGTGTTCCGATTTCTAATCTTGCAATGTAACAATACATCTTTTAGTGGGTAACTTGTGTGTTTGAGTGGTGATCCTATGATTGTTAACATTGTTAAGTTGTGCTTCATCAAGTATTGGTAACTTTACGTTTTTAAGTTTGCCTTCATCCTCTCTTGTACTCTCTCCGTCCCTAAAAGTTTGTCGCTTTGTAGTTCAAAAATGAACTACAAAGCGACAACCTTTTAGGAATGGAGGGAGTAAGTTATATGTCAAGCTGAATAATCCCACACACAACTGATCTGTTATTGTTTCTTAAGTACATTTTTCTGCTCTATAATGTGTAATGTGTAAACTCTGAAATGGCCATTCGCCGCTTCACTGATGACATCCATTTTGTAGCTCTGTGCATATAACCAATTTTGCAGAAGATTGGCATTTGCCATTTGGCAATACATGATTGGGGTATAACTAACGATGCCTGATGTTGCAAAAGTTTGTCAACCAACCTGACGAGTTTATATTTTTTTCAGCTGGCCAAATTTTGGCATATGTTAATTTGGCACAAACCAAACACACTGTATATATGTTACTCTATCATGGCTTCTCACACTAGACTTTGGCGCATTTTGTATGTTTAGTTGTCAATTTGGACCTTTGTTACAGCCATCACTAGTTTAGCTGTTGAGAAAACTGTTTCACTTGTGCTTCCCATGTTTCCTGTTCAATTAATATCTTCGTATCTTCCATGTGATTATTACTGTTCTAAAGTGCATATTTGTTTGTTCGTCCTCTTATGACAAATTTGGCCAAGGATTAGCCAGAGATGGATGGAATGGGTATGATCAGGGAGGCATAACTTGCAAAAATTGGCCACTGTCTAAACTAGAGTGCTGAGATTATCCAAATTTCAGTGAAGTTGGTTAAGGAACCAAACACAACACACCCAGACACCCTTGACCATTCTGTCAGCGGATTTTGAGCATGACATGGCCCTTCTCACGCTTTATTCCCTGTTGCTCTAGAAGTACTTTGGAAAACATCATATCTTTGGCTGTCAACTTGGAGCTATCAGAGCTTCCATATTCTGGAAATTTAGGTATACTGTCTTCTGAATTCTTTTATCCATTCTAAAGTGCATCATTGTTGGTAGTTTTGATTAGTCCAGAGCTGCCTATTTGTCGTCCATCCACCAGTCATTTTTTACTCCCGTGCTTTCATTTTAGCTTAAATATTGCTCCCGTTTTAATTAATGGTTCCTATGGAAAATGCTTAAATATATCATATAATGTTCATAATGTCAACTTAGTGTAAAACGTGTTCATTTGGACAACCGTCTGCTGAGTCACATGACAGAAGACTACGGTACACATATAGCCGCCTTTGAGGAAGTCATCAACTTTGTCGGCTATGCCACATACAGCATATCTATCTATCTTTCTCTCATGCACGTGGCACTGACCTTTTGCATTCCAGCTAACTATGGTTAGCTGTGCTTATAGGGAATATAAAAAAAGCCAGCTCTTTGAAAATCGAATGTGAGGTCACACCCTTCCTAGCCGACCTCAAACATGCTAAATGTGAGGTCACACCCTTCAGAGAACAAGGTATACTTTGGTGATGTTCATATACAGTCACTCCATGTAAAAAAATGAGTAAAGTATATCAACGGTCCCTAAACTTGTTTAGGTGTGTCATCTAGGTTCATGAACTTTTGAAATGAATATTTAGATCTATAAACTTGTTAAACTGTTTCATTTGGGTCCAAAATACCGAAAACACCCTTATGTTTATTAACAAAGCTGTTATTTAAGCTTAATATTTCATATTTATTCTCTCAAAAATAATTTTGTTAGCCCCTAATATGAATTATGATAAAAAATGTTGACTTTGGAAGAGAACAAATATAAAAATAAAACTCAAGTAACAATTTTGTCAATAGTCATAGGGGTATTTTCGGTATTTTGGACTCATCTGACACATTTTAACAAGTTTATGGACCTAAATATGCACTTTAAAATTTCATGGACCTAGATGACACACCCATACAAATTTAATCACCACTGATGCACTTTACTCTAAAAAAAATCGTCGTATTCCATCAGATGAGGCTATTTGTTTTTAAGTTGGCTCTGGAGCATTGTTCATCACTTCACCTTGCAATTGGCTTGCCGCATTAGCAAAACTTTTGCTCATCTCCAGTCTACCTGATGGCTCGTGGTCAATTATGACTGTGAGTCTCTTGTTGGATCGTGTGCGCAATTGAATAATAAGGCTCGAAGGTGACCACGTTAACCTGGCTTCTTAACGATGCCTTGCGTCGTAGGCAAAGTTACACTATGAGTCATCCTGTTGCCACGTTACTGCATTCACTGAAACAGGTACTCCCTCTGTCTCGAAAAGTTTGTGACTCTGTAGTTAAAAAATGAACTACAAAACGATAAGTTTTTCGAGATGGGGGAAGTGTAACTTGTACTGCAATTTCTGTGTTGCTAGAAACCTTGGAGAACCAGCTCACCGCATCATCGTTTGGCGAAAAAAGGAGAGTCAGTGCCATCCGTGCTTGGTCCGAATTCGATTTGTTCTGCCTCTTGCAGTCTGCATCCATGCCGCCAGAGAGAACTTTGGTTGTCTGCAGTCCATGTGATGTGAAGACGGGGGTTGCAGCACTGGTGGGTGGCATGCATGGCAGGTTCGGTTGCATTTTCCAAGATCACCTTGAAGTGCGCAGAGTCCTAGAGCTACGAATCAGGTACCCCTCGGATCTGGTGTGCATGTTCAGTAGTCAGCACGCATTAGAATGTGGCTCGCCAGTCAGAAATAGCTCGTGTGCACATGATATTAGATGCGTACTACATGGTCTGCATCAAACTTCTGTTACAACAATCACGATCGAGAGTTACTGCTTCGTCGTCCACTAACCATGGATCTTAATTTGGAAGAGCTGCTCATGTTCTGATAGCACGATGATTGTCGAGTGAGACCGAAGAAGTGCATGGAATGGAATGGAATTCCATTGAGCATGGCATGATGATGATTGATCAGGACTTTATTTGCGTGTGAGGCTATCGAATCCAATAATCATGTCCTCTTCGCAACTTTTTCCGTGTGTGTGTTTTTTAGAGTTAATTTTGCTGTGTTGGCAATACTAGAGATCGACCTTTTGGTGCCACCTACCGCCTAACATGAGCCCTTTTTTCGTGTGTGTAAGTACTAGGCTTTATTCCTTGTTTCTCCTGTAGTGGCCCGTGATCATGCATGCCCCTTTTATCTTTGCCGGTCCTGCTCTGTTCCGCGCGAAGCTTCGCGGCAACCAACACTGCATCTCCATCCATGCGTGCGTGCATTTTTGTGCACTTTCCTTCCCTCCATTTCCCACACATCCTTTGATCATCGTGCCATCGCGATCAGAGGTAAGCAGCTCACGTGTCTACAATATGCTAAGCTTCTTGCAAACTACTCCCTCCATTATGAAATAATTGTCGTTTCAGACAATCAAATGAACTAGAAATAAACTAACGAAGGTTGTCCTAACGACAATTAAAACGAAACGGAGGGAGTATTCTCTCAAAGATTCTATACCTAGGACCATGCATGAAACCACCATATTTACGTGCGCCTGCTGCTGCTGTTGCTGCGTGCAAAGTGCCATCAAGTTCACATTCATTCAAACTGTCTAACTCTAACCGAAAACGCGAGTTTCAAATGTGGGAAGTACATTAGTATCAATTACGCAGAGAGAGTGTTCCTTCTTCATTGGCGACAACAAGTACAGTACCGGGAGCTCGCGCTTAAAAAAGGGCAATTTGATTGATAATACGAGCAACCAGTAATCAAACTATGGAGCCGCATGCAACTCTTTAATAACACGGAAAAGGTGAATGCAAAGGATGGAACTGGCATTAGTGGTCTGTAAAGAAACTAAAAGGACGATGCAGGAAAAGCAGATTCTTGTAGTCTCACTAGGCATGCATGAATACTTATGATGCTCTTGAAACTAAAGAACTAACAATAGTTATTGCGCCACTATGCAAAGTTGAATGATACTCCACTCTTATCAAGGAAATAAAACAAGTATATATAGTACGTAGTAATATGTAGCTGGTGCTAGTAGTAGTACAATGATATGATGCGCCCTCTTAGTTATATATATATTGCAATTCTGGATTCTGCAGAATAAATGGAGAAAAAAATCTGAAGAAAAAGGGAAGCAGAGGAGAGGAACAAGTGGTAAGAAATAAGGAAGTGAGCTAGAACATGATCGTCAGTACGGTAGCAGACGGGCAGCTAATACCAAGCTGGTGGCTACCGCGACGAGAACGGGAGATCCTCCCCTCGCTGACGACGTGGCCGCCGCCGCAGACGACGACTGCGGCGGCGACCTGTAGTACCAGGGGTACCACGGCAGGATGGGGTTCGGCGGCGGCGGCGCCGAGCCGAACCCGCCGCCTCCGCCTCCTCCCCCGTTGTTACCGCCGCCGCCGCCGCCGCCGGAGCTGCTGGGAGGCGGCTGCTGGTAGCCGGGAATGTAGCCTCCCCCCGCCGGCGGCGCGTCGTCGTAGCTCCCGTAGGACGGCGGCGGCGGCGGCGTGTTGTAGTTGTAGGACGACGACGACGACGGGGGCGGCGGCGGGTAGGACGAGGAGGACGACGGTGACGGTGGTGGCGGGCAGTTGGTGGTGGTGGCGACGGGCGGCGGGAGGCAGGGGTAGGCGCAGTCGGCCGTGTAGGTTCCGTCGGCGGCGGAGGAGGGACGAGCGCGGAGCAGCAGCAGCGTGGAGAAGGCGAGGACGGCGAAGCGCGTGCCCCGGCCGCGCGCCATTGCCGTGGCGCGAGCGAGCGCGCGCGGGTGGGAGTGGAGACGGACAGACGGGTGTTGTAGCTAGCAGCTGTAGTGTAGCCCAGTGCTGGTGGCGTGGTGCCGTGTGTGCTCGCGCGCGCGTAAATAAGGGGAGCGCGAGATGGTGGTGCAGTGCAGGGCACAGGGGTAGGCGAAGCCGGCTCAAGCAACGGGCCGACTGATCGCGATTAGTGAGGCTGCTGCTGGGAGTTGGGTTGATGATTATATTTGCGGTCTCAGGCCGGGACGGCGACCGCCGCCTAGCCCTGCGCTACTACTGCTTATGCACCGCCGTGTGCATTGGCCGATTCGGTCCAGCTGTACACCCGAGAATCAACATGCATGTGCATGATCGATCATCGTATGTTGTGACGTGACGAGCTTCTTTTTTTTTTAAAAAAAAAGTGACGAGCTTCTTTTCAAAAGGAGACGTGCCAGGATGTAATAAGTCTGCTACATATATCGTGAGGTGTAGCCAACAAGCGAATTAAGTGTTATTTATAATCAAGATTTATATATGTGATTTTGCAGAGAGTCTGGTTTGAAGAAAGGAAAAACAGAGACGAAATATTGGGAAATTGCAATGGACAGACACGCTTTGTTCCATCCTATGAGATTGATCGCGCGTTCGCCGGATCCGTGCCGCCGTCACATTCACACCGAGAAACGAAATGGAGGCGAAGAAGCACACAGAGTGTTGCTCATCAGGCCGGGCGGCGGGGCGGCGCGGGGGGACAGGGTGGCCGCCGGTAGCCGCACGACGTCGAGCTCCAGCAAGCAAGAAACAACTTGATCGATCGATCGTTAGGTACCGTAGGCGGTGCATCGAATGATGGAACACCACACCAGCTAGCAACGCACTCACGGACGGCGGCCGCCAATTCCCTGCTCCGGCCGCCTGTTATCGTGTGTTCAGGCAGACAGCTCAAAGCTACTACTTACTGCTTCCTTCGTTCGAAAAAAAATTACGTTTTGTAGTTTATTTTTAAATTACAAAGTAAAAAGTTTTTTAAAACGCACCATAGTACCGTGGCAGCAACCGATACAGATTTAGTTTTCAGTGCCATGGTGATGGTGGCGAACTCATAGGGTGCATATGGAACAGGAGGGAGATTCCGCACGTCACTCTGCTTCCACCGACCAACAGGCCACTGATCGATGATCACGGAACGGAAGGAAGATGACAAGAGGACGGGGGCCTGTTGCCACTGCTCCGATGAACAAAAGTGCCCGTATGTCAGAAGAAGAGAATGAGAAGCTTCTCCAAAGCGCCTGACTCGACACCGTCCGTCAGTCACTCAGTCCGGCTTGGCTTGTTCTGCCGCCATGTGCTGTGCCTGTACTGATGATGCATGGCTCACCGTTGTTGACTTGCCACCAACAGCTCGATCCATTTACTCACGAAATCAAACCGCTAGTGTGTCCTGCTCGATCGATCAATCGGTTTTAATTTACCACATTGCAGTCGGCCAACAAAGGCTAGTCGTACGTACGTATAGGAGTACTACTCCTCTGCTGATCAGGAAACGGTGACGTTCCCACAAATCAAATTGACCTTGCGACCGGCCGGTGCAAAGTTCCGGCCGGCCGGGAACACCACGAGTTTTCGAATGCATGGAGGGAGTGAGTATATTACGGTTAGGATAATGCTGAATGCGATGATGTGTGGCCTGCAAAGATTAATTAGTCTGGCCGGCCCATCTAGCTAGCACGATGAGCAGGGCCGATATATACTTCAGATTAGGTTAAGTGCCCCGCTGATCGCGCGTGCATGTTGGGCCCTGCACTTCATGTACTTCCGGTCCTGGACACGGGTGACAAAGCTGATGCCTTTGGGAACACGAGAACGACTGCGTCTTCAACGGAGCGTACGTCTCCGAGCAGTCGTGGTCGTGGAGCACTGGAGCCCGACGGCGACGACGAGGCATGCATGATTTTTTTTTAAAAAAAAACTAAGGCATGCATGATTGACTGCCTGCCTGCCTGTCTGTGCCGAGACAATGCACATGTGCAACAAAAGGCTCTATTTGTACCTAACAATATTCTCTTTTTTTTTTTTCCATTTGGTGATACCCTTTTGCTTCTGTTGCAAAAAGGCCTTAAAAGGCACCACGGCCTTTCTCGTCGTTCTCCTCCTCGGATTCGATGGATCAGGTCCATCCCCGTCAACAACCGAGCAATTAGCACGTTATTCTCATCTCAAAAAGTGAGAATATGAAATACTAGTATACCAGAGCACTACTGCCTTGGGTTTGCATGCATGATTAGGTGGCGGCAAAACTCGGTGCAAGATGGAATATGGAATACTATACCAGCGTACTGTACGTGCCTAATTCCTACAATCCTACGCGTACGTACACTGAAATCGACATCGCAGCCACCCACCCGACCGATCCATCTCCGTCTCTCATCACATAGACTCGTAACATGTCTAAGATAATACTTCCTCTTTCCCATAATAATTGTCGTTTTGGACAAGATTTCTAGTTTAAAATAAATTAAAAGTCTTGTCTAAAACGACAATAATTTTGGAAAGGAGGGAGTATCTCGGTTTATTCCTTGTTTCAGGTGAGTTTTTTTTTGCATGACAATGGAATATATTCAAGCTGCATATATTGTTTATCATCCGACAAGGAGAACTGTCTTTCCTCAAAAAAAAAACAAATACAGGAACGATTCTTCGTTTCTAAAGAGGCTGCTGGCAACGAACAGTACACCAGCGTGAAATCAACGGCAATTAATTCGAACAAAAAACATGTTGTTGAATGAAGTTTGATCAGAGACATACATGTGTATCACACAGTTTGACGACATTTTTTTTTCCTATGATGATCAAGAACAGATGGACCAACATAAATTAATTTACGGACAGGAAAGTCATGAACAAGCAGGAAGTACGTACTACCAAAGAAAGAAATTCTTGTACCGCGGCCGAATGTTCTTCTATAATCTTATTATTATTATTAACACGGAAACGAAATTTAATAAGCTGTCATATGCACTTGATTATTACCATGCTTCCGGCCTCCTCCATTATCGATGATCGGTGCAGGTAATTCCCCGGCCGACGACGCGATATCACAAGGCCAGGACTCCGGCCACGGCCGACGACGCCGCGACGAGCAGCACCGCGCGCCAGCAGGCTGCACTACGGCGGCCGGCCGCGTCGTTCGCCCGGAAACCTGGGTCCTGCGGGTACAGCATCCCGGGCGGCGTGTTGTACGTCGGCTTGTACCACGGCGGAGACCACCACCCGGACGACGGCGTCGGGTTGTACCCGGGCGTGGGCGTGTACGGCGTGGGTGTGTACCCCGGCGTCGGCTCGTAGCCTCCCCCGGACGGCGGCGGCGGCGGGCAGTCGGTCGTCGTCGGCGTCTCCGGCGGCGGCGGTGGCGGGTAGTAGTCAGGTGGTGGCGGGCTGGCGTAGTACACGCCGCACGGCACGCCGCAGGGGTTGCCGCACGGGCTTCCACACTTCTCGTCGTCGGCGACGACAACCGTGGCCGTGGCGAGGAGCGCCGTCGCCAGCAGGAGCAAGCTGCACTGCTGCGGCTGCCGCGCCATCGATCCTCTGATCGCCGACGACTCCTTCTTCTTCACCGACGCCGGAATTCGGGTGGTTAATTCGCCAGCAGGAGCAAGCTGCACACGGACTTTTTTCTTGGAACCCTGCTTTGTGAGTCTGCAGTGGTTGGTTGTAGTTCTTGTGTAGTGGAGGAGTGGTATATGCTGCTTCAGCTTTAACTTTGTTTGGTACCAAGCGATTATGCGTGTGTTTTCTAGCAGCTAATTAAGCAGCATGTTTCTACCCGCAAGACTATAGCTAAGCTAAGCGCGTATCTATACATCATGTTTCGATGCCGTCATTATGCATGGGCCAGCTAGTGTGCTTTGCGTGTGGAAAGGTGACGTTAATGGTGAGTTATTAAAGCTGATGTTCTACAGAAAAATCTCATGCGTGGATCATCACTTCAAAGGCAAGGAACCCACGAGAGTCAACATTGTTCTCAGTTCAACGAACCCTTCTGAATGATGTAGTACATACAGTAGTCGGTGACAGGTCAGTTAGAGACCGAACACAAAGTTTACTGAAGCTGACGACAGCTCGAGAACTCGAGTAACTGTACTGCAACTCGGCAAAGAACTGGTTGGTTGCGATGTCATGTCAGCAAGCACACTGATGATATATACTACCCCCCGAAAATTAAAAAAAGTAGAAACTTTGGAGCGTTTGCGAGACGGTACAAGGGAAAAGCAGGCCTAGGATGTGGACTTGCTACCACCCTACCAGCAGCACTGACGGACGGCGTGAGCACTGAGCAGCGGCAACACAAGCACAGAGAGGCACACATATGTCCCTCTTCTTTGTCTGCAGACGAGCAGTAGTGTTTCCTCCCTCTTTTCCAGTTTGGCGTTGCATGCAGCAACGCACTCGCTGGACGCCTTGATTATTACTATACAGCTGCGAATGGGTGAGGAGACGCATGGTCGTCTGAAGTCTGAACATGACAGGAAATGGAACTCGAATAGATGCTCGATTGTTTTGTATTCAATTGTTAGAGCAACTGCTACTACCTGACAAAGATGAATGAAAGGGACTGTTCAACTTCCAGAGTGAATTGAATCCCATAACGTACTGTCATGATCAGTCACAGGAGTTTCTTCCAATGATCAGTCGTTTTTTCTTCTACTGCGGTTGTTTGTTGACTGAACTAGAATACTTCTCTTAGTTCGAATTATTTATCACCAATTAATTTATCTTTAAACTAATCGGTGACAAATAATTCGAACGTGGAGGAATTATGTTGCTGCACTTTATCTACTCTTTGTTGCAGATAAAAATGGAATCCTATGCGCATTCCTCATTCAGGCTTTTCACTGGAGTATCTGAATTCCTGGAGATCTCACATTTCTGAACATATTTGTTGTGCTGAAACATGATTCACAAAATACTTCCTTCATCTCAAATACTTCTCTCTTATTAGTTCAGAAATGAATTAATAAGTGATAAGTATTTGAAGAATGAAGGGGTAGTCGTGACTTTTCTGGTAGGCTTAAAGTCTGACAACATGACGCAAAACGACCCGTACTTTTATCAACTCGAGTGGGCCTTGTTAGATTTTCAAACTCGAATACCTTGTTTATTCCTCGGGTAAACCCGACCTTATATAGACTATTACAAATAGAAGTTTCTTTTAACTACGACTTGGACTCTTTAACCTATTCTATGGACTCTTTAAACTATTATTTGGACTCTATTTTTATCTCTATTAGGCACACCCGAAATTAGGTGCAATTTTCCTTCTAGAAACAAGATTATTTTCAACACACCTCCTAATCTTGTTTTCTAGAACACACTTAGGAAGGAGACACACCTATCCATCCTACACACTTTGCGGGTGGACACAACTACACCCTTGGGATGGACACAACTACATCCCAACACAACTAATTGGAGTGGACACAACTACACTCCCGGAATGGACACAACTACATCACAAACACATCTAATTTGGAGTGGACGCAACTACACCCCAGGATGGTCACATCTTCACCCTGCACAAACTTGGGATGGACACATCTTCATCCTCGGGATGGACTCATCTTCACCCCGCATACACATTCAGGTTGGACGCATCTTCAACCTCAGAATGGACTCACCTTCATCCTGCACACGACCTCGGGATGGGCACATCTACACCCCGAACACCCATCGATGAAGAATCAAAATAGATCTCCTGCGGATGCAAGAAGCGCCCTTTCCTCTTTCTCTTCCTCTTTCTCTTTCTTCGCACACTCGCTAGCAAAGTGTCCAAACTTCTGAACGCTAAAGCACCGAATCTTCGACTTGTTAAATTTCTTCTTCTTCTTTTGATCACCCTCTTTTGCTTCTCTTGCTTTCCACTCCTCCCTTGTTAAATAAAGTTTCTCTTCATGGTCTTGGTTATTGAAGCCACTCCTCCCTCGTTCTTCGTGTGCCTTGAGCCTGTCAACAAGTTCTTCCATATTCATCGTCTTCATGTCAACAAATTGCTCAATAGTGGATGCAATATGGAGAAATTTCGAAGTCAGAGCACGTAGCAACTTCTTCACAATGTAGCTTTCTTTAGCTTCGCCCCCAAGACCACGAATTTTTATGACGATGATCATCATCCTTGTGGCAAAGTTGTCAATGGAATCTCCTCCATTCATACACATTACATCCAACTCAGTGTGAAGAGTTTGGATTCTTGCTTCCATCACATGTTCTTCACTCAAGAACTTAGTCTTGATCATCTCCCAAGCATCTTTCGCCGTCTCTTGCTCGGAAATTTGCATGAGAGTGTCTTCGTCAATAGCATGGTAGATGGCCGCAAGAGCCAACTGATCTTGCTTTGGATCAATTTTTTTCTTTTGTTCCTTCTAAGGCTTTCCATACTCCTTTCGCCTTCAAAAATACCTTCATTTTGATGACCCATGTTGTATAATTGATCTTCGTAAGTAGGGGATATTGAAGCGCCATTTTATTCTCCATCTCAGATAGTTGGGCCACAAATCAGATCGGTCCGCAATAGATTACTCAGTCAAATATCAACCCACAGGTCGACCTCCCTTTAATTCGGCCCAATCGGTTGAACTTGGCCCAATTTGACCGAAACCCTAGTCTTGTACTCGCCGTCTCAGGTCAGCACACCGTGACCCCTTTCTTTCCCGTCTCGATCTGTCGAAGTCGCCGCTGCCGCGGGACTCACTGCCACCTTCGTAGCCGCCCCCACGACACCCGTAGCCGCCACCGCCGCTGCTGTCGCGGGACTCACCGTCAGAAGCGTCGCCGCGTTCTCTCTCTCCTCCGAGAGCACTACCGTCGCTTGGTCGCGCCGCTGCGCCCCCCTGTCGAAGTCGCGCCGCCGCCGAATCGCCGCCCGCCGCCGATCTCCGCCGAATCCACACGGATTCAGTCGTCTTCCTTGAGATTCGGGTCGGGCACATCGGGGATTCGTCGGGTTTGCGCCGTGCCGGGGTCGCAGGCCGCCTAGATCTCTGGATTCGACGAGGTACACTCTCCCCTCCCCGTATCTTCTAGCTCTGTATACCGATTGTTAGATTTCCGAACTCGAATACCTTGTTTATTCCTCGAGTAAACCCGACTTTATATAGACTATTACAAATAAGAGTCTCTCTTAACTACGACTTAGACTCTTTAACCTACTCCTTAGACTCTTTAAACTATTATTTGAACTCTATTTCTATTTCTATTAGGCAAGCTCGAAATTGGACGCGATTTTCGTTCTAGAAACAAGATTATTTTCAACAGACCTCGTAATTAACCAACGCAAACTTATCAAAGCCCATGACATTACCGGCCCAACTAGAGAAACGACAGATAAACCGCGCCGCGCGGCCGACGGCGAGGGTTTCCGCGACGCGAAGCAGACGGCGGCGAGGAGTCGGCGAAGCCACGCGACCGGAGAAGATGCTTGTGGAGGAGCTGCTCCGGTGTCAGATCCAGGAGTGGTACCCGGCCTTCCGCCGACACGCCGTCCCCACCGTCCTAATTCCGCTCCCCGCCGCCTTCCTCCGCTACCTATCCGGCCAGCGCGCGGACCCCGACCCCGACGCGGACGATGAGCCACTCCCTTTCCTCCTCCCGGCGGTGGCCTCCGGCCGCCAGCCCTTCGCCCCCGTCCACGCGCACCTCCGCGACCCGGTATCCCAACTCGACCGCCTCAACTCCGACTTCTTCTTCGGGTCCGACGACGTGTACGATCCCGACGCCGACCACCCGCTAAGGCCGTCCTTTCCGGAGCTGGAGGCGGCCGTCGACGCCGCCACCGCCGAGCTCGGGGGCTCCGCGCTCCCCAAGCTCAATTGGAGTGCGCCCAAGGACGCCACCTTCA
The DNA here is from genome assembly GCA_036927565.1 of Tuctoria greenei. Lineage (NCBI taxonomy): Eukaryota > Viridiplantae > Streptophyta > Magnoliopsida > Poales > Poaceae > Tuctoria > Tuctoria greenei. Next base: position 230,626,026 of record JAYESD010000003.1, read on the forward strand.
TGTCCGCGGACGGCACCATCCGCTGCACCTCTTTCGCCGAGGTCGCAATGCTGCTGCGTGCCTCCGACTGTGTCGCGCATGACCTTGTCTCCGCGCGGCCCTCCTGCGATGACTTTGTGCGTCCGGAAGTTGCTCGACAGAATGCCCGACCGGATGGTGCTGGTGCGGAGGATGGTGCTTCTCGATCAAATGCCACCGGGACTGTTTGCAATGAAGGCGTCCAACCAAGCAGCCAAGAGAGTGGTATTGGCACAAGTGATCCCAGGGAGACAAGTGAGGAGCGTGGCAAGCCAATTGCTGCAGACAGTGGTGTGGAAGATGCAACAGGAGATGATGTTCGACAAGGAAATAATTCGGAGACTTGGGTGGATGATGGGTTTCAGTACTATCTTGCGCTCCGCAAGTGGTACCCAGGGCTCCGTCCCGAGTCAGAGTTCCGATGCTTCGTCCGACAAAAGAGGCTGGTTGCTGTGTCCCAGAGAGACACATCAGCTTACTACCCATCACTCCCTGGGTGGAGTGCTGAGGTTCAACCCAAAATTGAGACTTTCTTTGAGGAAATTATTGAGCCACTGTTTGCTTCAGATAATTATACATTCGATGTTTATGTGAGAGCGGATGGGCGGGTCAAGCTGATAGATTTCAATCCGTGGGGCGGCTACACCTTACCCCTGCTGTTTACATGGGAGGAGCTTGAGGAGAAAGGGGGAGACCAGGAGCTGGAGTTTAGAGTGGTGATGCAGCAGGGTGCAGTGAGGCCGGGATTGATGACAGCGGTGCCATATGACATGCTTGATTGGGGGGAGGGGAGTGGCTGGGATGCTTTCCTGAAGAAGGCTGATGAAGAGCTGGGCAGGCAGATGAACTTAATGGACAGCGACTCGTAATCACATTTCAGTGAAAAATGCATGAAGAATGCAGTAGTGGCACAACTTCGAGCTACTGGTGTTGATGCTGATAAGGTTTTAGCTGTCGTACTAGCTGTCACCTGCTGTTCTCGGGGTTGTCATGTGATCTCTTGCCACTGTTCTGTTGTTTCTTTTCAGCTACTTCTGCAGTGCTAGGTTATTATCACATAATTACTCTTATAGTTTCATCCACCCTGATGGGGACAATGACTGTCAAGTAGCAGTTATAACAGCACATGTGTTTTTTGTAACTGTGAGCTGATTATCAGTACTTGAACTGCAGTAATGTGTGGTGAAATTTTGTTGTCTTTTTGCTCAGATACAATGAATTTCTTGAAAATGTTCCTTATCAGTCATGTCTGTTTATCAGTGCCAGTGTCTTTGTATGTACTGTTTCTTCAATGGGGAAGGTTTCGAGGCTCTGTTGGAGACGTTGTTTTAGCCTGAACCCCAATTGTTTTATTTAAGGGGAGCTTTTAGGCCCCTATTGAAGATCGTTTGAGCTTCATCTTAATGATTAAGAAAACTTATTCTTGCCAGTTTTTTTTTTTTTTGTTTTATATCGCAGGCCGGACTCAGTGTGGATACAGGTGATAGCTAGGTAACAAATCTGGAGGCTTATTTTGATTGTTCGACGAGGTAATTTGCTCTCTCTGACCTTGTTTGCATACACATGGTGTCATATAGTAGTATTTTTGTTCCTCTGCTCGCACATTACCATGCCTGAGATACTGACTCAGACAAGTATTACTCAATTAAACATCATCCAATGTTATCCTGTAGCTGCCGCCTGATGTGATCAGCTGCAACTACAGAATGGTGTGTGGTTCTGTGTGCTATGTCCGCACAGAGCATCGTATCTTAACACAGTTGTACAGCCATTATATTAAATCACCCAACCTAATTAGTGAACAAGCCACACTCACAAATTAATGATATCCAAATTAATCAGACCAATCAGAGAAATTATCTTCAGTATTTCCATCTGATCAACAACGAATAATAGTACAGGCATGCACCAGCTATTGTCTACTAAAACCAGTTGATTAGCTCCGGGTCCAGCCTAGGGAGGTTCCTTCCACTCTCTGAATTCGAGTGCTAATTCCTTGTTTCTCTGTTGCGAGATGCACGGAATCTTGAGTAGGTTGGTCATTGGTGGGGTGCCTACTTGCTGCAGGACTGCGTCGCACGTCCATTTGTCTTTGTCCTCTGAGAGATTGCATGTCGGTTTATGACGGCTGAAGCTGACTCGAGGCCGGAGGGAACATTGTTTAAGCATCCTTGCAGCAAGTGTGACACTTGCGCTCGACATAGCGTTTCCGGTCAGGCCATGTGAAGCTTTGAAAGGACGGCCACTGCAGGTCCAAACAAGCTCAGTTACTAATCGGCAGTTCCAGTTCGGCACAGACGCAGAGGCTTCCCAGTGTAACGTGAAGGCACGTCGAAGCCGGAGCGGAGGATGATGCTGATCTGCCCCTCGTGGAGTTAGATGTCCATGAAGGTTATATATCTTTCATGTACGTCGTTGTACAGCTCATTTGCCAAGGTACGTACGGTTAGGCAGCTTGGGTAAGAAGTAGCACGTCCAGTGTACTACCAGTGCTCCAGTTTAGCTGGATGCAGGTCGGTAGTTGTACTGATCATCCATTATTACTTTGTTCTTGTAAGCAATGCATAAGGTCATTAGCATCATGGGTTGTTCATGGTTCATTTGTCAAGTGTGGACCATCTCTCTGCAACCATTTAGGCTCTTTGGTATCCTGAATTATTCATCACTGGACACATATTAAAAAGTACTCTCCCCAGATCTTTTTTTGTCATTCATTTTTGAACTAACCTAAAAAGATCCGGAGTAAGTATTTTTTTGTGAAACATACAGTTTATAGATGTAGACACTCTTATATATGTACGAGTAACTACCTCTATAAACACAAGTACGACTGTACGAGCGACGACATACCCTGATCACGGTATTTGATCCCTGTGTTTCACCCACACACAGGATTCTAATGGTGATGCACATGGACTGAATCAGCTATGGCAGTGCAAGTTGATGGTCTTCTGTCATCGCTGTTCTACAGTGTTTGATTAGTGAAATGCACACAAGCAAGCACGAACTGGCCAGCCTTCAATGCCACGTGAAGCGGATCGATGTCAAGGAGTGTAATTATTTAATTACATAAGCCTCGATCTGTCTTGCGCTGGAACAGCATGTGCGCACCCGTATGCCGCGAATGCGGCTTCCCTCCTCCCATTCGATCCTCCCATGCGTCCTCCGTTGATGTGTCAAAATATCATTGGTTCTTTATTAATACTCAGTTTAACTACCATATCTTTATAATAAATAAGATGATGACACATCAGCGGGAGGACGCATGAGAGGACAAACGGGAGGAGGGAAGCCGTGTCCGTATGCCGCGGCGGTTCTATTGCGCTTGCCACTAATGACTGCTACTTGCCTTAATTAGCATGCGTCACGCCTCTTCCATTCCATTCCACCGCTGCTGGTTCTAGAGTATTACGAACACCAGCAACTTGCTGCCTTAATTAAAAGCTTGGCAGACTCCATGCTACTGCTATAGCACAAGATTAATAACAACCCCTCTATATATAAGTAGCTGCCGGCCTACGACACTGCACGGTCCATGCATCGCCAGCAGCTATAGCAACCGAGAACAAGAACCCTAGCTAGCTAGACGCCCAGTAGTTGATCGATATAATCTTGCTTGACGACACAGCCATCAACGCTCTCACAGTGCTAGAGCTTTGATTGGCAAGGTTAATTATTACAAGCAGCTGTCCACTGACTACGCATGGCTCAGCAGGCGATCAAGCGATCCACCGCGGCGCCGCAGCTCATCAGGCCGGTGATCTACGACGACGACGAGCCGTCATCCATGTCCCTCGAGCTCTTCGGCTACTACCACCACGGCGTCGTCGACCACGACGTCTACGGCGCCGGCACGGCACTCCCTGGTGGCCTGCAGCTCGCCTTCCACGGCAACTTCAAAGGCGACGGCGGGTGCGGCCCGGCCGACTACTACAGCAGCTGGGCCGGCTATTACGGCACCTCCGGCGGCGGCGCGGGGTCGGGCGCCAGCTCCAGCTCCAGCTCGTCGATGCTCAGCTTCGAGCAGGTGGGTGACAAGGACTGCGCGATGTGGATGGACGCGGCCGCCGCCGGCATGGTCGACCACCCGGCTGCCTGCAATTTTGGATTCGTGAGTGCAGGCGGATCCGCTGATCATGACGGTCGAGAAATTCAGGAGCCGGTCAAGACAGCGCAGAAACGTGCACGCCCGGTAATTACTTCTATTCTCACTTTCATTATTAATATATATACACACACACATTCATTTATATAATTAATTTTAAGGATTGTGCATCTATTAGTCATGAATTGTGAGCACTGGGTCAAAATAAGTAACATGAAAATATTCTATATATGTGAATCAGGTTGGCGAGGTGCATGCTGCAGGAGGGAAGAAGCAGTGTGGTGGCAGAAAGAGCAAGGCCAAGGGCGCTACTCCTGCTCCCACCAAGGACCCTCAAGGCGTCGTTGCAAAGGTGCAACACACTGCTCTTGCTCTCTACTTCAGAATTATTCCTGTGTCATAACACGAAAGTTATATCATCGTTTTGGTTGGGTCAAATTATATATCTCAAGATAAATGTACATGCCCATCCATATGGTATATATATAGGTCCGAAGAGAACGGATTGCCGAGAAGCTCAAAATCCTGCAAGATCTCGTGCCCAATGGGACAAAGGTACTGATTTTGCTCCGACCTGCAGTCATTCCATCTTGTAACTTCGTAGTTTTAACTAAGTTAATCTAGTTGTTGGTTTTGATTCGATGGCAATAATGGCTCGTGTGTGTCATATATAGGTGGACATGGTCACCATGCTAGAGAAGGCGATCACCTATGTCAAGTTCCTCCAGCTGCAAGTGAAGGTAAGTGACAACTGATCGATCCGTTCCACCACACGGCGGGGTTGATTCGACTTATTCCATTCTGAGGCAACTATATGCATGGTTTATCTGATTTATTCATGCGTACACGTACACGCATGATGATGATGCGTCCAGGTGTTGGCTGCCGATGAATTCTGGCCTGCACAAGGAGGGAAGGCACCGGGGCTCTCTCAAGTGAAGGACGCCCTCGACGCCATTTTATCGTCCCAGCACAGTGACAAATCAGGGCTCTTGTTAGTTTCTTAGGGTGCTAAAATGGTGGGAAAGATAGGAGACCCATGCTTTTTTTTTATCTCCGGTGAAGATTAGATCAGCAAGCAAAGTGGTAGAGCACAAATTAGAAGCAATGGTGTAAGTTACTTGGAGTATAGCGGTGAATTCAGTTGTATAGGATCTTGTTTCTTTCCCTTTGTTTTTTCAAAGATCGAAATGTATTTGATAGCCTCACATTTATCTGAATTTCACCTCTTACTCATGTCAAAACTTCTTCGTGTTTCCTTCTCGTGTGTTGTTCCGGATGAATCTCACTTTCAGCAGGCCCAGAAGGAAAAGCAAAATGAGTAAAAATAAACTATAGGCACGGCAGAAAATATTGATGAGCAACTAAATAAATAAAAATAGTTCACATCTCATGACCTAAATTCCAGTTGATGAAACGGGAAGCTTCCTGAATAGATGAAAAGCATGCATGCATGACATTGAAAAGACGACACATGGAGATCTAGATTGACCTCTACGTGATCTGCACGAACCGTGCTCGTAAAAAATATCCCCGCAACCCGCTGTCAGTTGTCTTAATTGGGGGACATGCATATGGTAGATTACATGACCATGTATTCTGCAACTAGTGATTTTTGTTACAACATTGATATCGTGGTTTATGATAGTGGGTCGTCCAGGTAATTGTGAGTTTTTTTTCGAGTCAAACAATTTTGTAATGCAACTGGAATTACAATTTGTGCGCGATTCAACGAAGATGATGACACTAATGCTGAATGATGAACACCTTTCCTTTTCTGGAAAATCATCTTAACATATTATCAGAAATTTGAATACAAGCTCCTATCTGAAAAATGGGATAATTGGATTGATGTACTTCAGTGATATACTTTAATGAGAAACAATTATAGCAATTCTGCTAAATCTGGGACGTTGATGATACAATGGGATTAGTTAGTGTGGGTATAATATTTTAGGTACGCTTGTCATAAGGGAGGAAACAAACTGAAACCATCTCAGTTGTCACAATTATAAATTATCAAGTAAACCCTCCCCTTAAGGTGAGCACCAGAGCTCATGGCATTATTTCAATAAATAAAAACAAAAATACCAAAAAAACAGCTATAAAAGTGGCACGAGCTTTCCTCTTTCTCAATTTATAAAAAAAATCAAAATGTTTCATGAGAAACAATTTCCCCTAGGTTACTGAACAGACGAACATGAGAGCAAATTACAACTGAAGTTCACATATGCAATAGGGGATGATAAATGGGATATTCCAGGGATATCCTTCCGGAAATAATTATAGTTGCCCATCACACTGCATGATAATGCATTATCAGATGCTTGACATGTTGAACATACTGTCATCGGATTCCTCATTAATGGGCATACCATAAACAATGTTGGTGAGACGCTACTGTAATCCAGGAAATAATAGTGTGGTCCTAAGATCTACATCTTCTAGCTAGTACAATCCTTCAGAACCAAGAACCTATCAAAAGTATTTCGTTTGAGAAAACATTTCTTTAGTGGTTGACATTTTGAAAGCAATGGGAAATTTTAGAAGTCCAAATCAGGATCAAGATGTGCATAGATGAATGATCCTGGCTATGAATCTTCCAGATCAGAAGGAAATTAGAACAGTAATAAAGCATTTTTTAATATTGATGCATTCGGTTTTGAGAAAAAGTTACTCTTCATAATATTGTGCTTTTGAGGTTCATGTCTAATGTGATAATATTAAGTCCAAAAGGAATCAGTAAACATGGGAACACCATGTGCACCAATGCACTCTGTTCTTTGAGACATCTTCCAGCAGAATAAAATCTACAGATTCCTCCACATCATCTATACCTGTAATCTTTTCTCATTTCTCACTTTCAACCCCATGTGCTTCTTGAGACAACTCCTAAACTAAAAGCAACCATCGAATTCATGGCATCCATTGCCATTAAAAATTTGATTAAAGTAAACGAGGACGTGAGGAGCACTCCTTACCTGCCAAAGTTCAATTTGCTTTCTCCTTTCATTACAAGTTGCAACAGGATAAAAACTGAGAAAATCAAATGAACTTAATGCCACTTTTTGGTCTTTCTTGACTCAGATGTTCATCCTTTCCTGCAGCTGAAGTGTTAGTGTGTTGGGGTAGCAACGGATCTACAAAATAAGTCAAATAAAATTTTACACCACCATCACAAATAGCGAATTCTAAGGTGTATCATCGAACAACTACAGCTAGTTTTAGCACCCACTGTCGTGCTAACACAACAATATACAAGAGAACTGTCATCAGATTGTGTGACAGCAGCTTAAGGTATAGAACTACACGAAATAAAACAACAAGATAACATCAACATATAAACATAGCATTTTAGTCCCAAGAAGTTGGAGTAGACACTCTTTCGAAAAAAAAAAAGTTGGAGTAGCCTAAATTATCCCCTGATCATGTAAGGAAATTGTATAGGCATTGAATCTTCACGAGAAACAAACATAATCTATAGATGCGAGATTGCTCATAGTTACACTGAATTCAAGCACAAAGTGCTCGCTGTAGTTCTTGCTCTGAGATTTTGCAAGAGACTACTACAAGCTGACATTCAAATGTTCCAACCACCAGTTACAAGAGCATCTAAATAACACATGACAAAGGATAAACCGTCGATCTACTCTATCATTCTTAGTTGCTGATCAATTAGTTATAAAGAAGGCTAGAACCATCAATATCATCAGTCATAGAAGCAGATTCAGCTAATCTCTCAAAATCTATAATGGTTGACTGAAAATTGAACTGATACCCACTTTGCATCCATGATTTAATGCACATTATAGCCTGCATGCTACTAAGAGGAAGGCAGTACTGCTGCTTTTGCATGTTCTCCCCTTTGCTCGTGAACAACTCTTCAGGATCCAATGAGGTCCCCTGAATGGCCAAAAAATCACGGGCCATCAAAGAGAGCCGTGGGTAGCGGGAGGAATGCCCTCTCCACCATTCAAGAGCATCAGTGCAAATCGGTGCAGGGGGCTCAGCGAGATACTGAGTGAGCTCGTCGGCAGCAGTGCTCATGCTCACTCGACGCCTTTTACGCACAATCTCTTCAGCAAAAGAGAATGCACCAGCATCCTCCGTGGTGACCTGTGTGCCTTGACCATTTCTGACAGCTTGGAAGGTGCTGCTGTAGTCCCTGACAAAACTATTCCTTGCATCTTCCAAGTTGCTTGTCGAGTTCAGAGTTTCAGGGATGAGCTCTCCCTTGATCCTTGGATCAAGAATAGCAGCTGTGAAGGTGTATATATTGTAAGCTTGAGAGACGAAGCTATTAGCTGTTTTCGACATATCACTGGCAATGTTCTTGAGCCATTCTTGGTGGCTGTTGTCATGGCATACATTAATCAACTCAAAGACATGGTCCATGAAGAAAAATACCAGCCCAACAGTTGGTAGTTTGCAATTACAAAGGTTGGTAGTAGTTTTGTAGAATGGTTCAAGGTACGAGTGCAACAAATTGATGACCGACTTCTCTGCTGTGCTCAGAACCCAATTCTTTGATCCAAATATATCTTCAATCTTCTTGATGGTGTTATCCACTGCATTAGGAGCCTAAAGGAAAACACTTAAAGAATCTAATATTAAATCTGCAGAGGACCAAGCATGATGAAAAACGTACAGGGGTGGAATGTGTAGTACCTTCTTTACTACATCAAGCATATTGTAATCATCATTCCAATTCGGTGAGTGGTCAAAGGGGAGTTTCCATGAGCCTTCTTGATAAACTTCAGTCAAATGCTTAAAATCCTCCATCATCTCTGGATTTGAATTGATTTCAAGAATAAACTCACGGATCTTGGACAAAATTGGTTTGACATTTTCCAAGCCGTCTCCAATGATAGTCTTGAGTGTCCGAGCAGCACAGGGGATGTAACAGAAGGGGAGGTTACGAGACTCAAGCTCCTGCCTGATCTCATTACAAGCATGTATTGCGTGCTCATTGTTATTATGCGTGCAAGCAAGAACTTTTGAATCAATGCTAAATGCCATCAAGACATTCATGAGAGTTTGCAAAATCTCTGATCCAGTGCATGGGTATGGGACACGGCACACATCAAGTAGAACTTTCTGTGAGACCCAGTTTTCATCAATCCAATGGCACTTCACAGACATGTATGTGATTTGCTCATAAGAGGTCCAAAAGTCCAGAGTAACAGATAGCCGATAATTAATACACAGCAGGGATGCTTTGACAGTCTCCTTCATGCTTCTGAACACTTCGAGGATAACTTCTTGAGCCTTTTCTTTTGGCCAAAGCCTGACAGACGCGTTCAGGTACTTGCAACTGCCAATAAGCATATTATCTTCCAGGACGGAAGGTGGAAGGGAGGAACTGATCAGCCACCTTAGAAGTAACCAGTTGACATGATCTACATCGACAGCCGGTTTTGTCTTAGGTTGAGCACGGACTTTAGGTTGAGCATGATCTTGGACTTGGGGTTGACCCTGAGCTTGGGCCCGAGCTCGCACTGGAACATGAGGTTTTTTGTTTCTGGCGAGCGTGGTGGCCTGTTTGTTACTCTGAGCACTGAAGTCGATGCCCTCAGGAAGCTGGTGATAACCAGGGTGACGGTTATTTAGATGTTTTCCCAGATTCCCTGAACAGAAACATGAAGCGTATCAGTGGACGTCCACAGTTCAATATGTAAGAAGATAACGCTGACTTGGTCCAATGAATGGACTTAAAGTTGCACTTAACAGTATTGAGGTACTAAAAAGTTCCATTGGTGCTTTATCATATATGCTACACATGTTTTCTTGGCCCATATGTTTTTCAAGAAACAATAGATGAAAGAATGTTCCTGGGAAAATTTTTTGGAGACTCGGGAGATCAAAAGTGGATCCTGCAAATATCAGGAGCCCATCCGTGTCATGAAAAACAGTTTTCCACACCTGACATCAGCTATCTTTCTCTCATGCAAAAGAAGCACTCGGGTGCAACTATGAACAACAATGAATCCAGCCACAGAGATGAAAAGTTACAAACGTTGTGAACAAACGACAAGTTCAGGCATAGAGCAGGGCATGTCAAAAGCATTTCTGTGAAACCTTCATGGCATGTTGTGACCACTTACCAGTGGCAGTGGTCATGCAGTAGCTCTTCCTGCAGAGCCTGCAGATGCGGGACTTGCCGTCAGGAGCCGTCTCGAAGAACTTTAGGTAGAGAGACTTCATGGGCTTCTTCTTGGCCTTGGTCTTGTGGCTCGGGGAGGAGGTGGCGGCAGCCACGTCCATCACCGGCTCTACACCGGGCAGGAGCGTCATGTCATTGAGACTAGTGTTCCCCATACCGATCTGTCCCAATGGCAAGGGAAATGTCAGAACTCTTCATAACAACAACTGAAACATATAGATCATATGTAATCGGGGAATTCGTGCACACGTAATTCGCATATTGTGCATCATTCACTATATGCACAACGATTTTAGAAGTGGAATACGTTGAATTAGGTGTGGATTTTTACAGCTCGAATTCATCAGCTAGTCAAACGACCCTTCCATCGATTAACAGATGTGGAGAAGTCAAAAATCATCTGCGCCGGGCTCCTTTGCTCCATCGGTGCGCGGCAACGGCAAAGCGGCGGAAGGATTTGAGCTTTTCTCTCGCGCTACCGTCGGCTCTAGCGTCTGAACCCGATAGATCGAGGGGACGGACGAAGCGGGAGAGCCGGAGAGGGGGCGGGGTACCTGAGTCCTGAAGCGAGGCGCCGGCGGAGGAGCGGAGCCGAGCCGGCCTGGCGGGTGGCGGGAGCGGAGAGGAGCGGAGAGGAAGGAGCCGAGGAGGGGCGGAGGTGTAGCCGCGGAGGGCGAGCCGGCGACGGCGCCGACCGACCGAGCGAGCTAGGGATTTTTTTAGACCTCTCTTTTCAAGTACAAGTACAGTTGTAATATTTGTTCACGTATCAATACACCTACTCACGACAATCACGCACGCCAACACACACCTTCACTATAACCAGTCCTACAACTACACATAACTTGCATAACTTGGCGTCCTTTGAAAAATAAACAAAATTCACCAATGCGCGATGGAAATATTGCGTTACCATTATATCTTCACGCGTGAGGGGCAATTAAAATTATTTGAGAACAAATTTTGATGAGACATCAGAATTCGATTCCGAGAATCGAATTCGAGCGGACGGGCTCACTACCGGAGACGCGATACCAGGAATCGATCCCGGCAGTCGAATCCGAACAGGCTCACTATCAGAGACGCTAACCATCGGGACAACTGCCCGTTCTCGAGCGAGCTAGGGTTCGTTTCGATGACCGGTTGGGTCCGGGCCGGAGCTGGAGCCCCCCGAGTGAGTCCTTGCGGCCCGAGTCGGGCTCAGAGGGCGGGGGACGCGACGCGAGCCAGCCGGCTTCCTCGTGGTCCGTGTCATCAGCTTGCGCTGGGCTACTGGGCCATGTAGTAGCTTCTTGCGCGGCGCGTTGGGTTGGTTTGGGTCCGCCGCATCATCATCAGAGTACTACGTATCTGAACAGCGGCCACTGAATTTCGCGTGGAGGAAATACTACAAAATCTGAAGGCCTCTTTCAAAACAGAATCAGTTTTGAATTGAACCGTTCAATTTCAAGATCCTGCTGGTCGTTTATACTAAACCAAAAGCTCTTCCTGTCGTACTTACTCTGACAATTCGGACCATGTTCTGCTGCTCACCAAACCAACACACACGGTATGACGGCAGTCGTCAGAACTTTCAGAAACGTAGACAAGGAGTCTGACGCAAGAAACACACATTTAAACACGAGAACTTCTCTCAGTTCATCTGTGACTGTTGATCCATCACTATAGATTGGAGTATATACTGTACTGTACATAAGCCTTCTACATCTGTTTTCACTCCCTGCCGCTATATATCGTCACGATTGATCAGTCGTAAACCAACCAGAACAGCCGTTGAAGATGATGCTGTCGCCTTTGACGAACGCGTTGGCAGGTAGTCCGTGTTTCAGTGCGCGTACGTACCCATCCGTCCACCGTCTGCCAGGCTGCTGCTTCATGCATGAACGGAATGGAAGCTTACACGCAACCTACCTGCATCCACGCCATCACTTTCTCCACTTCGATGACGATGCTCGACGTCTCCAGATGACGCCCAGCGGAAGCGTGAACATCGGGAACGGGATCTTAGGTGGCGGTACGCTGCAGAATTCGTTCCAGCAATCAAGTCAATCACAGACCGTGCGTGTGCATGTATGTACACAGTTCATGAACTCTACCAGCAGCAACAGCAACAGCAACATGCTTTTATGTTTTTTTATATTTATTTTCGTTTCCTGAAAGGAAAACTGCCGGTTTGGAACGTCGTGTTGTTAATCTATTATTCCGGGTGCACGGCTGGTGTCCGAGCTAGCTACCTAATCATCTCGAATCCAAGATGTTCAAACTCAACCAACCCATTGCCTCTTTGCCGGCCCATGGTTTTCAACTCTCAGGAACCTGATTTGCGATGTGCAACTTTTTCAGAGAGAGAGAGGGAGAGAGAGATGCATACTGCAAGCTTAGGGTCTCGATCTGGGTGAGCTCGGCGTTGAAGAAGCCGTCCCGCGCCGTGGCGTGCTGCCGGACGGCGAGGACCCTGCACCCGAGGCTGCGCACGCGGACGTACTGGCTCGGCGCCCTGGAAGACGAAGACGAAGCGAGGGGAAACAATAAAGTTGAGAAAGAAATGAACCGCTCGCTCCTCGCGTGTGTTGAGTGTTCAGAAGAACGCGGTCGAATTCGGAAACGAAAGCGATCGATGGACTGCACTGCAACTGCAAGCATAATAGTGACGGCACCTGTAGAGGAAGCTCCTGTCGTGGAGACCGACGACGAGCGTGGCGGCGCCGAGCTTGTTCACCGTCGCCACCACCGTCTCCCCGAGCTCCCCCTCCGTCACCACGATCTCCACCTTGGCCTGCACACCACATCACAGCAGCACCGTCGGTTACGTACCTCCGCCGTCAGCAATCGCGTTCGTTCGAGCACGGATAACGATGACGAATGAAGCGACAGCGCAACAGCAACGTGTCGTTCGTTCACGCGGATTAATCCATCGCCGGCCGGTTCTTCTTCTTGATAGCGCGCGCGTTCAGCTCCGCCAACTACTACTACTACTACCAACCAACCACACCATCAAAGGCAAAGGCGTACGTACAGTACGTACCTCGGCGATGCCGCTGCAGCAGAGGTCCTTGAACGCGAGCGCGAGCTGGAAGCCGCCGAGGCGGAGGCTGCGCCGCTTCCGCCGCGACCGCGCCGGCGGGCACACGTGGAGCAGCGTGATGGAGTCGCCGCCGCGGATGAAGTTGCCCACGGCCCACCGCAGCGCCGCGCGGGCCGCGGCCACGTCCTCCACCACCACCACCACGCGCTGCTGGCTCTCCATCATCCAACAACGCCTTCCTCTTCTTCGCTTCTCCTCCCCCTCCTCCACCACCTCCTCCCACGCCGCGTCGCCAGCAACCTTCCCGCCCCTTAACAACTGCTAGCTGAGACGAGCCGGCTGCTGATTACCCGTCCCAAATTCTCCACGAGACCCTGTCTGTCTATCTACCATGAAAAATAAAATAAAAAAGCTCGAGCCTTTCTCAGCCTCCTCCCTCCTTACTCTGCTCTACGCCTGTCCTGGCGTCCTTACAAGATGAACTAATAAGCGTGCACACTAGACTAATAATACTAACTACGATGTGATGGAGGAGGATTACGGTAGAAGTAGAGGATAGGAAGGACCGGAGCTGTAGCAGCTAGAGTTAAGCAACTAAGATGAGGTGGCCCGTATGGGAGAACAGTAGTATGGGGACCAGAGGCCAGAGCAAGAAGAAGAAGAGGAGGAGGTGATGGAGAAAGCAGGCAGGACCCCCCTGTCTGCTGCTCCTACTCCGAACAATCGAATTGAAATGGAACGGCGCGGTGGCCTCCCTCGGTGTGCATGCAAGTGTCATGACAAAGCATAAAACTTATTGCTTGGCTGTGTGCCGTTTGGATGGTTTATCATTGTGCCTTTTTGTATCTAACCTAATAACAAGCCATATGCTGCTGCTTGGCTGTTGCCGTGTTTGTGTGTTCGTGAGCCTGTGTGGCGTAGGTGTGCGCTGTATGGTGGTCCTTTTTGCTCGCCGTCGCCTTAACAACCGCCGGTTCATGCTAACAGGGGTCTTTGTCACGCGGTTCATCAGCTAGCTTGTTAGTATTTCAGCTGGAGGACAGAGAGAAGCTTTGCGTGTCAGGTATAAAAAAACGCCAAAGAACTGGCGTGAAAAGTTTATACAAAAATGGCGTACCAGTATTGAAATCCCTCAGGTTTAAATGACCTTCATGACACAAGTTTATTTCCCGCGGCGCACAAGATGACGAGAAATCGTTACGTCAGACGGGCTTCGTGGACCGGGTAGGGTTTCTATTTCGTCACGCTCTTTTGTTTACTGGACAATTGGTTTGCGACTTATTAAGAGTGGGCTTATGTCACCGTAGGCCGTAGCTGGTGCAGCAGTTGGTGCATTAGGTGGAATATATTAAAGAAATTGTGCCAAGACGGCAGTGGGTCATGTCATGCGCGCTGTTACCTCTCGGCTACTTTAGGCAGAAAAAAAAAATGTTCAGTTCTCCAAGTACAGCAAGGTGTACTGTACACAGTAGATTTATGGCCACAGAAGGCCATATTGAAATTAAGTCCTGCTGCATTCCAGGAAGACAGTACTTGTCACCTGCTGGAGGAAAACAGTACTCATTCCAGAATATTTGATCGACCGAAATCCTCTGCAGTAATATTAAGATCCTGAATGCCAGCCTCATCTAACGAAGACAAGGACAAGGGTAACGGGTAGCAAGCAGAATCCGGGCAAGCTGGGCACCACTGCACTGATCAACCGAATTCATCAACTTCCCGGCCGACCAAATAGCTCTGTCAACCCTTACATACTGAATAACACTGACAGCCAAGCAAAAAGAACACAACCATGCAATCGCCACAAAAAAGAAACAGGTATATAGTACCGCCTAGTTGCAGTACAACCCAACCTGGTCTGCTGAATATTATTTCAACAAACTTTAGAGAATTGAAATAGTACCAATAATCCGGTCACACTTAATAACTTCTGATAAACAGTAAAAACAACAGTTACATTATCACTATTACAGAACAGACAACATGGGTAATCAGCTAGTCTGGAAGAGAGAAAAGTTACTGAGTAAGGCCCCAGCGTAGCGCACCAGGATTGAGATTGGCCTATACAACTAAAACTCAGACGCATGGTACACATCCAAGGGCCACAAGCTTAAACCCATGAAGCATCAGCTGCTCTCATCTACTGGTAACTCTCCTGTAGGACACACGGTATAAAACACATCAATGACCAAAAGCTACAGTCCCAGCCTAGACACAAGGCACATGCTACCTAACTCGGTAAGTTCACTTTATTTGTAATTCTGTAGAAAAGTAAGACGCATTGTGCATTTGGTAAAGACTACAACACAAGTATGGTTGACAGCATCAATCTCTCCCATATCCACGGTGAGGATAAGCATTTCCAGGGGGACCCATTCCCATTCCCATGTTTCCATAGCCTCTGCCACCATAGTATGAACCACGGGAACGACCACCACCACCACCACGGTAACCACGGGCACCACCACGATAGGGCTGCCTGTGCCTTGGAAAATCACCAAATGTCTGCACACAAGAGCAATGAGTAAAACCCAGGAGCTATTGACAAAAACAAAGGGGAATCCAAGAAAGAAGCTGATCATTCTATTACCTCTGTGTCGACTCTCCGACGCTCTGAAAATCTGCCCCTCCCGTTTGGCCCTCCACGTCCAAATGTTCCACTAGAGAGGGAATCAAAAAAGTCATCCTTAACATAAACAGGCTGCATAAAGGTTGTCCAGGAAACACATGTTAATTTTCCTACAGCAAAGAACAGGTAATCGATGTCTGATACAACACTTAAGTGAGCATCAAACCTTGACATCTAACTCTGGGTTGCCTGTTTCCTCAACCTCCAGGTCTTCATCAAACACATCATCTCCCAGCTCACCATCTCTATCCCTTGACTGGGATTTCTTGCCAAGATGACCCCATACTTCATCTTTATTGAACTTCTCATTCATGGCCGTGAAATCAAATTCTTCAGTAAATGATGTTACAGACTGCGAAAACTGCAAAGCACGAACATGCAAGGCTAAACTTCTCTGTGTTGCATAATACATTTTTTCTTAAATAAGCATTGTTTCCCAAGGTATATAAAAGAAAATATGCATATATGATGAAAGAGGCCCTTGGACAAAATCACAAAAAATATCAGGAAGAAAATTAAAATGTCCAAGGAGGTTGTGTATCATGTTATCATACACCACAGCTTCACTTTATCACACTAATGCCAAGAACAAATGGGAAGAAAAAATTGGTATGCAGGCCAAACAAAACCTTCCACTATAGCCAGACCGGTGATGGAAGGACCATACAGAAAGAAATTTCAAGTACCAGTGGCACAACATATATGTTATCGAGAATTATCCATGGATGCATGTTTCATACTGAGTTCTGAATCCAAAATATTTACATGTTCAGATGCACATGTTAGCTTTGTATTGCAAATCTACAAAATGATTATAATTGAGGTATTTGTCAAATTCCAAGCTTGACAGTTCATAAAAAGGCTGAGTAATCTCTTCTAAAAAATACATTGAATAACTTTACTCAGACTGCTAACAATTAGTGAATGAAAGCGGCAAACACCATAGATCAAAATACAACAAATGGGTGGGGCAACATTCAGTGTTAAAGTATCATATTATCAACAAAAAATAAAGAATAGGATCATATCAACATACCGCAGTCCCTCTGCCCCTTCCGCGACCCCTAAAGTTGTGATGGTTGTGTGAACCAGGTCCATTGTACTGAAAAAAATAAGTGAGGCACAACTTAATGAAAAACATAACAGTAAATTGAGAAACATAAAAAGGAGTGAATGAGAAATTTCTTGAGCGGAAACATGGAGGATTAGTCCCATTTAATGGCATTTCAGAAGCAATTGTTAAAAATGCAAGGGAAATCATCATTAAGCACTGATAAGCATAATGATTAATGAGGCCTATCCAAAGCTTGTGACAATCATAATCCCTGCTATGTTTAGAAAAAGCACAACCTTAATTTATAGGGAGATTATTTTCCTGCTTGTTTTTAGTAGGTTAGCTGCTTTCATTGGAATATAAGTACACAAAAGGGAAAGGAACTACTAGGATGTTAATTTTTTTTAGTTCATGTAATTGAATTGATTGTGATTGTAGCTTCATCAAGCCTAGTTTACCATGAATAACTCCAGGTGAAAAAAACATGTACCCATTTTTTAGCACAAAAATATGCAGGGAAAATATCAGAAATTAATACTGATAAAAAAAGTTGAAAGTATTAAGACAAGATCAGGAATTCCAGCATACCTTTTGAGGTGTCTGCTTCGGTAATGGTAATATAGGCTCCTTATTTTCAGGCAGTGCACGTAATGGTGGATCAGGTAGCGAAGTGTCAGGCACCAATGGTTCTGCAACCTTTGCCTTAGGCTCAACTGGCTTGACTTCTTTCTTTCCGATCTGTAAAGGTGCCTCCATGGAGAGTGAGGATGAAAGCATGGATGCTGTGTTCTGAAACAGTTGACCTGATTGAGTCAACAAAGGCACAGGCATCTCCACTTGGGCTGAGCTAGCCGCGGGAACAGCTGAAGAAACTGATTGAGATACTGTTTGGTATGCCAGTGCTGAGCCTGGAAGAGCAGCAGCCTTGCTGCCACCAAGAGAAGTAAAGTTCCGTGTCACTGTTGCATTAGTTCCAGCCATGAGATGGCTTGCAAATGGAGAAGTGGCACCAAGAGATGTCACAGGAGGAGTAAACAATCCCATATTCGGTGGCAGAGGCTTTGAATTTTCTGGAACTGAGAAGGTAGACACAGCAGGAGCTGTTGAAGCAGGCAGAACACTAGACGAAGGACCTTGATTAGAAACAGGTGGTGGCATTAAAGAGGGTTGGATCTCTGACAGTTTTTGCAGCCCAGATGGTAAAGAAGGATTAAGTCCTGGATACTGGAGATTCTGGGGAACCGAGAAAGCTGATGCAGGCTGAAGAAAAGGAGGTTGCTGCATATGAGGTGGAAGCCCACTTGATGACGGTGTATAGTATCCTTGCCAGTACATTGAGGGAACTGGCAGTGTTGAAGCACTTCCACCAAGAGGTGCCACTGGAGATCCCCACGGAGCACTCCCTGGTTGATATAGGGGCAGGTTACTCTGGAAACTCGGCCTCTGAACCCCATATTGAGCTGCCTGAGAGCTGAGGTCTGGTAAAACTGCACCCCCAGTTGTAGGCAAACTTGAAGATGTTGACACTGGCTGAGGATAATGTGACTGCATAACAGAAATAGTGAGACAAGCTGCCCTAAAGAAGTAACAAACATTTTTTTTTTTTTGCTTCATAGCAGTACCTGAATTATGGCAGGATCATTATGCACGGAAGCTGGTTGCGGCGGTAGTGGTGACGATTTCACTTGCAAATCCTGCAGTTTAGGACAAGTAAAATATGATAATAAATCAAACGGATATCAGAGAGTTGATGGTAGGAATTCAGAAATTGCACAGATAAGAACACCAAAAAAGTGAACACATATCAGGAAAAAGCTATAATAAAAAACATATGGAGAAGGAAATTTTGTAAGTACAAATTTCAAACAGTGCATCAAATACATTACATAAATGCATTCATGCATCAAATACGTTTCCGAGCTAAATATGAACAGCTAATTGACTAAACTGCTAATCATAGTTATTAAGACGGTAAGGCGACGGACCCCCTTTTTACCTTTTAAGCGATAAGGCGTAAGGTGAGGTGACACCTTAGTAATACGTAAATATAGAAAAATAGAAGCAGTTTTTGGGAGAAAAGAAAATAGAGCAGTATAATGTATTTCAACCTACTTTCATTCCTTTCTGCCATAGTCCAATTCCAGGCTTCCAGCCCAGCCCTGCCTTAAGCCAACCATTGGACAGAATCAGTATGGCCCAACCTGAGCTACTCCGGCCCACCATGCCCAGCCAGGTGCACACTCCACATTCTTGGTAACCCTAGCTGCCAGTTCCAGGACTCCACAACCAACACCCCCCCCCCCCCAACATGCAGTCCAGCGGTGGTAACCCTAGCCGCCAGGTCCACGCCCCCCCCCCCCCCCTTTTCCACCACGGCGGCTCCCCCGCCGCCACCCCTTCCTCCGCGGCGGCTCTCTCCTTCCTCCACGGTGGCTCTCCCGCTGCCACTCCTTCCTCTACAGCGCAGATACTGGCTTCCCCCACGGACACCCCTTTTCTCCACCGCGCAGATCGGCCACATCCAGGTAAGCCGCTGCTCTCCTCTCTCTCACCTTACTGGCAAACTCAAGGCGACAAGACGCCTTACGGTCCCAGACCGCTTTACCGCTTAAGCGTCGCTTAGTACTTATCTGCTGACTACATTGAATTGGATTTTAAAAAGGAAACAGAAAAAGATCTGCAGAATTTTGCCGCAAACAGGTTGAGGTAGGCAAGATTAGGATATACATTGGAAACATGACTTGGATGTTCTTGGAAATACAGGCGAGAGAAATCAGCAACAATGAGAGAATTCGTTTATTTCATTGATTGGACGGCTTTATATACCCGAGTACACCCTGATTTGTTTCCATCTAGGACTCTACTTTCGTAATCTACTAGGACTCTACTTTCCTAATGTAAATGGCAACACCTTTCCATATATATGACCTGCCTAATAGGATTCCTGACTTGTGTATGGAGTCCTATCCTAACAGGACTCTTGCAATCCATAAACAACATTAATTCAACAATTGGAACCCCAAGGGAAATCTCACTGTCGTCAAGGTAGCTCTGGCATTATGAGCTTAATGAGTTATAAGGAAGAGGCATGTCCAGTTATGCAGAAGCGTGAGCAACATGTGTGGAACTGGCTTAACATGATGATGAGTAATTCCATGCACGCACACGTGCTCCCAACATTTATGAGCACGGGTAATCCGAACACGACACTTTTACTAATCTGTGCATGGGGCCACTAAGCAGAGGCCAAGCATCAGCAGCGTAAAGGAAACATTAAAAGTATGCAATAAAAGAAACAGTTCACTAGAAACGCTAAAGGCAGCCACAAAAATCATGTTCTTGCAGTTCACGTGTTACAGACAAAGCCCCAAGGATGATCCCGTATACCTTGATATCACTTCCTCGAAAGAGGATGTACTCGTAAACTTTGTCGCTAGCGGGAATTTGCATCCCATCTTTCTTCCGCCCTTCCGTTCCAAATGAGCGCACTGCAAAACAAAATTGGAAGGTGTGAAACCACAGCAGCGACACCTGGAGTAACGCAAAAGTTGAGGTACAACGGTTCGCATCTCAGTTCAAAAATTCTAACTGTCTCGGTATGAGAGGATACTCCAGGTGCAACAATAGCAGCTACAGATCAAGGCGCGCATTAGCAAGGGCGTAAACATTGTTTTCCTACACAATATATCTTCCCAAATTCTTCAAAACCCCCTCAATCCCTATCACGGGGCGGGTAACTGGCTAGGATTTCGCCTCACGGGCGCACGAGCGGAGCGGGAACCGAATCTAGGGCTAAAACAAGTGCATCTGGGAAAATGGCTTCAGCGGATGCCGAGCGGGCGCGTTCGAGGAAAGAAGCAGTTACCATTGCGCAAGCCGATGCTGGACTCCTCCGTGTTGATGTTGTAGAGGACGCCCTCGTACCTGATCTCGCTCTTGGAGGTCAGGCTGATGAGGCTCCCGAGGTACGACTCCGGGGACGCCGCGGCCCCGGCGCCCGACGTTGACGACGACGGTGGAGGCGCTTCCGCCGCCATGGCCGACGCGGGATTCGAAGGGAGCGAGGCTAGGGCAAGGGATGCGAGGCGCGACGAGGAGGGGGAGAACGAAACCCTAACAGGCGTGTCAGGGGACACAGATGACAGATCGCGCTCGCTCTCCTCTGCTTCTCTATTATTAATCGCGGGCTCTGGACTGGATATGAGTGACGATGCCAAGCGAAGTGATGAAATGGGCGGTTTGTTTGCGTCCGGCCGAATTTGGGCCCAGATCGAATTTCTTGCACCAAGTGGATGCATACAAAACAGCTCGATTTTTTCATCAGTGGGGCTGGATCACAAATAATCTCGCAATATATACTGAAAACAGGTTCCATTCAATTATTCGAATTATGAATGTAATATCCTAGTTAAAGCGTAGTTTCAAAAACAAATTTTGTGATCTTCATCGTTCTCTATGTTTAGCACCAAGGAGAAACCTAGCGTCCCTCGATCGACGCCTACACGCCGTACCAACTCACATGTTTGTTAAAAATGGCGACCCATCTGATTGCCGAGAATCGCAAGCCACAGTAAACGAATCGGATTGGCCACCTTCTCTATCCTTTTCATAAGCCTCGTCACCGCACTTTGCACAATGCGCCAGCCTCGGCAAAGCAACAATGTAGCGCCAGCCTCGTGCATCTCACGTCACGGCAACAATGTCTCGCATCAAATCCTCCACACCGCCAAGCCAAAATGCCGACACCGTCACCATCTACGCGCCACCACGCCGAGGCCGCTGCGGTCCCCTGCATCGCCGAGCTGCCCGAGCCCGTCAGTCCGTCACGGCGAAGGCGTTCCTGGACGTGTCCATCTACCAGGTAGCATTGATGCTCCGCGGGTCGGTGTTCTGCGAGTATCACCAGTTCGCGCACGGCCGGCCGGCGCTGGTCCTTGTGACCTTGTCCGCGTGTACTTGCAGAGCTCAGAGCTGTAGTACCTGCCAGCGTTGGCGGCGGGGCGCCAGCTGTAGTACCTGCCAGCGTTGTACCTGCCAGCGTTGGCGACATGGTTCATGCGTATGCCAAACACGTGTTTGTGTACGTAGATGCATGTCGTAGTAAATTTATCTCATTATATTTTCCAGATACTGTTTGGTACCCTCCAGCAATGCATCGACCTTGCAGACGCAGTTCTAACGCAGCAAAAGAACAATCTCGTGCGAAACGTCCAGCTTCTCCTGCACCTCGCTAGCTGTTCACCTGCTGCAGGGGCAACGCGGTCCACCGCGCGGCAAAGAGGAAGCACTCGTACATCTCACGTCACGGCAACAATGTCGCAGCAAATCCTCCACCCCGCCAAGCCAATGCCGCCACCGTCACCATCTACGGGCCACCACGCCGATGTCGCAGCAAATCCTCCACCCCGCCAAGCCAATCGTCGATCGAGCTGCCCGTCACGGCGAACGCGTTTCTGGACGTGTTCTGTCCGGCCGGCGACGCGGCCCCGGCGGGCGCGTCCCGGTTCCTGACCCTCGTCACGGGCGTCGAGTATCAGCGCAAAAGGAGTTCGTCAAGATCGTGGCGCCGGCCTACGTGCATGCAGCACGGCGACGTGGTGTCGTACCCGGCCGTCCCGGTGGTGACGGACCGTCTGGCGGCCGAGGCGGACGCCCTGCTCTTGCGGTGCGGCGACGTCGTGCACGGTGTCGATCGCGGCGGGCGCGGTGTCGATCGTAGCCGCCAAAGCCGAAGCTGGTGACCAAGGCCGGGAAGTTGGAGGCGGGTGGGCGGGGGATGGGCTAGCAGGTGGCATGGTGCTCCGCGGGTCGGTGTTCTGCAAGTATCACCAGTTCGCCAGGCCGGCGCTGGTCCCTGTCCGTGTACTTGCAAAGCTCAGAGCTGTACCTGCCAGCGTTGGCGGCGGGGCGCCAGGAAGAGAGGCCGATAAGTAACGCCACAAGGGCACCGCCATGGCACACCAGCACTCGCCGTTGCCGTTGCCAGTGTGCCGGCTCTTACTTTTCCAGTTACTGTTTGGTATACTATGTGATTTGCCCCAGAGCAAGGCAGCAATGCATCGGCCTTGCAGACGCGGTTCTAACGCACAGCAAGCGAACAATCTCGTACGAAACGTCCAGCTTCTCCTGCACCTCGCTGTTCACCTGCTGCTGCAGTGGCGACGCGGTCCACCGCGCCGCGAAGAGGTCCAAGTACCTCGCACCTCACCGGAACCCGCGCCAGGCGCCCGCGGTGCCGCCGTACGCCCCCGTGGACACCATCTCATTCCCCGCCACATTCGCCTCGGCGCGGAGGCAGTCCGAGTACACACACCTAGCGCCTTGCACGTTTGCACCGCGCCACCGGCCCACCAGCAGGTCCCCTTCGATGCGTCGTGGTAGCCCAGGTCCAGCGCCCGCATGCATCCAGGCCCAGGCGACGTACCATCTCTCCCCACCCCGATAGATCATCGACCATCCTCGGATGCCAGACTGGTACGTACTGCTCGGTTCCTGGCGCAACAACGTGATTAATCCAGTCCAGTCCGCA
The DNA here is from genome assembly GCA_036927565.1 of Tuctoria greenei. Classification (NCBI taxonomy): domain Eukaryota; kingdom Viridiplantae; phylum Streptophyta; class Magnoliopsida; order Poales; family Poaceae; genus Tuctoria; species Tuctoria greenei. The sequence continues at coordinate 230,649,549 of JAYESD010000003.1, forward strand.
ACGATCTTAAACACAATTCCACCAACCTGATTGATTAATATTTGCGGTACCGTGTATGACCACCGGCCCGTACTCAGATTTAGACGACCAACGTATGTGCGTTCCGCTTTATTTAGACGACCAACTCCTTTCCATGGACCCGAAATTTCTGGACGAGACTCATAATCCGTACTAAATAAAGTTCAGCTTCTTCGTACAACCATGCAACCAAACATTACCTCAATGATCAGGTCATGATAGCATTTGAGAGTGAAGCACACACACAGCAGGGCACGAACCGAATAGAACGTTCCATAACGGCGCCATGCATCCCATACACTTGCGCTGGCGCGCCGGTGTATCAAAGCTGGAGACTTTTGCTTGCAGTTGCAGGAGATGGCAGCGCCGCTTCCGCTTGCTCTATACTCCAGCGCCCATGCCATGCCATGAGCGGCAGCGCACGACACTACGCTGTGTTTGCAGCTGGTAGTGTTAATAAACCGATTTATGATCAGAAAAATAGTAATAAAACGATCTGGGAATGGGCCGTGCAGATCCACGGGACGAGGTCCCCTACTCATGATTTGAGTGGAGGCCCACCTGCTGCATATGCTGCATCCATCTCATGTACGTACGTACACGGCGGTGGCATGGGCCCCCATTCCCTCAGTCACATGCGTCTCTCTCTCCCTCTCTCTCTGCCGCCGCTGCCTATGGCGTCCGTCCGTCGCGATAGAGTGGATTGGATGGTCCCCTTGCGTTGCGTTGCTTGGTGCCCTAGTACTAGCAGTAGTGGTAGGCGCAGCCCCAGCCCCAGGCAGGCTGCGTGCCTGCCTCCACTAGCTAGTCTGGAACAAAAGCGTCCGGCCATGCATCTCATCCGATCCGATCTGATGAGCTGATCTGATATGCACCAGCACCATCATCATCGTCGTCGTCGCCTTGCATTTCCTCTCGCCATCTACCGCTGTCCTTCTCGTTGCTCGATCCGGCTCTTCATTCCTCCCTCCCCTCTTATTGATCATTACCGTTGGCCGGTGCGTCGTCTCGCTCTTGCATGCGACTGACTGAACGTTGGTTGTCGATCAGATAGCACTCACTACTGGTAGTTTTGGAAAGAACTCCCGGTGGCAGGCAGGCAGTTAAAAGGTCGGTCGTCGGTCGATTCAAGTTTCCGAACCATCGCCCATCGTCCTTTCCAGGCAACAACAAGGAGCATGGCAGCACACAGGCTGACAGGGATCGCGTTTTATCGATGGTACAGTATTCACGCATCTGCGTATGATATGGACGTACGAACTGTGACACTGTCGATCGAAGAGTAGTAGAAGCGTCTCTCGCACGAATACAGAGAATTCCATGATCCGAACAAGTGACCCTGCACCTGCAGCAGCAGTGCCGACGAGCTGTGTGCGTCCACGTCTCCGTTGCGAGCTAAACACGCATCAATTAAGGTTTTGTTAGTACTAATAGAGTTTCTGATGACCGGAGGGTTGGTTCGTTCAGACAACAGTATACACTTACAAACCTCTTGTATGCAGTATACTCCCTCCGTCTCCAAAAGTTTGTCGCTCTATAATTCATTTTTAAACTACGAAACGACAAATTTTTGGTGATGGATTCAAAATATTTGTTACTCTCTAACTCAAAAATAAAATAATTTGGAACGGAAGTAGTATCTTCGTTTTGTTGCCGTTTCCTCTGCTGCATTCTTGTTGCATCGCAGAAAGTGAGTGATGAAAGGGGGCATGTCATGTGTTGTGGGCGCGGCGGCGTCTGTCTTTTGCATTGCGGTGGACCAGCTAGCGGTCCCCCTCCCTCCCTCGGTCCCTCCCTCGTTCGTTTCATCTCTATGTCTGTCCCTGCTGCGGCGCCGCGCGCGGCGGCAAGCGGAGGCCGGGGGAAAGACACGCTGCAAATCCATCCACGGAGCCGGCCGGACCCCCCACTCCCAGCTCAGCTCGGCACAGCGCAGACGACGGCGGTCGTATCGTATGCAGTTCAATCATACTACCATGAGTAGGCGGGGCGTGGTAGCCACTCGAGCTCGTTTTCTGATTTGAAAAACACCCGTACTGCAATCGTGGCTGCACTGTTGAGCAGTGAAGCAGGCACTCGGCCTGCCCTGGATGCGCAATGGCATGGCAACGGCAAGCAACAAGTGTTCCAGCCATTTTTTCCCCAGTAACAGGCTCGAGATCTGGCGGCCGTGACACTGTACAGTACTAGCAGCACTGTGTTTGGATCCAGGCTTTCTTCCTGCACCCGCCGCGATACACGCTGGCCGCCGTACTACGTTAATCATGCATGGCATGGAGCTGGATCCGGTGACTTCAGAAAAATCGCAGCAAGGGAGCTGATTGGCAAGACGAGTACGTACTGAAGCATCCTGACTCGAGGGAGGAGATCAACGCGGCCGTACTGGCTCCTGCTGACCCTGGTTATCACGCCGGTGCGAGTAAAAGGTTGGTCGTCGTCGATGGCCGGACCGGGAGACAGCAGTTGCGGGTAAGTTAACTCGCGGCAGGCGCCGAGGTATCTCACTGTGCATCCGACTTTGCAAACGAAGAGCGGGTCGGTTAACGCGCGGGGCACAAGAAGGCAAGGACGGCCGCCGCCCGGCCCCATCCAACCATGCCGCGCCGTCCACGCACCGTGCCACAGTAGTACACCACGCTGCTGCATGCTGCTGGCAGCAACAACCATCTACGGGAACGGGATGGATCTCAACCGCCGAAAAGCCAGGCGGCGGGACCAGCAGCACCAGCTGGTGGTCGCCGGCCGGACGATTGCCTGTTGTTGGCCGCGCAGCTCCGTCCGTCGCTCGCTCCGCTCTGCTGATCTGCTACAGATAAAAATCCCTCGCTTCGCTCGCCGTGCCATGGTCTCTCACCTCGAGCTTGCTACTACCGTGTACTGTACGTAGGAGTAGCATCTAGTTCCGCTGCGCCGAGCTGGCCTACAGCCAAAGTAAGGATAGGACTAGGAGCAGGAGCAGGAGTAGCCGTCGCCATCAGTCTCCGTCACTGCATCGCAGAGAAGCAGATCAGGCCTCGCGAGCTGATCGAATCGAGCAACGTACGCCATTGATGGCGCAAAAGCCAACACGCCCCTCTCTCTGCTTTCTCCAAAGCGGAGTAAAACTGCCTTCCTGCCTGCCTGCTTTTCTCTCGGGTCGGGTACGTAGCTGAAAGACCGGCGTAAATAAGCCTTGGCCAAAGTGGTGCGCCTCCGGCTCTCGATGTGCAACCAGCACGTAGTACAAGATGAATACGGTGGCAAATGTAACTGTACTATCTCACGAATAACGAGACCACGGTGGCAAATGTATACGGTGAGAACCGTGGTTGTATTGTCATTTCGAAGCCCCGTCGTATTCTATCCATCCATCTCGCTCACTGGAGACTTGTAGAGCACTGCATCGGATGTAGAGAGAGAGAGGGACAGCGGAGACGAGACATTCCTCCCTTGTGCCTACCTTCGCAAGTCATTTCAGACCTTGTGTCTACAGCTACTGTAGTACAGTGACAGCTGCTGCTGCCCGTCTTTTCACCGTTGCGGCAAACCTTCTTCTTTACTGTTTCCCTGTCTGTCCCTTCCCTTCCCTTCCCTTCCCTTCCCTCTGCCCTGCCGTGCCGTGCCGCTACAAAGCCAAGCCACCAGCAACAGGTTCCTCCCTCTCGCTCTAGAACTGTAAGTGGGGCGGGCTGTGGGCAACCCACCACAATCCGCTCTGCCCACTTAATTTATTAGCAGGTTTAGTGGGTCCCGCTGGTCACGATTACACTGTCCACTTCATCCCAGCGGGCCTGGCGGCACATGTTTTGCAGGTTGCGCGTACCGCAGGCTCTTGCAAAGTATTGTTGGCTGATTTAAACTCTAGCAAAACAGGGGTTGAAGGATAGTATATAGCACTCAACAATTCCTACTTTTGAATAACTCAAAAGTACTGGACGATGACAGCATCTCGCCTAGGCTGGACATAGGGTGCGTAGTAGAATGGACCATAACGGAGGGATTGTTGCCTACTGGACTGTAACGGAGAGGTTGTTGCTGGCGCGCTCCACGCACCTGTCTCCGACAAGTACGCGCATGCCTTGACGAGCTCGTCGTGGTCGTCGGTAGCGATGAAGACCACCCGGAAGGGGCCGCGTGGCAGTCGACGTGGTCGTCGCAGCCGCCGCCGGCGCAGAACACACGGCGGCGGAGTAGATGAGCCAGTCGATGCCAGCGTCCGGCACGCGGTGCTGGTCACCCGTGACGGGGGTCCCAGTCGAGAAGGTGGCAACCGCCGGTGAACACGTGGAGGAGGACGCGGCCGTGGCGACAGTCGAGGGCGCGGGTAAAGGGAGGGGTGGGGGTGAGGGGTAGCGCCGTTGTTGGGACGAGGTGGAGTTTGTGGTCTCCGTCGATGACTCGGCGCCGCTAGATGTAGCCGAGCATAGGCGACGTCCGGTGGAAGGCGCGGCAGCGGCGGAGGAAGGTGCAGTCGGTGAGGACGCGCAGCCAGCGCTTGGAGACGAGGGAGGCGCGGAAGAGGTGCTCTGGCTCGTCCGGTGGGAGGCGGAGGAATATATCGGCGGCGATGTCGTCGATGAACTCCGGCAGTGTCCGCGCCATGGTGCCCGGCTCCGGAGGCGCCGGCACACCGCACACCCGGGGGGGGGGGGGGGGGGGGGGGGGCAGCCAGCCGGCGCACGCGGGGAAGAAACGGTGCTAGGACCTAGTAGGTTTCCGTATATCTCTTTCGTATCTGGGTGTTGCAGGTGTATGTGGGGCTCGCACGTCATGCCCGCTATGCCCAGTGGGCCTAGCAGATAAACCTGCTTAGCCCGCTAATAAATATGTGGACTGTCGCTATGCCCATTAGCATATTTTTAGTGGAGCAGGATTAGTGGGCTAGTGGTCAGACCCGCACCACTTACAGATTGACTCGCTCACACACGAGACACACACAGCTCGCCTGCCTGCGGCCTGTTGTCTGTCCGTGGCCGCCTTGGGATCCCCAGAGCAGCTCTTCGCATAGGGGAATGTCGTCTCGGGTCCTCGCAGCCGTCTCTGCACCACGAAAGCCTCATTTACTTGCCACCTAGAAAAAGGGGCACACCTTGCGAGAGCGAAAGCCAGCGCCACCGAGACGCGAGACGCACACCGAAAGAGCAATGGCTATATAGCGAGCAGGCGTCGCGTGCAGTCGTGCAGCTAGCGGAGTGGGGAGCGTGCCGTGCTTTCGGCCATGATGAAGCGCGGGTGCAGGCTCCAGCTGGTTCTCGGCGGCCTCCTCCTGCTCGCGGTGCTCCTGCAGCTGCTCCACGGCTGCTCGGCGCAAGGGGCCGACGGCGGGTCCGCCTCGGCGGCGCCGGCGCCGATGGAGGACAAGGAGAAGAGGGCTCTGTTCGCGGCCATCGAGAGCCTCGTCGGCAAGGGGTGGAACGGCTCCGCGCTCTACCCCGACCCCTGCGGCTGGTCTCCTATGCAGGTGCGTGTCGTGTTATTGCCAGTTAGGATGAGCAAAGCTGCAATCTTTCTGAAATTCTTGCGCAGTTCCGGCCCGCTTGTTCAATCTTGTTAATTTCCTTGGATCCCTCCTCATGGCTTCCTTGTTCATCAGATTGTTCAAAGCTCCCCCTTGTGTACTAAGGTTTCTTTTGTGTTACAAATTAGTTGGCCCTTGCCAGTCACATGATTCGTTATGTTTCTTCTCAACATTTTTAAAAAAAAAACTGTATCCATTTTAGGAGGTAAAAACTTTTGATTTCAGTCTCAATCCAAATCATGTCTACAATTTGGAGGACGACGCAGCACTGTGGATCCCAAGTTCCTTTTCAATTCCAATTTTCCGGCTTGTGGTAGCCTCTGTTTTGTCCTGCGTGTCCCAAGTTTCCTGTTTCTGAACTGTTGCTCGAAGAGTGCAGTAGCACTGTTTACTGCACATTTCGCTTCACTGTTGGACGAGACCTTCGATTGAGACTTGGGGTCTCCGTTTCAACTCTTTGCTTGATATAGGAGGCTCTTATATATTGGCAGGATCTTTCCGCAGCCATGAAAGGAATCTGTGATTTGAAATTGCATGCTGTCAATACATCACCTACAGTACTGTCTATTTCAGTACTCCCTCCGCCCCTTTCTGTTTTCCTATCGCCATAGATTTTTCCTGGTTAACGTTTGCTAGCAGTAGTAATTAACTTGTTTTACTCCTACGTTCACAGTAATAGTTGCAATTACAGTTTCAGTGTCACTACCAGGTTAAAATGGGGGGGGGGGGGGGGGGGGGTGTTTGTAGGTGGATCTTTAAGAAATGTCTCTATCCCTGTGGAACTTTTTGGTCCTCTTTGTCTGTACGTCAACCTCTTACGCCAGTACTGTTCAACATGTGTTACTTCTGAAATCGGTTAGTGGTGAAAATTACAGCTAGTAAATTGTAGTAGAGGACTGGAATTGTGCTGGTCATCTAGTGTGCTTGGCTGTAATATTGAAAAAAATAAAATCCGTGGAGTAATTTGTGGTTATTGGATGCTGAAATTCTTGCAGGGCGTGTCATGTGACATGTTCGATGGCTTGTGGTACCCAACGGTGATCAGCATCGGTCCCGTTCTTGACAACTCACTGCAGTGCGCCGGTGACGCCAAGTTCAGCCCGCAGCTGTTCGAATTGAGGCACCTCAAGTCCCTGTCCTTGTACAACTGCTTCCCGGCGAGCAACCCCACTGCCATCCCGACCACCAGCTGGGAGAAGCTGCCCGGCAGCCTGGAGACCCTCGAGTTCCGCACGAACCCGGGCCTCGCCGGCGCCATACCGGCGTCCCTCGGCCGCCTGGCGAGCCTGCAGTCCCTGGTTCTCGTCGAGAACAACCTGACCGGAGGCGTGCCGGCCGAGCTCGGCGCGCTGCAGAAGCTCAGACGGCTCGTGCTGTCCGGGAACGGGCTGTCGGGTCCGATCCCGGCGACACTCGGTAACGCTAACGCTAACGCCGCCTATCGCCACGACGAGCTGCTGATCGTGGACCTGAGCAAGAACCGTCTAACCGGGTCTCTGCCTTCATCGCTAGGTGGTCTGATAGGGCTCCTGAAGCTGGACCTGAGCAACAACCTGCTTCAGGGGAGCATCCCGCTCGGCGGGCTGAAGAGCCTGACGCTGCTGGACCTCAGGAACAACAGCCTCACCGGCGGGCTGCCGCAGTTCGTCGTGCAAGGCATGGTGTCGCTGCAAGACCTGCTGCTCTCGAACAACCCGCTGTTGGGCGGGAGCCTGCAGGTGCAGCAGTCGTCTGCAGGCGGCTGGGAGAAGCTGGTCAACCTGGCCACGCTGGACTTGTCCAACCTCGGCCTCGTCGGAACCATACCGGAGTCGATGGCGACACTGACCGGGCTCCGGTTCCTGGCGCTCGACCACAACCGTCTGACCGGGAAGGTGCCGGCCAAGCTCGCCGAGCTGCCCAACATCGGCGCGCTGTACCTGAACGGCAACAACCTGAGCGGAACGCTGGAGTTCTCGCGGGAGTTCTTCCAGCGGATGGGCCGGAGGTTCGCGTCCGGGGACAACCCTGGACTGTGCTACAACGTCGCCGCCGTCGACGCCGCGCACGCGCCGGCGGGCGTCGTCGTGTGCAAGGATCTGCAGGAACCCAGCGTCGCCGCCGCCGCAAAGGACAAGGATGATAGTGGTGGGAAGAAGCCTGAGGCGAGCTCGAGCCTCATGGCCTCTGCGTCTCCACTCGGCTGTTTGTCGGTTACTGCCAAGGTCGATCGATTTTGGCGCCTGGTGATGGTTCAGGGAATGGTGGCTGCTGCTGCTGCATCGCTGCTGTTGAATTAGCTCCTATAGAAGCAATTTCAGTGTGACAGTGTCCAAGAGAGAGATGGAAAGAACATGAAGAAACTTGTAGTTAGGTTGCGCACGACTAGTTTCTGTGTGTTCTCTCTTTTGGCCCCCCTTTTTTTGGTGCCTTTTCTGTTGCACAACTTCTGATGAGGGACGGAGGAAGCAGGAAACCGGTGGCTGTGTGATGAGCCGCGTTACAGTAGTCAACTAAATTCTGAAGAGAGTGTAGTGACAGGTAACCTGTGTGTTCTGTGTAAGTAGCCTCTGGTTCTCTTGCAACCTGACGGTGTTGCAGGAAGGTGGATGTATATGTTTCGTGTAAGTAGCTTCTGTTGCTCTCAAGAAAAGAGGACTTTTGCATCGCACCAACAGTCAAACACACACACAGGCACCGGCGCAGTGTGTGCTTGTTGCCCAGCGAGCGACACGAACGCAGGTGAACGGGAGAAAGAGCAGGAGGGTCGGCCAAGCAGCTGCGGGATAGTAGATGCAAGCCTTTTCTGCTCGGCCATTGTCATGTGTCAAGTCTGAACCGTGACGCTCGGACAGAGAGCCAGAGATCAGAGGGGTACAGAACTGACCTTGGAAAGCTGGAGGCTGGAGCATGCAGCCGTCGTAGACTGTGGCTGCCTACTTGTAGTAGAGCTGTGGTTGCCTTGCTCGCTCTCTCTCGCTGTGAACGACAGCAGCCTGCGTACGTACTAGCGGCATGGCTGCTGCTGTGTGCAGTACAGGTACAGTAGTAGATGTAGCAGCTCGGCGCGCGCAGAAGCCATGAACAACAAAGTTATGTGCGCGCGGCACGGGACGGCAGTACAGGGCTTTCTTCTCTGCAGCGCCGCGCACTTTCCGGCACGAGCAGGTTTCGAGTTACTACTACAGCAGGCCAGCAGCAGCGGCGCATTAAACGGCAGTGTAAACTGCGGAGAAAATCAGAGAAGGAAAGGAAGCCCGGAGCCGATGAACAGCTAGAGGCCGATCCAGAACATGTTAGTACTGTTTCCAAACTCGTTCGAATGAAATTCATCCGAATCCCGGACTTCGTCGAAACAAGTTGCGCGCATACTCGAATTCCTCATGCACGACGATCAGTAGCATTTCGCTGCGCCCCTTCCATTCCGGTCGTCCCCGCACGCCCTCCGTTTCCGTTCCACGCCCTCCGGTTTTCCCTCCCCGTCCTTGAACTCTCCTCCTCCCCTCCCTCCTCCATCCATCCCCACACTCTCACTCATCATTCTCCATCGCTCTCCGTCCGTCCCTCCCCGCCTCGTCGATCGATCCAGGAGGAGGAGTAGGAACCGAGGAAGACGATCGATGGCGGACACGACGGACGACATCGCGGAGGGGATATCGTTCCAGGCGTTCGAGGACGACTGCCGCCTCCTCGGCAGCCTGCTCCAAGACGTCCTCCTCCGGGAGCTCGGCCCCCGCTTCACCCACATCCTCGAGCGCAACCGCGTCCTCGCCCAGGTACACCCCCACCCACCCTCCTCCTCCTCGTCCCGCGATCCGACAATCGCGGCGTCAATCGATCTCGCTCGCCTCACAGCACGGTCGCACTTACTCTGACAATGCGCTGCATGCATGCATGCGTGATGATCGACCCGACCCCACCAGAGCGCCGTCTCGATGCGCGCGGCGGGGATGGAGAGCACGGCGGCCGTCGTCGAGCGCCAGCTGGAGGCCGAGCTGGCCGCCATGTCGCTCGACGACGCCTTCTGCCTCGCGCGCGCCTTCTGCCACTACCTCAACCTCGTCGGCATCGCGGAGACCCACCACAGGTACTACTCCTCGTTGCGCTCTTCTGGCTATCTGGTTCGCCATTGCACGCATGCGTCATTATCTTTTTTTTTTTTTCTGTACGCATGCATCATTTACTAAAAAATTGCACAATGCATGCACCGTTATCTAAAAAAATTGCACGCACGCGTCATTAAAGCAGTAACCACTCGCTTGATAATTATTGTATTTACAGTAGCAGTTTTTGCAGCCATTCATATGAGCGTATGGATGCACATTGCAGCAACCATAGGGAAACCTTTTTTTTTTCCCCTGAAATCTGTAAGGAAACCAAGCATGGCGCACCTATGTTGTGTATAACATTGCAAGTCTGGGCTATGGTTAATTGTTTGCATGTGACGTGTGACCAACCTCAGACAGATTTAACTGTAGGAGTTTAGTCACACGAATGATGTTATGCTTGATTGTATGGTCATCATTGCATATATTTTGTCGTGAGCTTTCGATTCTCTTTCGGAATCTAGTAACAGAATATCTTGTACTACTCATTGTGCTAATAACTGTTTTACTGGACCAAAGCTGTTTGGCTCATTTAGCAGTAGCCGAGAGTCTGCACAAACACTTAATTAGAAAAAAGAAAGCTTATCATCCGTTCTCCAGATGGGTCCGAATATATCATGCATGTTACAGGCTTAAGCTGCAAACTATTGAATTTGCCCAATCTGGCACATCACCTAAAAATTTATAGTCTTGTGATGTTCTGGTTATCATACTGTATTGTACATATATATTTTTTCCTTTTTATTTTGTGAAGGGTTCGTAAAGCACGCGAAGTTGAACATCTGTCAAAATCATGTGACGATATATTTGTCAAATTGATTCAAAGTGGTGTCCCTCCAGAACAACTCTATGACACTGTCTGCAAGCAGGTACTTTGCACCTGAGGCGCAACCTTTTCTCTGAGCTGTGGTTTATAAGATTGCTTTGCATTACCAAACTTTTTAGTTAGGTGGGACCTTTTTCCTTGTGTAGGAGGTTGAAATTGTTCTGACTGCGCATCCCACTCAGATAAATCGGCGAACCTTGCAGTACAAGCACCTTAGAATAGCTGTGAGTTTAATATTGAATTGTTAAAAATGATTTCACTCCATTTCCCACATTTGTTGACTGTGGAATTCTGTTCCATAGAATCTCTGACACTGACTCTTCTGTTTCCATTACTAATGGTATTGTGCTGAAGCATCTCCTTGAGTTCAATGAAAGGCCTGATCTTAGCCACGAGGATAAAGAAATGCTAATAGAAGATCTGGTACTTGAATTCAAATGTGTCGGTTCGTTCATTAATACTTTTTCTTGTCTATCCTAAACTCCTCGAACAATGATTATCCAGGTTAGGGAAATCACATCAATATGGCAGACTGATGAGTTGAGGCGCCATAAACCGACACCAGTTGATGAAGCTAGGGCTGGTAAAAAAATAAGCATCCAGGTTTTGGTTTTGTCATTGATACTGCATCCATGCAATCCTAATTTCTCTTGACTTCGTAGGCCTTCATATTGTGGAGCAATCCCTCTGGAAAGCAGTACCACATTATCTTCGTCGAGTTAGCAATGCTCTAAAAAAGGTACAAGTGTGGTGATTGCTTCTTCTGGATTTAACTTCCATTTAGCTTTCTCCACAGAGGAATTCTGAAACTTTCCTCTTTATACTTTGCATATAGCACACTGGCAGCCCACTTCCACTAACCTGCACTCCAATCAAGTTTGGTTCATGGATGGGTGGTGACAGGGACGGGAATCCTAATGTTACAGCAAAAGTAAGATTCTATACACTAAGACATCAATGGCTTCATGACGCCATTTTTACTAATCATTCAATTCTGATAGGGTAATGGAGTTATCTGCAATCAGAAACACTGAAGTATGTTGTCATTTCTCTGATGTAGGTTACGAGGGATGTTTCCTTATTGTCTCGCTGGATGGCGATTGACTTGTACATTCGGGAATTAGACAGTCTCAGCTTTGAGCTATCCATCAAGAGATGCAGTGATAAGCTTGCAAGCTTAGCTAATGACATCTTACTCAAAGGTAAACAATTAGTTTGCTATGGTAATGCTTCTCTGCATTGCAGAAAAGATATGATCCTGATCTCTGTAGCTCACTAACCAGTTCCGTGCATGATGTGCATATTTCAAAAAATGTTCACGGGGCTAATTTAATAATTTAATATGGACTCTACAGAGTCAGCATCTGAGGACCTAAAGACCAATAACTGGGACCAAGCAGGGTCTCAGAACATCACAAAGCTTCAGCATAGCTTGGCGCTGCCTGCACAGCTTCCTTCTGGTGCTGATCTTCCTTCATGTACAGGTATATTCGTCTGTCTGGAGCAGATTAGTTTTCTTCTTCATATCGAAAAAGTTTGCTTGCTTAATGGGCTGCAATGTTCTAAAAGCAATAACATAAGTTGTATCAGAATCTTTGCTGTCTTGATCCCCATGCCACAACCTCATATGCACCTCAACCTGATTTTGACAAACTATTGTTTGAACGTCAGTCAGTTGTCATATGTATCTACTAAATTACAATTTTTTTGTTTACGTGCATCCTGTTCTGTGTAACAAGGATTTAACATCCTATTCCATCTACCTTATTTCTAATACCACGTGGTTTTCATAGGACAGTTTGTAAATTTGGAACTGGTATATTTTAAAGAATTTTACTTTATTTAACATGATTTTATAACAATGACTAATTGTACTTGATGCAGAATTTAGTGATGGAGAGTCTCATATCATGATCATAAATCTTCCTAGGAACTCAAATCGTCAGGTAAGAGCAAGTAAAATATCACGACATCTGGTAGTTTCTGTATTTTTAAGTGAACTGCACTGATACATCTGGTCCATCCAGCATACTTCACAACATAAAATTAGAAAAAGCTCACGAATATGTATGGAAAAGAGATTTCTGCATCTCCTTTATCCAGTTAGCAAGGCAGAAGTACTTGACGTACATATAGATTTAATTTGATCCCTTAATTCATATATTTGGAAAAATTAATCATTTCTAACACAGAAAAACTGCATGTCATTGTGTTAAGAAGATGAAAAATAAGTACGAACACCAAACTAATAAAAGAAAAATGCACACCCTGTTCTGCCGCCTCTACTTGAATATTTGTCCCACACACAAAAATAAATGATTCACTCTTTGTGTTTTTCTTCAGATGGGTATAAATACGACTGACAAGTTCGAAGACAGCCCATTGCCATCACCTAGTGGTCGTCAGTCTGTGGTAGGAGCATCACCAATGGGTAAAACTCCAAGTGGCAGCCAGCTAAAGAAGTTGTTCAAGGAATCTCATATAGGTCGGTCATCAAGCTTCCGTAAGCTTCTTGAACCAAGCCTATCAGACAAACCAGGAATCACTCCTTACAGGGTTGTCCTTGGTAATATGAAAGAAAAGGTTAGAATCAATATTTCTTCTGTACTGTATATAATTCAAAGGTAAGGAATGTTTGATTCCCAGATTCATCCTATGTTTTGCCCCGAAAAAGTTTCCTAACGTATAAACAAGAAATCCAAATACTTGGCAAATATAGGCACTCCTGATTTGTAAATATATAGAGACCAATGATGGAGGTTTTGCCATTTCACTCTCATTGGAGGGTCTATTTAACTAAAAGTTTCTGACATCTTAGTCTAAACTGAACCAAAGATGTTAGGTTAGGTATATACAGTATCAAAGTAGTATAATTTTTGATCACTGTGCTCATTCTATATTGCTGTGGTCAGCTGATGAAGACACGCAGAAGGCTAGAGCTCCTCCTTGAGGATCTACCATGTGACTATGACACTGAAGAGTATTGTGAAACATCAGATCAACTTTTGGGGCCCTTGATATTGTGCTATGAATCACTGGTTAGTCCTCTTAAATTACAATGGTTGAATAGTGCTGGCTTTCAATTGATGTTGAGTACTGTAATATTTAACCAATTATCATTTTGAGCGTCCATGCCGGAAAAAATAAGTGTCGGTGTTCTTAGCGATTGCATTTTCACTAGTCATGGGAGCAACTCCCGATACCAAATGGTATGCTATCCAATTATGAAAACTGCAACATTTTCACTAGAATTTTACTGTATTGATGGAGAGGACGGAAGAAATAGAAAATATTTCTTCTAAAAAAGGAGGTTCATAACTGCAATTAAGTTGGTATCTTGGACTATATCTTATTTCAAAATGTGTTTGCCATTTTCTGTTAAGAGAAACAAGAAGTTTACAATCCTAGCTGTTGGACTATGTTGTATGAGTATTGGGCCAGGCCCATGTAATTGGCCCATTGGGGCTTAATATGTACCTCTAACTATGATTCAATGAAACCCTAATCTATTATTGGCCTCTAATTTGGTATCAGGGACCTTCTCTCCTCTCTCCCCTCCCCCTCCCGATGGAGTGGCCGCCGCCACTGGCGGACGGCGCGCCGCCGCCGCCGGTCATCCGGCCACCATTCCCCCTCTCTCCTCCCCCCACCTTCCCACGGCCCGACCGCCGGTTCATCTGGCCCCTGGCGCGCCGCCGCCGACCGCCGACGGGCCACTCCCGCCGGTGACCGCGCCGCCCCCCCCCCCCCCCCCCCCCCCCCCCATCTGGCGCTCCCAGGCCCGGATCTGCCGCCCCCAACGCCGTCCCGGGTCTGGTGCCGCCCGCAGCCGCCACTGCCACCGCCATCGGGTCTGCGCCGGTCGTCGCCGTCGCCACCTGGCCTGCGCCGGTCGCCACCGCCGGTGTCCTGCCACCTCGAGCGGTGGTCGCTGGTCTGCCGCCGGCCACCGCCGTCGCGGCCTGGTCCGCTCCGGCGACCTGGTTCGCCGCGCAGCTGGCCACTCCTCTGTCGCCTTGGGCTGCCTCTCCTCACCCACGGGCCCCACCGCCGGTGCTCGGAGGCGCTCTGCCTTCACAGCCTCCGTGGTGGTCTCCACCTGCTGTCGGTGCTGCAGGCTCCGGCGCACCACCACCACCACCTGGGATTGCCCCACACGGCGGCTCTGCGTCGTCGGCCGTCGGTGTGTCTGGCCAGCCTTCCATGGCTCAGTCTGGTGTCGCTGCCGCTCTGGCAGCCTCACGCGAGCGTGAGCAGGCTCTTGCTCTTGCTCTTGCCCTGGAGCAGGAGCGAGCGTCCATGGCGGCCCTCACTCACCAGCTCGAGGATGCCACACACCCACCGTGGAGCACCTCCCGTGAGCCCTCTCCTGGTGATGGAGCAGCTCACAGTACCTACGCGGCGACCCTGGTTGCTGGTCTCCATGCCCAGGCCTCCGGTGTCTCCTTTCGGTCGCTCGTCCCGGTTGTTCTCATCTCTGACTCCACCACCTACGCCCGCTGGCGGGACTTACTTCTCCTCACGTTGAGGCGTTTTCGCCTTGACGACCACGTCCTTTGGATGCCTACCTGTTGGATGACTCCTGGCTTGGCATGGACAGCGTGGTCCTTGCCTGGAATCTCGGCTCTCTCTCCGATGAGTTGGAGGACCTTGTGCGCCGGCGTAGTGGTGGCACGGATCGTCAGGCTTGGCTCGTCATCGAGCAGCACTTCCAGGGGAACCGTGCGACCCAAGCTCTTCACATCCGGGCGCGGTTCGCAGCTGCTGTTCAGGGGGACCTTTCAGTCTCCGCCTACTGTCGCCATATGAAGGGTATGGCAGATGCCCTTCATGACCTCGGTGACCCCATCCCGGAGACCTCTCTCGTTCTCCAGGTCCTGCAGGGCCTGAATGAGCGTTACTCCCACCTTTGGACGGTGATTCTTAGTGAGGAGCCGCTACCGACCTTCGACAAGGTTTGGTCCGACCTTGAGCTCGAGATCACTTCTGCAGGCCCTCGCGTCACCTCGACTGCCACATCCTTCTACGGCTCTGGGCAGCCCTCTCGTCCGCCCTCACGCCCACCTACCACACCAGGGGCCCCTGCCCACCCTGGTGGTTGTAATCGTCGTTGTGGTGGTCATAAGCGCGGTGGTCATGACAGCTCTGGTGGTGGTGGCGGCGCTGGTGCCGCTATCGGCAGAGGTACCGGTAGTGGAGGTGTCACTACCCAGACTGGTGGCCCCGCTCAGGGTGGCACTGGTTCGGGTGCTCTGCCATCCTGGCCCACACCTTACAACCCGTGGACTGGCCAGATTGCCATGTGGCCTGGGCTGTCTCCGTGTCTCCCTCCGCCACGCTCGATGCGACCTCAAGCGGCCTACGTGACTACTCCCACATATGTTGGTTCTACCTACTCGGCTGGTGGACCGTGGACTCCGACCACCGGTGGGTTGGGTCACGTCAGTAGGTGATTTGGGCTCTTCAGGGTCTTTTCAGCTCAGGGGTGTTCTTGTTGCTCCTGACATCATTCATAATCTTCTTTCTGTTCGTCGTTTTACCACTGACAACCATGTTTCTACCGAGTTTGATCCTTTTGGTTTATCTGTGAAGGATCTTACTACCCGGCGTCTTCTTCTCCGCTGTGAGAGTTCGGGCCCCCTGTACACGTTTCCTCTCCCTGCTTCCGCTTCGACTTCACCTTTTGCCCTGGCTACGACAGCTTCTTCCACGACTTGGCATCGCCGGCGTGGCCACCCTAATGCTGATGTTATGTCTAAGTTGTCTAGTAGCTCAGTGATTTCGTGTACTAGGGGTACTCATGAGTCTGTATGTCATGGTTGTTAGCTTGGTCGCCATGTTCGGCTTCCTTTTCCGCACTCTGTTACTCATGTTGAGCGGATTTTTGACTTGATTCACTGTGATCTTTGGACTTCTCCTGTCATCAGTGTTTCGGGTTATAAATATTACTTGGTGATACTTGATGATTTTTCGCACTATTCGTGGACTTTTCCCTTGCGTCAGAAGTTTGACACGTTCGTCACTCTCTCTCACTTCTTCGCTTGGGTGTCCACCAAGTTCGGTTTCACTATTCGAGCCATCCAGTGCGATAATGGACGCGAGTTTGACAACTCTGCGTTTTGTGACTTTCTTCTCTCTCGCGGTGTTCAGTTGCGCATGTCTTGCCCGTACACTTCTCCTCAGAATGGCAAGGTCGAACGCATGATTCGTACCACTAATGATGTTATGCGTTCCATGATGTTTTAGGCCTCCATTCCTGCTCGGTACTGGGCTGAGGCACTTCACACCGCCACTCTCCTCATCAATCGCCTTACTACTAAGGCGATTAGTGCCCCCACTCCTCACTTCACTCTTTTCGGCACCACCCCTCTTTACGACCACCTTCGAGTGTTCGGATGCACCTGCTATCCTAACATTTCCGCCACCGCCCCTCATAAGCTTGCGCCTCATTCGACTCGGTGTGTCTTCCTTGGATACTCCCCTGATCATAAGGGGTATCGGTGTCTTGACCTTGCTACCCGGCGTGTCTTGATTTCTCGTCACGTTGTTTTCGATGAGTCCACCTTTCCCTTCTCCACCTCGTCCCCTGACTCTGTTGCTGAGTTGGATTCCCTCTTTTCTACTGACCTTGAGGCTGCGCCTATACAACGATCTTGTGTTTTACCCTCTGCAGGTTACCCACGTGCTCCGCCGCGTGTGGCCCCGGTGTCTCCGGCGTCGCCTGCTGCGCCTCACGCGGGCATGACGTCCTTGACGCCGCCCGTTCCGCCGTGCGCGGGCTCGTAGTTCCCGGCGTCACCAGCCATGCCACACATGGCTCCGGCGTCCCAGACTTCACCAGCCGCGCCTAGCGCGGCCCCGCCGTCACCAGCTGCATCACGCGCGGCTCCGGCGTCCCCGACGTCACTAGCTGCGCCACGCGCGGCCTCGGTGTACCCGACATCGCCACGCGCGGCCCAGGTGTCCCCGACGTCGCCAGCTGCGCCACGCGCGGCCTCGACTTTCCCGTCGTCGCCCGCTGCGCCACGCGCGGCCCCTGCGTCTCCGACGTCACCCGTTGCTGTCGGTGGTTTGGAACCGGCAGATCTCCCTACACTGCTAAAGTGATAGGGGAGTTTGATGTTCGGTATGGGCGCGCGGAGATTCAAGAAGGTGAGTATGAAATGACACAGGAGACACAAGAGTTTACGTGGTTCGGGCCGCCTGAGCGTAATACCCTACTCCACGGGTGTGTTGGTGTTTTATTAGCTGTATGAGCTTGTGTTGAGCGTCAATGGCGTGTGTGTCTCTCTCCTGTACGTGTCGTCGGCCTCTCCTTTTATAGTACAAGGGCAGACCGTTACAAATTAGCCTGGCCCGACATGTGGCCCCGACGGTTACTAGTATTGATACACGTTTAATTGCCCTTAATGACCCTGTAACGGGCTTTGACAGCACCGTTACTGGTGTTAAGATCGTCCGTTTAAGTGTCATTAATATGGTATTAATGACACTTAATCGGGTCTTGGAGTCCTTGATTCCCCTTAGAAGATCCGGAGCCGTTGCGGGGGTCTTCCGGAGGTTAAGTGTTGAAGATTCGACGATTGGACACGTGACAGCTCTGGAGCATACTATGGGAAACAGGGAGCTCCGGAGCTACCTGACACGTGTCAGGTCCGGAGCTTCTCTCGGTCTGGGGTTAAGTCCGGAGGTGCCATTTCGGTACATGGCTCGGAGCTTCCCCCTTGTGGGCGGTAGCTCCGGTTTGGTAGTACACGTGGCGACCCTGGGATTAACCATGTTGGAGAAGCGGGTCCGGTTATGTCTGACATGTGGGCCTCCGAGGGTCTTAAAATTAAGTATATGACTTTCCTTTGAGATCTTTGTAACCTCAAGGGGTGTACGGTTTCTAGGGTACCGAAAGTGGCCCCCTGGACCTACCTCCGGGGAAGACCACTGGGGTGAAGTCATTCCGCAAGAGGTGGGTCCATCCTCGCGACTTTTGAACTGAGTATTCAAGGGTCTTTGAAGGTGCCGTTGGCAAGGACTTGGAATTAAATCCTCGCCGCGTGGCGTATCCCGCGTGCGGCAGATGAGATCTTTGGCGTGCAGATCTCACGCAATTGAAGGTCGCCGGTTCCCGATACGAAAACCGTATCGGTTCCGCGCGTCTTGGCAGGCCGCCGCCTTTGGGCTTCCCGCCTCTTGATGACAACCGTTCACCTGGGTAAGAACCTCGACTTGATCGTCGGGGTGGTCCCGGGCCCGCTTGTCATCGGCTGGGTGGAAATTTTGGGTGGTACCTTCGACTTCCTTGCGGTTTTCATCCAAGCGTTGCGAGGGCTTACTTAAGAAGGAAAGTGCGCACCGTCGGGAGTTCTTTACGCCTCTCATTTGTTCTTGCGATCAAAGTCCCAACTTGTGCTTCGCTTTTCTTCTCTTGCCTAGCTGTGTCGCGATGGAGTTGGGTCTCCGCGAGAGTCGCTTGAAGACCGACGGCGACCTGAAGAAGGTTCGGGCCCTCATGGGGTGGTCCTCGGACTTCTTCAACCGTTCGATCCGCGCCGGTGGAGAGCTCCCATTCGAGAAGGAGCACGCCGGCGAAATGGTGTACTTCTCCTCGTACGCCATGGTGGGGTTGATCCCACCTTTTTCTTCCTTTTTCTTGATGCTGCTAGACTTCTATGGTCTGCAGTTATACCACCTTGGCCCTCACTCCATTCTCCTCGTGTCTATCTTCGTCCACTTCTGTGAGATGTGGGTGGGCATCCCCCCTGCATTGAACTCTTCCGGACCTTCTTCACCGTCCACACCACCGGCCGGAGCAGTGAGTACCTTGGCTTCTACTACTTCGTGAAGCGCAAGAAGTGCCCATTCAAGTACCTCCGGTCATTTCCCTCTGGGAAGTGAGATGACTGGAAGAAAGACTGGATAGTCGTCAGAGTGGAGGAGCACGAGAGGTTGGAGCTGCCCGATGGTCTTCCCGGCATCGACACGACAATTTGGAGTGAAGCTCCGGTGCTGGCGGAAGCTTTCAACCCTGCTTTGACCAGGATCCGCCAATGCGTGAAGGGAGGATTGACTCCTGAGGCGGTATTTTGCAATTTCTTGGTCAACAGGTGGGCGCCGTTGAAGAGGAGGGAGAAACTCGCTTGGGCCCTCAACAGCGTGATGGACGACGACAGGGTTGAGACCGGGTTGAAGTCCAACATGGTGGGGAAAACCTTGGAGTTCCACCTCAAGAAGTTCCAGCACGACATCGACGTCGACGGTGATGATTTGACTCCCCCGTCAGCCTTTCTCTCTCTGAACGTGGAAGTGGAGTTCAGCAGGGAGCTCCGGCGAAAGATGCCCGTACTTGACGACCTTGGTGTCGTCGAGAGAAGATCAACCACCCGGGTGGCGATCCCCGGAATGCCCGAAGATGGCTCTGTCCCTACCCCAAAGCCGAGGGTCGAGGTCGTCGGCAAGGGCAAGGAACTGGCGGATGAACCCGAGAGTCGGAAGAGGAAGCTGCAGTATGCTGACGAAAGGTCCGTCAGGCCTGCTACTTCCGCCTCGCCTCCTTCTCCCCGGAGGGGAAGGTCTTCTACAACCGTGGCGACTGTTCCCGTAATGGGGTCCTCCCGGAACGCGACCGTTCCCGCAGTGGGGTCCTCCTGGAGCGCATCTGTTCCCGCAGTGGGGTCCTCCCGGGGTGTTAGCTCCGGGCGCGCGACTCCAGCACCTGGGCCGGTGGAGGCCTCCAGGTCCGGGAGTTCTTCCCGATCGAGGAGAGCCTCGACTCGGGAAACGCCCGTGGCCGCGACAAGTTTTGGGGGCCCTTCCGGAGCTTCCACGCCGGCTATGACCAGCCCAGAACGCCCGGGAAAAAGGTTCCGCGCAAGCTGGTGCGGAAGCCTCCCAAGGTAATTTTTAATCTCTACCTTGGATAGTTGTTTTAATTGTAGCAACTATTTTTTAATTTTCTTCGTTCATCATCTTCAGCGTCCCTAAGAAGGGGAGTGAGGCTCCACCCTCAGCCACAATGTCTGAGGCCGTGAGGGTGGGAGCTTCTGCTCCTGTCCCGGTGCCGCCCCAAGTGATGGCTGAAGTTGCGACAGCTCCGGCGCCGGCTGTCGTGGTCATGGACCTCGACTCATCCCCAAAAGTTCCCGTGGTAGCGCCGGACCACGGGAGTGAAGATGCGCCAGCGGCACCTGTCCCGGAGGTTGAAGCTCCGGGTTCTGGTGCTGCGATGATGGAAGCTCCGGCTGTTGAGCCGGAGGAAGCAGTAATTCCGACCTCTGAGCCGGAAATTGTCGAAGCCCCGGAGGTGATTGAAGCTCCGGCGTGCGCGTCGGAAACTGAGGTAGTTCCGGCAGTTGGGCCGGCTACCTCCGAAGCACCGGCCGCTGAGCCGGTCATTGTTGGAGCTCCGGCCACAGGGCCGGTCGATGTTGAAGATCTTTCGGCTCCTGAGCCGATTGTTGAAGAGGTGACGGAGCTTGAGCCCCCATCGGAAGAGGTGTCCAGACCGGAGCCAGTAGCGGCTCCTGCTCCGGAAGCGACGACGTCGGAGGTACCTGCGGCCGAGCCAGAGTGCCCAGGCGAAGTCGCTGGCCCCCTGCCTAAGGGGGTGGACGAAGACCTGGCGGCAGGGCCTTCCTCGATGGCGACTGAGGCCATCCCAGAGGACGGCCCTAGTGCCATGGAGACTCAGGGGACCACTCTTGTGGAGTGGGGCCCAATTTTTGTATCTGAAGACCCACTGGAACCAGCGGAGGAGACCCCAGCAGGTCCTGAACCCATCCCGTTGTCACTATCCATTGACAACGCATGTTCCAGTCTGCGTCATGTCCAACTGGCCTTCTTCCACGACAACAAGGCTCTTGAAGAGGAGCGCCAAATCCTTAGGCAGTGGCGTAATCGGCTCTACTTCGAGACCAAGCTGGCGCAGTCGAGGCTAGCGGATGACAAGGAGTGGATTAAGCGGGAGAAGATCCACCTGGAGTATTGGGGCAAGTTGCTGGATGACAGGGAGAGTATGACTCGTGCCCTCGACGCTCAATCCCGGGAGATCTACGATCAGGCCAAAGCAACCAATAATGCGGCCGATGCACGCCACGAACAGCTTGAGGCCATTAATACTGCACTCATCAAGCGTCGAGAGGCACTTGAAGAGAGGGAGAAACGGCTCGAGGATGAAGAGCAGAAACTCCTAGAGCTGCGGGATGACGTCCTGAGGAGGGAGGAGGAGCTCGCCGAGAAGGTGACTCTGGCTGACAAGGGTCTCGAGGAGCGCGCCAATAAATTGGAAGAGCGCTGCCATGAGGAAGAGGAGAAGGCCTGGGTGCGAGGGCAGGAACTCTACAAACAAGAGTGTGCCCTTACTGCCAGGGAGAAGAAAGTGAGGGGTAGAGAGAAGGACCTGGTCGACCGTCGGAACAAAATCCACCTCCGGGAGGAGGAGCTTGGAAAACTCGAAAAGCGGGTTGCTGAGAAGATTCAGCATAACGCTAAAGAAGTTGAGCGCCTTGCCCGCGAGAATTCTGAACTGGTGGCGGCTAGAAGATCCCTGGAAGAGATGAAGGGCTTGAAGGCTGAGGACTCCCTACAGATTTGGGAGTTCTTGAGCAAGGCCAACGATGCACTTACATCGATGGGTTTCAGCCCCGTGCGACCGGATGATCCGGAGCCGGAGCCGGACCTAGCGCTGCAGGCGTTGGGCGCAGCAGGTAGCAAGCTCTCCAAGGTGGGCGATGTCATCGCGGACCAACTGGAGGTTGAGGGGCAATCCCTGGCGAAGAACGTCGCAGAGTATGTGCTGACGTGCTACACCAGCCGGAACTCCCAATTTCCTCTGGACCCGGTGCTTGGAGGTCCCGTCGAAGGGGAAGGCGAAGCTACCCGAGCCAACGTATCGGAGGTTGCCCAGAAGGTCGCCCAATTCTTCCATAGGGTCTAGGACCATCTCTATAGTTCTCACTTGTATTTTCTCTTCTTCTTCCTCAATTTTGTAATCCCTTGTCTCCAGATGTAATCCCTTGTCTCCAGATAAATGAAATCCCCAAAATTTTTGTGAATTTCAATTTTTGTCTTCAACACTTTTATCTTCACTTGGCCCCCTGGTAGATGTACACAATTTGATTGTGAACATGTACCAAGAGGATATTGCGTTTTGTTGAAGACTCTTTTGCTCCGAACTTGTAGAATTTAGGTTCGAAGTCTTCGATAGTGAAGGCCCCCTGAGGTTGTCGGAGCTTAGAAGCTTCGGCATTGTCTATCGTTGGAGCTTAGTAGCTCCGGCAATAGTCTCTATCAACGCGTAGAGCATTGATAGTTAGTCCTCCGGGGTGTCGGAGCTTTGTAGCTCCGGCGATAACTTTTGCCAACATGTAACTTGTCGACAGCAGACTCCCTTCGAGGGGTTTTCTCACCATCTTTTATTCAGCGTTGACGGTTGGCCCCCCTAGGGGAGTCGGAGCTTAGTTAGCTCTGGCTTTTCTTCATCAACGTAGATTTTATTTTTCCTGCACACTTAAGCCAAGAAAAATAGTAAAATTCATTTCTTGTCTATAATTTCGTCGCGGCTTACGATCTCAAGAAGATTTTAAGTCGAACGCGATTCTAAATACAACCGAATGCGTTGTCTTTTCTTCCAGATCCAACTGTACACGGACCCGCCTTACTTCGGCCTGCCGGGGTGTAGGTAGAGTGGCGTACTTAGGGTGCTTGACCAGGCTAAGTCGATAGCACACTCCAGCCCTAGGTTGGCTTGGCGGCTTTCAGGTGAGTTGACCATGAACAATATTTGAATCCAAAAGAATTGACAATACAACTCGAATCGTGTATAAACCGGTTGAACTAAAATTTCTTAAGAATTGCACGTCTTTGTTATAGACAAGAAAGAGAAAAATAAAAATATTGAGCCTGTACAAAATAAATGCACGTGGAGTCAATTTCACATGAAAATGTCTTTCATTATAGGTCCGGGGTACAGGGGAAACAAGTACACTCTTAGCGTACGGAACCAGGCTAAGCGTGTTTCATTTCTCGTTTGACCCAGGGTAGTTAGCCACACTTTTAGTTCAGAGACTGTGACAAGTGTTGCATGAACTTTGCGGACCTTTCGGGAAAGGTACGGCTGCTCTCCCGCAGGAACTACCCGATTCTATACAATGACTCTATAACATACATCTCAAGTTACTCAAGACTCACCTCTGTGGTATTAAGTGGAGAACTTACGGAGGTGCTCGATGTTCCAAGGATTTGGGAGAGGTGTCCCATCCTCGGTAGCCAAGCGAACGCTTCCGGGACGGGATACTTTAATCACTCGGAAGGGCCTCTCCCAGCCGGGGGAGAGTTTGTTTAACCCTTCTCTGGATTGTATTCTCCGTAGCACCAGGTCGCCTTCCTCGAGCTGTCGGTTGTGTACATGCCGTTGATGATAACGCCGTAGGGCTTGACGATATCGGGCATTCCGAGCAGCTGCTTGGCACCTTCCCTCCTCAAGGAGGTCTAGGTCTTCACGCCGGAGCTGATCCTGCGTGGCTTCGTCGAATGTCCGGACCCGGAGTGAACCCAAGGTGATTTTCAGAGGAAGGATTGCTTCAGCTCCGTACACCAGAAAGAAGGGTGTCTCTCCGGTTGACCGGTTTGGAGATGTCCTGTTGGCCCATAGAGTGGGCGGAAGCTCTTCGATCCAGTTGGCTCCATGTTTTTTCAAGCGCTCATAGGTGCGCGTCTTGAGTCTTTTAAGGATTTCAGCATTTGCTCTCTCGGCTTGGCCATTGCTGGCTGGGTGAGCTACGGAGGCGTAGCAAACTTGTATGCCGAGGTCTTCGCAATATCCTTGGAATGCGGAGCTTGTGAATTGGGTCCCATTATCAGTGATGATTTTGTTTGGGACTCCAAATCTGCATACAATGGACTGCAAAAAGTTGATAGCAGATTGTTTGTTGATTGTCACAACTGGAGTTGCTTCCGGCCACTTGGTGAACTTGTCAATGGCGACGTACAGGAACTTGTAACCTCCGACGGCTCTTGAGAAAGGTCCCAAGATGTCCATCCCCCACACAGCGAAGGGCCATGTAGGAGGTATCATTTGTAAGGGCTGAGCTGGTGTGTGAATTTGCTTTGCATGAAATTGGCATGCTTCACATTTCTTCACCAGCCCAGTTGCATCCTGGAGTGCTGTAGGCCAGTAGAAGCCATGCCGAAAGGCTTTACCAACCAGCGTGCGGGAAGACGCGTGGTTCCCACATTCGCCTCCATGGATTTCTGCGAGGAGCTCGCAGCCTTCTTCCCTTGTGATGCACCGCATTAGGATGCCGTTGGCACCGCGCTGGTAGAGATCCCCTTCTACGAACGTGTATCTTTTAGCCAATCTGACTACTCGGTCAGCGGATACATCATCACCAGGAAGGATGTTGTCTTTCAAGTAGTTCCGGATCTTCGAGATCCATGCATCGGAACTAACTTGAGCATTTTAGTCTTGCGTGCTGGGTTGCTCGGAGCTTTCGGCAGCACCTACGACCCTTGATGGCTGCCATGGTAACAGAGCCATCGGGACTGTCAGCTTTGGGATGCTGATCTCGCCCCCTTCGCTCAGTTCGGCAGGCTGAGCTGTTGGCTTTGACAACCTCCGGACAAAGATTCCGTCAGGAGCCGGAGCTCCGGTTGACGCTTTGGTCGAGAGTTCGTCAGCTTCAGCGTTATGGGCACGCTGAACATGGTGGAGATCTAGGACTTCGAAATCCTTCTGGAGCCTCTGGACTTCAAGGTGGTAAGCAGCTAGCTGTAGATTATTGCAGGAGCATTCACCCTTCACCTGCTTAATAATGAGCTGTGAATCTCCCTTGACCAGCAATTGCTTGACACCATATGACAGTGCCACCTTTAGTCCGTAAATGAGTGCTTCATACTCTGCCATGTTCTTGGTTGCCTTGAAGTCAAGGTGTACCATGTATTTCACCTTCTCCCCAGCCGGTGCAAGGAGAAGGATTTCGGCTCCCTGCTTCTGCATGGAGCTGTCAAAGTAGAGGGTCCAGTGAGGCTCGGTGAAGGTTGGAGCTTGATGCTCCGTCTTCTGCTCACTGGGGCCCCAGGGTTTGATGGAGAGGGAGTTCATTCTGCCACAAAATCTGCCAATTCTTGACTCTTGACTGCTTGTCTTGAAATAAATTTAAGATCAAATTCAGCCAATTCCGCTGCCCACTTTGCAATATTCCCTGTTGAATTGGGATTATGCAAAATTGCTCGAAGTGGGTAGGAGGTCACCACTGAGACTTTGTGAGCTTGGAAGTAATGGCGAAGCTTTCTAGAGGCAATAAGGACTGCATAGAGCAGCTTATGCACCTCTAGGTATCGAGTCTTGGCATCATGTAATACTTCACTAATGAAGTACACCGGGCGCTGAATGGTCCGGACCCTCTCGGAGGGGTCCGGAGCTTCCTCTTCACTGACCCGGATCCTCTCAGAAGAATCCGGATTTTCTTCAGGGACCTCCGAGTTCTGGCTGGAGGAACCCGGAGCTTCTTCAGAAGCGACCTGGACCCTCCCGGAGGGGTCTGGGTCTCCTGAAGTGACTTCTTGTGGATTCGAATCTGGGAGCTGGGACCCAGACTCGCTTTCAGGAACTTCCGGACCCTCCTGAAAGAGTCTGGATTCCTGAGTATGGGGTAGTTCTGGTCTCTCCGCAACCAGAACCATACTGACGACTTCGTCAGTAGCTGAAATATAAAGCAACAAAGGCTCACCAGGGTTCGGAGCTACCAAAATCGGTAGAGTGGTGAGGAACTGTTTCAGTTCCTGGAATGCCTTCTCTGCTTCTTCGGACCATTGAAATGGCCCGGACTTCCTCAATAGCTTGAAGAAGGGGAGTGCCCGTTCCGCCAGTCTTGAAATGAACCGGCTGAGGGCTGCTAGACATCCAGTCAACTTTTGGACGTCTTTGATGCGGGTTGGCAATGGCTTTAATCTTCGCCGGATTAGCTTCTATGCTCCGGTGACTTACCAGGAAACCAAGAAGTTTTCCGGAGCTAACCCCGAAGACACACTTGTCTGGGTTTAGCTTTGTGCGGGTGGCCCGCAGCTTGTCAAAGACAGTCTGCAAGGTGTCAAGGAGTGACTCCTTGTTCCTGACTTTGACCACGATGTCATCGACGTACACTTCCACTACGTCTCTAATGAGTTCTTCAAAAGTTTTGTACATAGCTCGTACAAAAGTTGAAGCTGCATTCTTGAGACCAAAGGGTATGGCTGTGTAACAGTACAATCCATCTACTGTGATGAATGAAGTATGCTCTTCATCTTCCCTAGACATCCTGATTTGATGATATCCGTAATATGCATCTAGGAAACACAGTAATTCACACCCGGAGGTGGAATCCACTATCTGATCTATTCTAGGTAATGGGAATGGATCTTTTGGATATGTCTTATTTAGTGTGGTGTAGTCGATGCACATCCGAAGCTTCCCGCCGGCTTTGGGCACAACGACTGGGTTTGTCAGCCATTTTGGATGGAAGACTTCTCGGATGAATCCGGCTTCGAGTAACTTCTTCACTTCTTGTCGGATGAAGTTCTGTCGCTCTACGGATTGCTTCCGAGGCTTCTGATGCACAGGCCGGGCGTCGGGGTAGATCTTCAGATTGTGCTCAATCACTTCCCTGTGGATCCTAGGCTTTTGTGATGGTTGCCAGGCAAACACGTCGACGTTAGCCCGGAGGAAAGTGATGAGCGCGAGTTCCTATTTGTCGTTCAATCCCCCCGATATACGGGTGGTTTGAGCGGCATTGGCACCAATTTGGACGACTTTGACGGGAATGTCGGTGTCGCCGCTTGGCTGCACTCGGGGTGCAGAAGTCGAGCCTCGTTGACGAATGCTCGGGGCTTTTGGAGCTTGCTCCTGCCTGGAGTCCTCCTCTTGCGCCGTGGTGAGTGCATGGGGTTCTTCCAGTGCAGTTACTCCGGCAGTACAATCTCCGCGGATCCGGAGAACGCCTACTGGTGTTGGCATTTTTAACACCTGATAACCATAATGAGCGGCTGCCATGAATTTGTACAGGGCAGGCCTACCCAAGATGGCATTGAAAGGTAAGTTGATCTGAGCGACGTCGAAGACCAACTTCTCGGTGCGGTACTTCTCCCGTGTCCCGAAGGTAACGGGGAGAGTAATAGCTCCGAGTGGGGTAATGGCCCCCGGACCTACTCCGGAGAAAGGTCGAGAGGGGTGGAGATCCGAAGGTCGGAGCTGAAGCTTAGTGAAAGCTTCGAAGCTGATGAGGTTAAGCCCCGAACCTCCGTCTACCATGACATGGTGGAGTTGGATATTATTGATGGTAGGAGATACCATCAAAGGTAACTGACCTGCTCCAACCATGCTCCGAGGGCAATCCGAAGCATCAAAAGTGATGGTTGTGTCCATCCACTTCCGAAGAGGTTCCGGCCTGACTGTAGGAGCTACAGCGGCCATATCCCGACGCATAGACTTGATAACGCGACGGGAGGTGATATCCCATGATCCACCAAAAATGGTGTTCATGGTCTTCCGACGCTCGTTGTCAGAGACGTCAGAATCATCGTCGACGGAGGTGTATACGGCCTTCAGGACCTTTTTGGGATCCTGAAACCCCAACTCCTCTTCAGCCGGAGCTTCGTCGACTTTTTGCTTTCCTTCCCTCTGTCGGAAAGGAGATTCTTCCCGGCGCTTGTTGTAGCGCTCGGCAAGGTTTTGGACCTCCCGACAGTCTTCCAAACTGTGGCTGCCCGTTTTGTGAATGGGACACCACACTTTGGGTTTGTCGCCGTCTTCAAAAGACGTTCGAGGTCGCTTCTCGGGGTGTGGCCCCCGGCCACCCGGAGTTGCAGCAGCTGCAACGTTGGATGTGCCAGCCGACGGCTTTTTCTTGCCGTTAGTCTTCTTTTTCTTCTTGCCACCCCCGGAGGTCGTGGCTTCTTCTTTGGAGGATTTCTTGTGATCCTCCGAGGTTGGTTTGGAGTGCATTTCACGGCCCTCCGCAGCTCTGGCACATTTGTTTGCCAAGCTGAAGAGTTCTGTGACGCTGGTGATCTCCTTGATCGCCAGTTTCTCCATCTTCTTGTCCCGTAAGCCCTGTCTGAATGCCACAATGACAGAGGTGCTAGAGATAGAAGGGATAGTGTTTCGTACCTGAGAGAACCTCTGGATGAATGACCACAAGGATTCTCCCCCTTTTTGCACGACCGCAAAAAGGTCTAATTCAGTGCCTGGTCGGGTGTATGAACTCCCGAAGTTGGCAGTGAACTGACGGCACAGCTCCTCCCAACTGTTGATAGAGTTGGGTGGAAGGCTCATAAATCAGGACCTGGCAGTCCCTATTAAGGCCACTGGAAAATAATTGGCCATCACGGCCTCGTTTCCTCCAGCTGCCAAGATTGCAGTGAAGTAGATCTGAAGAAATTCGGCGGGATTGACAGTCCCGTCGAATTTTTCCGGCAGGTGAGGCCGGAACTTCTGTGGCCATCTGACCATACGCAGATGCATGGCCAGGGTTGAACAGCCTCCTCCCACTCCTTCAGGAGCAGAAAGGTCCTGAGCTTCCCGTCTTTCACGGGCACGCTCAATATGGACTCGGCCGTCCTGCTGGCGGTATCGGCGATCAAGCTCCGCCCGGAGGTCATGAGTCGAAAGCCTTGTTGTGACGCAGCACGTCTCCTGCTATTGGAAACGTGCGGACCAAGTCTTCTAGACAAAGTCCGCCGCTGCGACGGGACTCTTCGTGAAGGAGGAGGACCCTGGTTGCTGAGGTGTTCGGCTGCTGCTGCAACCAAATGCTCCATATCGGCCCTCCACTGCTCCAGTGCATCCCGGGATGCATCCGGAGGTGGTGGGCGTTGGAGAAGAGCACGCGCTGCATGGAGCGCGTGTTCCGGGTTGTCATGATTTGCCGACGCTGTAATTGACGCCGACGCTCCATCACGTTGCCCAGCACGATTTGCTGGAGGAGACGGTGGTGGTGGGAGTGTGACTCCTGCTGGTGCTGAGGCTCCTGCTGGTGGCTGCCTATTGGAGGGATTGCCCCCAACAGCCTGAGCAGCAGGTTGACAGTTGGATGATCCAGCAGCTGAGTTCACCATTTTCAAAATCCAGCAGATAATCCCTACCTGGCACGCCAACTGTCGATGGTTTGGAACCGGCAGAT
This sequence comes from Tuctoria greenei, assembly GCA_036927565.1. Taxonomy (NCBI): domain Eukaryota; kingdom Viridiplantae; phylum Streptophyta; class Magnoliopsida; order Poales; family Poaceae; genus Tuctoria; species Tuctoria greenei. The sequence continues at coordinate 230,679,120 of JAYESD010000003.1, forward strand.
CTCCTTACACTGCTAAAGTGATAGGGGAGTTTGATGTTCGGTATGGGCGCGCGGAGATTCAAGAAGGTGAGTATGAAATGACACAAGAGACACAAGAGTTTACGTGGTTCGGGCCGCCTGAGCGTAATACCCTACTCCACGGGTGTGTTGGTGTTGTATTAGCTGTATGAGCTTGTGTTGAGCGTCAATGGTGTGTGTGTCTCTCTCCTGTACGTGTCGTCGGCCTCTCCTTTTATAGTACAAGGGCAGGCCGTTACAAATTAGCCTGGCCCGACATGTGGCCCCGGCGGTTACTAGTATTGATACACGTTAATTGCCCTTAATGACCCTGTAACGGGCTTTGACAACACCGTTACTGGGGTTAAGATCGTCCGTTTAAGTGTCATTAATATGGTATTAATGACACTTAATCGGGTCTTGGAGTTCTTGATTCCCCTTGGAAGATCCGGAGCCGTTGCGGGGGTCTTCTGGAGGTTAAGTGTTGAAGATTCGACGATTGGACACATGGCAGCTCCGGAGCATACTGTGGGAAACAGGGAGCTCCGGAGCTACCTGACACGTGTCAGGTCCGGAGCTTCTCTCGGTCTGGGGTTAAGTCCGGAGGTGCCATTTCGGTATTTGGCCTGGAGCTTCCCCCTTGTGGGCGGTAGCTCCGGTTTGGAGAAGCGGGTCCGGTTATGTCTGACATGTGGGCCTCCGAGGGTCTTAAAATCAAGTATATGACTTTCCTTTGAGATCTTTGTAACCTCAAGGGGTGTACGGTTTCTAGGGTACCGACAGCTGCGCCACGCGCAGCCCCGACGTTACGTTACGCCGACCCTGCACTTGTCTATCAGCGACGAGTGCGGGCTGGTGTACCAGCCTCTTCCCACCCGGAGCCTCAGGTGTACCACCCCCCACTGCTCCCTTGAGACCCCAACCACGTCCACCTGATGGTGACTCGACGGGCGGCTGGGTCCTCAGACCGGTGGAGCGGTTCTCCGGGGTAGTCCTCTCCTCGACGACCTCCCCACCGTCTGCCTCTTCGGCTGTCTCGCCTATCCCCTCTTCTGTTTGTAGCGCTCTCACCGATCCTCACTGACGTCGGGCTATGGAACAAGAGTATGCGGCTCTTCTTGCCAACCGGGCCTGGGACTTGGTTCCCCGTCCTCGTAGTGGCAATGTTGTCACAGGCAAGTGGGTTTTCACGCATAAGCGGAGGGCGGATGGGTCCCTGGAGAGGTACAAGGCTCGATGGGTCCTTCGCGGCTTCACTCAGCGGCCTGGGGTCGACTACGACGAGACCTTCTGTCCGGTGGTGAAGCCGGCGACGGTTCGGACCGTGCTGTCGCTGGCTCTTTCGCGTTCTTGGTCTGTCCACCAGTTGGACGTCAAGAACGTTTTCCTCCACGGCACGCTGACGGAGACGGTGTACTGCTGTCAGCCGACAGGGTTCGTGGATTCAGCTCGCCCAGACATGGTCTGCCGGCTGAACAAGTCCCTGTACAACCTCCTTGAGCTTGGTACAGTCGGTTCGCCTCTTTCCTGGCATCGCTCGGCTTCGGCGAGGCCAAGTCGGACACCTCGCTCTTCGTCTACAGCCGTGAGGGGGACACAGTGTACCTCCTCCTCTACGTCGACGACATCGTCCTCACGGCGTCCAGCCCGGCCCTCCTTCAGCGCACGATCTCCGCCTTGCAGCGGGAGTTCGCGATGAAAAACCTGGGTCGGCTTCACCACATCCTGGGCGTCACGGTTGCGCACAGACCGGGCAGCTTGTTTCTTCACCAGCGATAGTACTGCCTGGATGTCCTCCAGCGAGCGGACATGGCTGATTGTAAGTCCTGCTCCACTCCGGTGGATACCCAGGCAAAGGTCTCCTCAGCTAACAGCGCCCCTGTTGCTGACCCCTCGGCTTACAGGAGTCTTGCAGATGCTCTCCAGTACCTCACCTTCACCAGGCCAGATATCTCCTACGCTTTAGCAGGTGTGCCTTCACATGCATGATCTAAGGGAGCCGCATCTCACAGCTGTGAAGCGGATACTTCGTTACCTGCGCGGCACCCTCGACTACGGTCTCCTTCTTCGGGGTGACTCAGCTTCTGAGCTGGTTGTCTACACCGATGCTGACTGGGCCGGCTGCCCGGACACCCGTCGGTCCACCTCTGGCTGCGCCGTCTTCCTGGGCGGCAATCTCGTCTCTTGGTCCTTGAAGCAACAGCCCGTGGTGTCGCGCTCGAGTGCTGAGGCGAAGTTCCGCGCCGTGCCGAACGGTGTGGCCGAGACCTCCTGGCTCCAGCAGCTACTTCAGGAGCTCCACTCCCTAGTCACTCGGAGCACGTTGGTCTACTGCAACAACGTCAACGCCGTCTACCTCTCCACCAACCCCATTCAGCATCAGCGCACGAAGCATGTGGAGATTGACCTTCACTTTGTTCGTGAGCGGGTTGCTCGTGGTGAGGTCCGGGTCCTCCACGTCCCGACGACGTCGCAGTTCGCCGACATCTTCACGAAGGGTCTTCCTTCGTCGTTGTTCTCCGAGTTCCGCTCCAGTCTCAACATCTGTCGCGGGTAGATGTTGAGACTGCGGGGGGGGGGGGGGTGTTGGATTGTGTTGTATGAGTATTGGGCTAGGCCTATGTAATTGGCCCATTGAGGCTTATATGTACCCCTAACTATGATTCAATGAAACCCTAATCTATTATTGGCCTCTAATTCTAGCAGCTAAAATTGAAAAGAAGTTGCATAGTTTAGACCACAAACAAACTGACCCTCTACATCAGGAAAGAAACCTATAACCCGGAAAGAAAACATAAAACTGGACTATTATGCTTTTCAGTGACAGCTAAGGCAGCTGAGGAATCTGTAGTCTTCCATTATACGAGTTCCTTTTGAACTAAGTATCGCTCACACCTGCCATTACTTTGTGAAGCAATCATGTGGATCCAGCGTGCTTGCCGATGGCCGCCTAGCAGATTTGATACGGAGGGTTGCAACCTTTGGTATGGTGCTAATGAAGCTCGACGTCCGTCAGGTGCAAGCAATCATTACTACTGTTGCTTATGCTTACTCACTTTCTAATTTTCCTCTTCATATTCATGTCTTTAAGAGAGAAAAAACATAGGTGAACTCTTTTATTACTGCAGGAATCTGGTCGACACACGGAAGCACTTGATGCCGTCACGACTTACCTGGATCTTGGTGTTTATAGCGAGTGGGATGAAGAAAAGAAGTTGGATTTCTTGACTAGAGAGCTGAAAGGGAAACGTCCTCTAGTCCCCCAAAACATAGAGGTTGGCATCCATGCGTAAACCAACATTTCCATTCTTGGAGAATTTCTTTTGGTTAATAGCTATCTCATTTTTCAAGTTATTTGGCGTTATATTTTTTCTTCTATGAATGCTTCCTTGAGTTCCATATTCTTTAAAAGAAAACGGGCGGAAATTCTTCTTTAACTCACATTTGCATTTGTTTACCTTTGTTCAGGTTGCTGCTGATGTAAAAGAGGTTCTCGACACCTTCCGAGTTGCTGCCGAATTAGGAAGTGACTCTCTTGGAGCATATGTGATCTCAATGGCCTCGAATGTATGAAGAGACACCATTTCTAGGATGCCGTAGAAGAGAAATTTTGCTCTATTTAATTATGCATATCCTGCCATTGAGATTTCTGACTCATCCTGGTCTGCATATACCTAGCCCGCAAAAGGGACCCTGCCCATGGGCCGTTTCACAGCCCAAACCCACCCTCGACCCACTTTAGGCGAAACAAATGTTAATTCAGCCCCGTCCCCCGTCCTTATTGGGCTCAGCCCTTTCTTAATCTTCCATGGCATTACTGGTGCTTTACAAATGAGACTTTTGTTACACGCACAGCAGTTAGAGGCGTTCAATTATGTCATTTTACTTGCCGTTTTTGTATGTAACAGTGGTTGCACTCTTATTCCAGGCAAGTGATGTCCTAGCAGTTGAGCTGTTGCAGAAAGATGCCAGACTTAGGGTTAGCGGGGACCTAGGAAGGCCATGTCCTGGTGGAACGTAAGCATCTGTTTTCTGAATTGATTGCTCTACGGTTTTGTACAGTAGTGATGCAAATGTTCACTTGCTGACCATCATTTTAATATCAACTGTTGTGCTCAACTTCTTGTTCAGTATGATTGATGGAAGGAACAAATTTCAGTTCTAACTTGACATAGCCCAATCTAAGAACAGAAGAATCACCTGTTGTGGCTACGCCACATATTATTGGGAATCTGATATCGATGACTCTTTTATGACTTGACATACAGTTCAAGGAATTTGCATACAGACTCCGAATCTATAATCTGCTAGATTGGAATGTTCTTAGCAGGCAACAACTCTGATTTTTGACTTGGCGCTTTTTCAAGATTCATATGAGAACTTCACTATGATAACAGATTATGCCTGAATTGTTTTTTGGTACATAATCTTCTAAAACTATGCGTTGGCCGATTATCTGCAACTAATCTTTGGTGAACAGGTTAAGAGTTGTTCCCTTGTTTGAGACCGTGAAAGATTTGCGAGAAGCGGGCTCAGCGATCAGGAAGCTACTGTCCATTGATTGGTACAGAGAGCATATCATCAAGAACCACAACGGGCACCAAGAGGTACAGAAAGAAGATTGGAATGTTCTTAGCATATGCCGTTACTTAAGCGGCAAGGACTCTGATTTTAGTCTGAAATGAAACTGTGAGAGGGTTTGTTCACTGTCTCATCAGGTCATGGTGGGCTACTCGGACTCTGGCAAGGACGCCGGTCGCTTCACGGCAGCATGGGAGCTGTACAAGGCTCAGGAAGACGTGGTCGCCGCGTGCAACGAGTTCGGGATCAAGGTGACTCTCTTCCACGGCCGCGGCGGCAGCATCGGCCGCGGCGGCGGTCCGACGTACCTGGCCATCCAGTCCCAGCCACCTGGGTCGGTAATGGGCACCCTGCGATCGACGGAGCAGGGGGAGATGGTACAGGCTAAGTTCGGGCTCCCGCAAACCGCCGTGCGGCAGCTGGAGATCTACACGACGGCGGTGCTGCTGGCGACGCTGCGGCCGCCGCAGCCGCCGCGCGACGCGAACTGGCGGCACGTGATGGAGGAGATCTCCCGCGTGAGCTGCGCGCACTACCGGCGCACGGTGTACGAGGACCCGGAGTTCATCACCTACTTCCAGGAGGCAACGCCGCAGGCGGAGCTGGGGTACCTGAACATCGGGAGCCGGCCGGCGAAGCGGAAGCCGGCGGGGGGCATCTCGAGCCTGCGCGCGATCCCGTGGGTGTTCGCGTGGACGCAGACGCGGCTGGTGCTGCCGGCGTGGCTGGGCGTGGGGACGGGGCTGCAGGACGCGCTGGACCGCGGCCACGGCGCGGAGCTGAGCGCCATGTACGCGGAGTGGCCCTTCTTCCAGAGCACGGTGGACCTGATCGAGATGGTGGTGGCCAAGGCGGACGCGCCCATCGCGGCGCACTACGAGGAGATGCTGGTGCCGGAGGGGAGCCGGCGCGCGGTGGGCGCCGAGCTGCGGCGGGAGCTGGCGCGCACGGAGCGGTGCGTGCTGGCCGTGAGCGGGCACAGCAAGCTGTCTGCGCACAACCGGAGCCTGCGCCGGCTGATCGAGAGCCGGCTGGCCTACCTCAACCCCATGAACATGCTGCAGGTGGAGGTGCTGCGCAGGCTCCGCCGCGACGATGACAACCGCAAGCTCCGCGACGCGCTGCTCATCACCATCAACGGCATCGCCGCCGGGATGCGAAACACCGGCTGAGCAACCAAGCCTAGTACTGCAGCATGAGGACTTGTTTGATAATCCTTCTCCTTCCCGGATTGAGATTTTGAACTCTTCACTCAAACGGAGGTATCTTTTTTATTCTTTTTGACAAATTGTTGAAATGAACAGCAAGCAAACTAGTTACCTGGCATTCAACTTCACTCAAATTGGCACGAAGGAATCATCAGCTATTCTTCAAATGCCGCGTGATACTTCCTGACTTTGTTGAGATGATTAGATGAACAGCGAGCAAACTAGTTACCTGGCATTCATCTTCACTCGAATTGGCACGATGGAATCATCAGCAGTTCTTTCTTCAATAAAAAAAACCATACCTGACATCCTTAAAAAAAGAACGGATGTATGGTGCCTAAGAATGTTTCAGAACAATCCATTGTCTGCTAAAAATTTTAAGCAGTGAGCATGACTAGTACTCTCACCGTTTCCAAAAAAATTGACATTTTTTATTTTATTTTTGGATTAGAATTTTTGAATTAAAAGGTGATAAATTTTGGGCACGAAGTAAATTAAAATGTGACTTGGAATCAACGAGACGAAAATGACGGAGAATTATGAGATGCATCACGAACCGGGCAGTCCATAAAAGGAGAAATTCCTTTTGAGCTGGATAGTGCTGGTGGAGTGAAGACCAAGCGAGCAGTGAGCCGTGACATGTCACCTTACCTTCACCAAATTGGAGAGAGAACCTAACAAACACGTTTAGCCAGCTACGTCTCGGTAACCTGAGCTGGAAACACGCCTGCCACAAGTTAAATCTGGCCGGTGCGTGCGCTGCGAGAAGAACACATTTCGAATTATGGAAAGCAAGCGACTTATTAACGAGTTGGAGGTGGTGGAACAGCTACTGGTGCTTGGTCTCTGGTCGCTGTCCCCTCCCATTCGCTGAGATCTGCTACACGCACTATACTGCTATCTATCTAAGAATATATATATATATATATATATATATATATATATATATATATATATATATATATATATATATATATATATATATAAGCGTTTTCGATTTTGGTCAAAGTTGAATAGTTTTAACTTTGTTCGTAAAAAATCATAACAGTTCATCAATTACAAATGATTTTTATTAGACTCATCTTAAAATAAATTGTCAAAATAAATATCTCATTATTTTTAAATTGGTTTACTCTCTCCTTCCCATATTACTTGTCGGACAAATTTATTAGTTCAATTTGAATTAAAAATCTTGTCCTAATGACAAGTAATGTGAGAATGAGGAAGTATATAATATTAGTCACTGTTAAAAGATTTACTTGCCGAAGGAGAGAGCAGTGATACAAGGCTGTATTAGGTACGCACCAGCTATATGCCTGAACACTTGCATTTCCACGAAGCAAAGTTGTAACACCCATAATTTTTGAACAAAAGTGCTCAAAACCCTTGATCATGAGTGTATGCATTTTTGGGTGAATTTTAGCAATTCAAACGTGTAGCAAACGTTCAAAATTGAATTTGAATTCAAATCAAAAGAAAAGAATCGAAAAAGAAAAAGAAAAAGGTTTAAATCCCTCCCTGGGCCGATTTTCCCCTTCTGGCCCATTTCCCCTCTTCTCTCCCTGCGGCCCAGCCGAGCCTCCCCTCTCTCCCTCTCTCTGCCGGGCGGGGCCCATCTGTCGGCGCTCTCTCCCACCTCCTTCTCTTCCCGCGCCGCGAACGCAACTGTCGCCACCCCCGCGCCCACGTTCTGCGCCGCGCCCACGATCTTCCCCCACCTCGGAACCGCGCCGATCGTCGAACCCCCGAGTGCGCTACACAACCGTCGACCTCGCTGCGCCTATAAACCACCCGCTCCCCCCAATTTCCCTCCTCTTCCGAGCTCCCAAACCCTAGCCGCCACTGCTTCCGGTAAGTCGTCGACGTTCCCGCTGTTTCCAAAGCAATCCCGTCGCCGATCCTTGCCTAACGCGATCGCCATTCTGCCAGACACGCGCTAGACGTACTCGCTCGGGGAGATCACCTTCGCACCGTCAAGTTCATCGATCGCCGGTGAGTGTTCGCCGCCGTTCCTCGAAGCACCACTTATCTAGCCGTCGCACGCACTGTCTAATCGGTCCATATCGTGTGTGACGTCGCCCTCAGGCTGCCGGACTCCTTCCTCGGTCGGAATTGAGGCTGCATCATCGACTTCGCCGGTCACCGACGAGCTCACCCGCCTCCGACCGTCGCCGACGCCCTCTGCTCTTCCCCGAGTCCGATCAGCACCTCCAGTGAGTTCACCTTGCCTCCCCATTCGATTCTACGTGATCAGATTCTAGAATTAGGGCTTATTTCGCGAGATTTGGTAATCTCCGGCGAGCCCACCGCCGTCGGCCGTCGGGCGCCGCCGCACACCGCGCTGGCACCGGTTAGAGCCGACGTGGGTTGATCTGGGCCGTTGCCTCGTGCCCAACGGCCACGATTAGAAGGGTCCATACCCCTTCGTTTCATTAAATCCGAGCCATCCGATTGAAATCCAACGGCCCGAATTCAAAAGCTCATTTTCCCGCCTTCGGTTTACACCCAGCCCCCTGGAATCTCATTAGCTACCCCCTGGACTCTTCTGCAATTAGGATCTAGCCCCTGGAAATTGCAGACTAGCCCCTGGATCCCTAAAAATGGTTTTTAATCATTTAATTAAGCATTCTAACCCCTGTAATTTTGTAGATTCATGTAAATAGTCCCTGTGCAGTATAGTAAATTATTTATATAGCCACTGGACTTTTATTTAATTACTGAATAGGGTTTTTAATTGTATTTTGAGGTGTAGAAATTAGATAAAAATGGTAAATAAGTGTAGGAATGCTATGAAAAATGTTTATAAATTATTTTATGCTGTGAATTAATTGTAGGGTTCAGATAAAATATATTTGGTCCCTGGATTAATTATTAAAAATGTTTTAAAATACATTTTGGCTATAGAAAATTCAATAAAAATGGTTTTAGGCTATAATAAAATCCCAAAATTGTAGGAAAATTATGAAATGCATATTTTGACCATGTTAAGTGATAAATACCTCGTAGGGACGCATTAGTGTAGGATTTTGTGCCTATGTGTGTGTATGCATTGTTTTGCGTGCCTTTACTTATTTAGCTTTATTGTATTCTTGCCATTGCTTGGGCATATATCTAGAGTCGTTCTACGACCCTAACCTCAATTTCCAAGACCAAGACTTCGTCAATTCTCAAGTCTCCAACGAAGGCAAGTGCCCTTGACCATCTTGTACCTATTTTAGGGATTTTAGCTAGTTGCATGCTAATTAAATGAATATCCTACTTCATGTTTACATGCCCTGTTCCTTACTATTCCTTGTTACCTGAAATGGGTTGGGAAGTAGATAGGCTTATTAATGCTTAGCCATGCTTAGATACTTGGGTTTGGGATTTCATACAATGTTCTATGCTCAACTTTATGATGACTTTAATTTGGTGATGAATATGCATAATGTTAGTGGATAGGAATCTGGTGGTTGGTTAGTTTTGGTATGGTGCATTTTGCACGAGACCCGGGATTGGGGTTTGTCACCACCGGATTCTAAGGACCGGTTTATGGAGGAAGCCACTAAGCTTTATAGTACCACCACGAGACTGAGATGGGGCAGCTTGGTCAATTAATTAGGTTTCTCCCGATGAACTGCTAGTGGTTGGATGGTGCGGGGAATGAGTCGGGTGATCCGCTCTTGGAACCGCAAGGCTCAAGAGGGGGCTCTGGGGCGGAGGGTTACTCCGAGAATCCCCAGTGGTGGAAACCTTAGAGGGCTAGCACTAGTCGGGAGTACCTTTGTAAAGACCATGTTGTGATCTCCTGGCCTCACACCAAAGGAAGTGTGTAATGTGGTTAGCTACCACGGGCAATCAGGGAGGTTCACTTAGTCCACCTGGCAACAGGGGATGAAATCACTGCTTGTGGGGAAAGGGTACACTCTCTGCAGAGATTTGGTAAAACTGTCATGACAGCCGTGCTCACGGACAAGAGCGGCTTGGGGCCAGTTCATAATTAGTCTATGGTTGGGAATTGATGGTTTATCATGGTTCAAGTACTTTCATTATCATTAATCATGTGTTGATTATTTATTGAATTATAATATTGATAATTGAAAGCTAAGGATAGGTTCTAAGCATAGTGCTAAGCCATATTTGGCCTTTCCTTGCTCTAGCCAATCATGTCATTCTCTTCCCGCACTTGCTGAGTACTCTATGTACTCAAGCGTTTAATTCTCCTTTAGAGTATGAAGAAGAAGAAGCTGCACCGGAGGACTTCTACGTCAACCCGGAGGACTTGGTCTAGGCTGGCGACCTCACGCGCAACAGCTGCCTGTGGAGACGAAGCCCACTTATCTATCTTGCTTTCTGTAGTGTTGAACTGTGTGGTGTTGTAAATATTTGTGGAGTGTATTTGTAGACCTTCGGGTCGTTCTGTAAGACTATTTATGTATTTCGAACATGGCAATGTATTGGTATTTCACTTTCGTCAACGCATGTACGATTCAACTGATCCTGGCGTACATGTGGTTAGCGTCTGTTCATCTTTACGATGACCGGGCGTGACAAAGTGGTATCAGAGCCGTGTTGCCCGTAGGACGCAAGCCTAGTTAGAAATGGCCGAAAGTTAAGGACTATACTATTTTCATATGAAATAGTATTTCCCAAAACTTTGTACTCTCCATCTCAACCCTTGTGCTTCTTACCTTACTTTGCTTATTGTTTTTATTCTAAATTGATTTATTAATTATTAATCTCACTCTCTTCTTTTCAAATGTTTGTAGATGGCGCGGACCAAGCAGACGGCCCGTAAGTCGACTGGAGGTCGTGTCCCTCAGCACGCCCTAGCCAGTCGCTCCGCACCTTACACACCCCGGAGGGAGACGACGTTGCTCTCCAACGGGAGTGCTGCTTCAAGGATGCGTGTCCGTCTTCGTTCTCTTCTTCGAGCTGCGGGGTACCGTGAGTACCGTGTCCGCTTAGTCTACCACACCACTAGGGTCTTTGCACCCTATACTGGTGAGCTGGAGTGGGCTTCTCAGCTGGCCGTCTACTACGACTCGGAGTTGCTGCACTCGCACTTCTCTCCGGCCTGGAGGAGCTCCCAGCGTGCAGCTGAGGAGGACGCCACGTGGGAGGCGACCACCTACTGGAGCCACGCCCACAGGTTCCTTCTTGGGTGCACGGAGCACGCGTACACCCCTCAGCGCCCTAGTGGCACAGCCGCCTTCACTGGACGTGACGTCGAGGGACGCTTGACTCACCCCCAGTGCGAGAGGCTGGTGGACGACGTTGTGGAGTTGTCTTCCCGACTCCAGCGTTGTCAGCAGGAGCTGCAAGACAGCAGGGACCTGGTCGACCGCTACGAGCGACTTCGACGGCGCTACACGAGGATCACTGGAGTTGATCCTAACTCTCCGCAGTACGCTTCAGACGTGGAGCCTTGGGACCCGAACTCTCCGGATCGCCGCATGAACTCCCCCGAGAACTCAAGAGAAGACTCAGAAGAAGAAGACCCGGAGATGGAGGTTGAGGAGGACTCCGACGAGTAGGAGTGGACTCGTTTCCCCGCTGGACGACTCAGGACAGTTATCCTTAGTTTGTAGGAGCGTGTAGCTACGCCCTCCCTAGTCTTGAGTTGTACCCTTTTATGTTGTCATGCTAGTAGTTGCTTTATGTTGTGTGTGTTGGTTGCGACATGAGTTGTGGAATGCTTCGGCATCCTGTCCACATCCGTGTCTTTAGTCTTGTTTATGTGTCGTGTGAGTGGTGGAATGCTTAGGCATCTTGTCCACCTCCACACTAGTTGATTAATGGACTTGCTTTATGTCTATTACCCTTGATGCATATAGTTGGGACCGTGTTACCCTAGCATATCCTTTCTCATCTCATCTATTATTCTAAAACCTCAATAAACTTCTCTATCACAGATGGCTGGACGAGGTAGAGGTAGAGGCCGTGGTCGTGGTAACCCACCTCTGGATGAAGGACTTGGAGGTGTCCCTGGATGGAATGCAAGGGGTGCTCGAGGAGCCCCAGCATCTCAACAAATGCAACAGATGATGGCTCTTCAGACCCAGTTGCTTAACAACCTCACCCAAATTGTCACCAACCTGCAACAAGCCCCACCCCCACCACCACCGAACTACAACCTTCCGCCACCACCACCTTTTCCACCTAGGTCCTTCCTAAGGGACTTCCTGAACACCCATCCACCCACTTTCGCCACCGTTACTGAACCCATGGACGCCGATGATTGGCTCCGTACCATTGATAGCAAGCTGAGGCTCATCCACTGTGAAGGAAGGGAGAAAGTGCTACTAGCCTCTCATCAACTTCAAGGACCAGCAGCTGACTGGTGGACCGCCTTCACCGAAGCCCACCGGGACCCAGAAAATATTACATGGGAAGAATTCCGCACCAACTTCCGCAATCACTTCGTACCTGAAGGAGAGATACAAGCCAGGCGTGAAGAGTTCCTGATGCTAAAGCAAGGCCGCATGACTGTGAGGGCCTACCTGAATGCCTTCACCCAGCTATCCCGCTATGCCCCAACAGATGTGGATACCGACGCCAAGAAACAATTCCGCTTCAAGAATGGGCTGGACAAAGAGTTAAAGTTTGCTATGTCTTCCAGCGACTACGGTGACTTCCAGAAGTTAGTGGACAAAGCCTTTGAAGTGGAAAGGACTAAGAAGGAACTGGAAGATGACGAAAGAAAGAGGAAGTTGACTTTAGCAGCACATGCCTCTAGCAGCAATGTACGCCCTCGTCTCAACCCTCCACCTACAACTCATATGACTCGTCCCATGAACTACTCGGGACAAAGGTACCCCAACTCCAACTACAGGCCACCCACCCCTTACAACCAGCCAATGCGCCAGCAGCAGCAGCAGCAGCAGCCACCACGCCAGCCAATGCAACCCCCACGCCAGCAGATGCAGCCACCCCGCCCTTCAGCCCCAGCTAACCGTCCAAGTGGCCAACCCCCAAGAAACCAGTCAGGAGGCAACAAGGGCCCAAATAATGCTGCAGGAGTACAATGCTACAAGTGCGGAGAATGGGGACACTATGCCAGCAGTTGTCCAAAGAAGCAGCAGAACCCAACTGGCCGTGTCAACCATGTGACTCTGGAGCAAGCACAGGAAGCACCTGATGTGGTGATCGGTACGTTCTCTGTCAACTCCCACCCTGCCACCATATTGTTTGATTCGGGTGCTACACATTCATTCATATCCAAGGATTTCATAAAGAAGCATGACATGGTAGTTACATTCTTGAATGGGCCATTATTGATAAACTCTCCTGGAGGAGAGATGGTGGCAAGGCATCTATGCCGAAAAGTGAGTATAAACATAAGGGGGGTAGTCTTTTGGGCCAACCTAATAGTGTTGGACTCACAAGGATTAGATATCATCCTGGGAATGGACTGGTTGACAAAGAATCAAGGGGTAATTCATTGTGCAACTAGAACAGTCTGCTTAACACACCCAGATGGCACCACAGTGGAATTCAAGCCAGATCAGACACAAGAAGCAATAATACAACTCAATCATCTTGAGAGTACCAAAGACATCAGGGTTGTGAAAGAATTTCCGGATGTATTCCCAGATGACTTGCCAGGTATGCCCCCTGATCGAGAGATTGAATTTATCATTGAATTAGTACCTGGAACGGCCCCAATATATAAAAGGCCGTATAGAATGGATGCTAAACAACTAGCTGAACTAAAGGATCATATTGAGGAGTTATTGGCAAAAGGATATATTCGCCCTAGCTCATCGCCTTGGGGAGCACCAGTTATATTTGTACCTAAGAAGGATGGAACTCAAAGGTTGTGTGTAGACTACCGTGCTCTAAATGAGGTAACAATCAAGAATAAATACCCACTACCAAGGATTGAAGATTTATTTGATCAGTTAAGAGGAGCATGTGTGTTTTCCAAGATTGATCTTCGTTCGGGCTACCATCAACTGAAGATTAGACCGTCGGATATTCCCAAGACAGCATTTGTCTCTCGGTATGGATTGTATGAGTATACAGTCATGTCATTTGGATTGACCAATGCTCCGGCGTATTTTATGTATCTTATGAACAAGGTTTTCATGGAGTACTTGGACAAGTTCGTAGTGGTATTCATCGATGACATACTTATCTACTCCAAGACGGAAGAGGAGCATGAGGAGCACCTCAGGATGGCCTTACAGAAGCTTCGCCAACATCAACTGTATGCCAAACTTAGTAAGTGTGAGTTCTGGCTAAAGGAGGTATCATTTTTGGGACATGTCATATCCGAAGGAGGTATAGCAGTGGATCCAGGCAAAGTGGCCGATGTCCTTAAGTGGGAAACACCTGAGAGTGTACATGACATACGGAGATTCTTAGGTATGGCTGGTTATTACCGTCGATTCATCGAGGGATTTTCAAAGATCTCTCGACCACTAACCAAGTTGCTTGAGAAAGGAGTTGCTTTCAAATGGACCCCCGAATGTGAAGTGAGCTTCGCCGAATTGAAGAAGAGGTTGACCAGTGCGCCGGTATTGGTGATGCCTGATATGCAGAAGGAGTTTGTGGTCTATTGTGATGCATCTGGTCATGGTTTAGGATGTGTCTTAATGCAAGGAGGACATGTTGTGGCCTATGCTTCAAGACAGCTTCGGAAACATGAGAGGAATTATCCAACACATGACTTAGAATTGGCAGCTGTTGTTCATGCTTTGAAGATATGGAGACACTACTTGATGGGAAAAAGGACGGAGATATATACAGATCACAAGAGCTTGAAGTATATATTTACACAGCCGGATCTTAACCTCAGGCAACGTCGTTGGTTGGAATTAATCAATGATTTTGATGTGGGAATCAACTACCATCCAGGCAAGGCTAATGTGGTCGCTGATGCTCTAAGCAGAAAAGGACAAAGCAATAACTTGTCAGTACAAGCTCTTCAACCCCAGCTATGTGAAGAGTTTGCAAGGTTAAATCTATGTCTAGTGTCTAGCACTGAAGCAGTTGCTATGGAAGTGGACTCAACCCTTGAGCGTGACATACGAGAAGGGCAGAAGAATGATGAGAAGGTCAAGGAGATCAAACAGTTGATGAAGAAAGGGAAAGCTCCGAACTTTAGAGAGGATGAACAAGGAACCTTATGGCTTGGAAAGCGGATTTGTGTTCCAGATGTCAAGGAGATTAAAGAGTTGATACTAAGAGAAGCTCATGACTCATCATACTCCATTCATCCCGGAAGCACAAAAATGTATCAAGACCTTAAAGATCGATATTGGTGGCATGGAATGAAACGGGATGTAGCCGAATATGTGGCTATATGTGATACTTGTCAGTTAATTAAAGCGGAACACCAAAGACCAGCAGGATTATTACAACCAATCAAGGTGCCAGAATGGAAGTGGGAAGAGATTAGTATGGATTTCATAGTGGGACTACCAAGAACACAGTCTGGATATGATTCTATATGGGTTATTGTAGACCGTCTAACTAAAGTGGCTCACTTTATTCCTGTGAAAGAGACCTACAATGGCCCCAAGTTGGCGGAACTGTACATCTCCAGGATTGTATGCTTACATGGAGTTCCTAAGAAGATCATCTCAGACAGAGGCACTCAATTCACCTCAAGATTCTGGCAGAAGTTACATGAATCAATGGATACCTGTCTAAATTTCAGTTCGGCGTATCATCCTCAAACTGATGGTCAGACAGAACGCACCAACCAGATATTAGAAGACATGTTGAGAGCGTGTGCTTTAAAGAATAGCAAGAGTTGGGACAAGAATCTGCCATATGCCGAATTTTCTTACAACAACAGTTATCAAGCCAGTTTGAAGATGTCACCTTTTGAAGCATTGTATGGGCGAAAATGTAGGACCCCGTTGTTTTGGAATCAAACTGGAGAAAGTCAAGTCTTTGGGCCTGATGTGTTACAAGAGGCTGAAAGACAAGTACAAGAAATTCGGAAGAATCTAAAGGCAGCTCAAACAAGACAGAAGAGTTACGCGGATACTCGAAGACGTGATCTCACATTTGAAGTTGGTGACTATGTGTACTTGAAGGTGTCACCTGTGAGAGGCTTGAGAAGATTCAAAGTAAGAGGCAAGTTGTCACCCCGTTACATTGGTCCGTTCAAGATACTCGAAAGACGTGGTGAAGTGGCTTATCAGCTTGAGCTTCCGCCACACCTGTCAGACGTACACAACGTTTTCCATGTGTCGCAGCTTAAGAAGTGCCTAAGGGTGCCTGAAGAGCAATTGCCTATGGAAGCAGTGGATGTGCAGGAAGATTTGTCCTATGTGGAGCAGCCTGTCAAGATACTTGAGACACTTGAAAAGATCACAAGAAACAAAGTCATTCGCATGTGTAAAGTGCAATGGAAGCATCATTCGGAGGCAGAAGCAACATGGGAAAGAGAAGAAACTCTCAAGGCGGATTTCCCTCATCTATTCTCTTAGGACGTCCGAATCTCGAGGGCGAGATTCCTTTTAAGGGGGGTAGAGTTGTAACACCCATAATTTTTGAACAAAAGTGCTCAAAACCCTTGATCATGAGTGTATGCATTTTTGGGTGAATTTTAGCAATTCAAACGTGTAGCAAACGTTCAAAATTGAATTTGAATTCAAATCAAAAGAAAAGAATCGAAAAAGAAAAAGAAAAAGGTTTAAATCCCTCCCTGGGCCGATTTTCCCCTTCTGGCCCATTTCCCCTCTTCTCTCCCTGCGGCCCAGCCGAGCCTCCCCTCTCTCCCTCTCTCTGCCGGGCGGGGCCCATCTGTCGGCGCTCTCTCCCACCTCCTTCTCTTCCCGCGCCGCGAACGCAACTGTCGCCACCCCCGCGCCCACGTTCTGCGCCGCGCCCACGATCTTCCCCCACCTCGGAACCGCGCCGATCGTCGAACCCCCGAGTGCGCTACACAACCGTCGACCTCGCTGCGCCTATAAACCACCCGCTCCCCCCAATTTCCCTCCTCTTCCGAGCTCCCAAACCCTAGCCGCCACTGCTTCCGGTAAGTCGTCGACGTTCCCGCTGTTTCCAAAGCAATCCCGTCGCCGATCCTTGCCTAACGCGATCGCCATTCTGCCAGACACGCGCTAGACGTACTCGCTCGGGGAGATCACCTTCGCACCGTCAAGTTCATCGATCGCCGGTGAGTGTTCGCCGCCGTTCCTCGAAGCACCACTTATCTAGCCGTCGCACGCACTGTCTAATCGGTCCATATCGTGTGTGACGTCGCCCTCAGGCTGCCGGACTCCTTCCTCGGTCGGAATTGAGGCTGCATCATCGACTTCGCCGGTCACCGACGAGCTCACCCGCCTCCGACCGTCGCCGACGCCCTCTGCTCTTCCCCGAGTCCGATCAGCACCTCCAGTGAGTTCACCTTGCCTCCCCATTCGATTCTACGTGATCAGATTCTAGAATTAGGGCTTATTTCGCGAGATTTGGTAATCTCCGGCGAGCCCACCGCCGTCGGCCGTCGGGCGCCGCCGCACACCGCGCTGGCACCGGTTAGAGCCGACGTGGGTTGATCTGGGCCGTTGCCTCGTGCCCAACGGCCACGATTAGAAGGGTCCATACCCCTTCGTTTCATTAAATCCGAGCCATCCGATTGAAATCCAACGGCCCGAATTCAAAAGCTCATTTTCCCACCTTCGGTTTACACCCAGCCCCCTGGAATCTCATTAGCTACCCCCTGGACTCTTCTGCAATTAGGATCTAGCCCCTGGAAATTGCAGACTAGCCCCTGGATCCCTAAAAATGGTTTTTAATCATTTAATTAAGCATTCTAACCCCTGTAATTTTGTAGATTCATGTAAATAGTCCCTGTGCAGTATAGTAAATTATTTATATAGCCCCTGGACTTTTATTTAATTACTGAATAGGGTTTTTAATTGTATTTTGAGGTGTAGAAATTAGATAAAAATGGTAAATAAGTGTAGGAATGCTATGAAAAATGTTTATAAATTATTTTATGCTGTGAATTAATTGTAGGGTTCAGATAAAATATATTTGGTCCCTGGATTAATTATTAAAAATGTTTTAAAATACATTTTGGCTATAGAAAATTCAATAAAAATGGTTTTAGGCTATAATAAAATCCCAAAATTGTAGGAAAATTATGAAATGCATATTTTGACCATGTTAAGTGATAAATACCTCGTAGGGACGCATTAGTGTAGGATTTTGTGCCTATGTGTGTGTATGCATTGTTTTGCGTGCCTTTACTTATTTAGCTTTATTGTATTCTTGCCATTGCTTGGGCATATATCTAGAGTCGTTCTACGACCCTAACCTCAATTTCCAAGACCAAGACTTCGTCAATTCTCAAGTCTCCAACGAAGGCAAGTGCCCTTGACCATCTTGTACCTATTTTAGGGATTTTAGCTAGTTGCATGCTAATTAAATGAATATCCTACTTCATGTTTACATGCCCTGTTCCTTACTATTCCTTGTTACCTGAAATGGGTTGGGAAGTAAATAGGCTTATTAATGCTTAGCCATGCTTAGATACTTGGGTTTGGGATTTCATACAATGTTCTATGCTCAACTTTATGATGACTTTAATTTGGTGATGAATATGCATAATGTTAGTGGATAGGAATCTGGTGGTTGGTTAGTTTTGGTATGGTGCATTTTGCACGAGACCCGGGATTGGGGTTTGTCACCACCGGATTCTAAGGACCGGTTTATGGAGGAAGCCACTAAGCTTTATAGTACCACCACGAGACTGAGATGGGGCAGCTTGGTCAATTAATTAGGTTTCTCCCGATGAACTGCTAGTGGTTGGATGGTGCGGGGAATGAGTCGGGTGATCCGCTCTTGGAACCGCAAGGCTCAAGAGGGGGCTCTGGGGCGGAGGGTTACTCCGAGAATCCCCAGTGGTGGAAACCTTAGAGGGCTAGCACTAGTCGGGAGTACCTTTGTAAAGACCATGTTGTGATCTCCTGGCCTCACACCAAAGGAAGTGTGTAATGTGGTTAGCTACCACGGGCAATCAGGGAGGTTCACTTAGTCCACCTGGCAACAGGGGATGAAATCACTGCTTGTGGGGAAAGGGTACACTCTCTGCAGAGATTTGGTAAAACTGTCATGACAGCCGTGCTCACGGACAAGAGCGGCTTGGGGCCAGTTCATAATTAGTCTATGGTTGGGAATTGATGGTTTATCATGGTTCAAGTACTTTCATTATCATTAATCATGTGTTGATTATTTATTGAATTATAATATTGATAATTGAAAGCTAAGGATAGGTTCTAAGCATAGTGCTAAGCCATATTTGGCATTTCCTTGCTCTAGCCAATCATGTCATTCTCTTCCCGCACTTGCTGAGTACTCTATGTACTCAAGCGTTTAATTCTCCTTTAGAGTATGAAGAAGAAGAAGCTGCACCGGAGGACTTCTACGTCAACCCGGAGGACTTGGTCTAGGCTGGCGACCTCACGCGCAACAGCTGCCTGTGGAGACGAAGCCCACTTATCTATCTTGCTTTCTGTAGTGTTGAACTGTGTGGTGTTGTAAATATTTGTGGAGTGTATTTGTAGACCTTCGGGTCGTTCTGTAAGACTATTTATGTATTTCGAACATGGCAATGTATTGGTATTTCACTTTCGTCAACGCATGTACGATTCAACTGATCCTGGCGTACATGTGGTTAGCGTCTGTTCATCTTTACGATGACCGGGCGTGACAAAAGTCATCACCAAAACACAAAAAGGCGATTTGTGTCCTTTGTTGTCTCTGTGATGATAAGCTAGTTTTTTTGCATACTTAAAGGTTGCAAACCCTTAAAAAACAGAAACAATTTTTTGGATCTTTTCTTACAAGAAAAGCAACGAAAAACAGAGCTTTTATTTGCCTGTTTAGATTGGT
Organism: Tuctoria greenei; assembly: GCA_036927565.1. Taxonomy (NCBI): domain Eukaryota; kingdom Viridiplantae; phylum Streptophyta; class Magnoliopsida; order Poales; family Poaceae; genus Tuctoria; species Tuctoria greenei. Next base: position 230,698,745 of record JAYESD010000003.1, read on the forward strand.
TTGGTTTAACAGCAGCGTGCACACATGGGCACAGGGCCGTTGCGGCGTCGCCTTCCGCGTCGCGCTGCGCGCTCACCCGACTCCCTTCGCGCCCAAGTTAGTACCCCATGCCATTGCCATGCCACCCGACGCGACGCGACGCCACGCTGCACCATACACGCGCGCGAGCGCGCTATATACCCGAGTCCGTGCGTGATCGGCTACCTAAGCAGCTTCACCCCGTGTGACTCGCAGATTGATATTGGCACATCGGCATCGGCCGGCACGGCGAGGCAGGACACCTCCAGCGGCGGCAACAACATTATGGCAGCGCCGCACCGGCAGTGGCGCCGCGTCGCGGCGCTCGTCGCGCTCCTTGCGGTCCACCTCGGCGCCGCCGTGGCGCAGTCCCCGGCGCCGGCTGCACCGACGACCCCGGCCACGCTCGCTCCCACCGCCACCCCAGCTACGCCGTCAAATGCACCGCCGACACCGGCGACGCCAACAAACGCTCCTCCGACCCCGGCGACGACGCCATCAAGTGCACCGCCGACGACGCCGACGACGCCAACGACCCCCGCGACGCCCGCTCCCACTGCCACCCCTGCCGGGCCTGCAGCAACGGCGCCGCCGGCCCCAGCGACGCCCGCTCCCACCGCCACCACCACCCCTGTCGCTCCAGCAAAGGCGCCACCGGCCCCGGCGACGCCGGCGCCCACCGCCGCACCCGTCGCGCCATCAAAGGCACCGCCTGCTGCTCCCGCGGTCGCGCCATCAAAGGCACCGCCAGCAGCTCCCGCGGTCGCGCCAGCCAAGTCCCCGCCGGTGACGCCTCCTCCCGCTAAGCTTCCACCTCCCGCGGCACTTCCACCGGCGACGCTCCCGCCCGCGACGACTCCCCCGGCCGAAGCGCCAGCAGCGACGACGCCCCCGCCAGTGGCCGAAGCGCCCGCGGTGCTGCCGCCCGCGGAGGCGCCGTCCAAGGGCAAGAACAAGCACAAGCGGAAGAAGCAGCAGCATGGCAAGAAGGAGGCGCCCGCTGAAGCGCCGCAGCCGCTGAGCCCGCCGGCGCCGGCCGCGCCCACGCCCGCAGACCAGGAGGACGTGTCCGGCCCAGCACCGTCAGCGTCGGATCTGGTAATGCGCAAATCACAATCCAAAAGTTCCCTCCTTTTTTTTTTGCGAATATCAAAACGCCATGCATCCCGTTTTTACTACGAACTACCACGAAGAATATTGATGGAAAATGATTTTGCTTTCCTGGTGCAGAGTGCGAGCAGCCGGCGGCAATACCAGCACTGGGGCGTCGTCGTCCTGCAGACCTTCATGGTTGCGCTCTTGCTACCGCTAGCGTGGTGAATCACAGAGAGAGATCCACCATATATCCATGTACTACCAGCTTATGATTTAATTATTTTACCCTGTTGCTATTCTTCTTGCTGTACCATCATAGATGGGTGAGATTATCTGCAGGGTTTGTTATAGGAACCATTGGTTTGTGGCGTGCGATAATTTTTGACATGTTTTTTGTTGTACTTTTTTTCCATTTATTTTGGAATAAAGATGAACATTTCTTCAGAGAACATACTGAAATTCATCTAGTAGGAATGAACATAGGTTACAACATAAATGAAAGTACTGTACTATTTCTGTTAAGGCTTTGAACATTCACCTCCTCTGTCTCGTTCTTCACTTAAAAAAGAAAAATCAGCAGAATGGTGACGAAAACAAGTGTTCGATCTGTTACGGTCAGATGATGAAGTACACTAGTCATCGTCCACTTGGTGAAAAGGCAGTGGAACCGTCTTTACCGCGCGAAACTTGCCCGCATTGTTCAGATGCTCGTTCTCCAACCTGAAAAAAAAAATTAAACTTCTTTATTAATTAGAAGTTGAATATGCTGTGCAAGAATGGTAGTATACTTTAAAACTACGTATCAAACTACTCGTTTACCGATAGAAATTCCAGTGCCCTCGCCGGATCACCTCGAGTGCCGCCAGAAAGAACGAAGTGACCCTGGAGTCCAAACTCCCAAAGTTTGGGTGAATTACTGTCTGCAGCCAAGCAAGCCTGAGCACGAGGTTCAGTCCCTGCAAAAAGTTCAGACACGAATATAAGAAACATTTCACCTCAGCCTTTGATTATATACGGTATGCAAAACGTGACGAGCATATACCATCGACAAGTAGTATATGGATTTCGTCTTGAGAATGAGGTCGTCCCTGAGCCACGGGTTCTTGGACTTGGCCTGGAGCAGGCCCCAGTCCTTGACGAAGTCCCAGTACAGCTGGTACACCGTGGCGGCGCCGGACACGGCGACGAGCAGCGAGAGCGACGCCAGGCTCTTGTCCTTCTCGTACGCCACCTTGGCGCCGGCGGCGAGCATGGCGGAGACGTACTTGCCCAGGTTCACCAGGTGGCTCGTGTCCCCCTCGTCGAACCACCTCCTCGCACACTGTTGTTGTTGACACAGTTCTTCAGTCAGAGTTCGTGAACTCGTTCTTCAGAAGTTCAGAACAAAAAAAAAAGAGTCTGTTATTATAGAACATGTGTGGTAGTCCAGTTAGTTCACCTGCATGGCTCTCCAGTAGTACGGCAGGAAGGAGACAGCATAAGCCAGGTCTCTGATGTGCTTGGTGTTGATGCAGTAGCCGTACTCCTCCTGCACCCTGTAGCTTCCGCTGATGTAGTAGCAAGCCAGGTACTCCATGCTTCGTAGCATTGGCACCTGGCTGCAAAGCTGATCGGCCATGAAGAAGTCCACCATCACTACCTACAAATTAATGTTCAGAAATCAGCACGATGTTCGTCTGTCGAGTTCAGCTCCAAAAATATTGAACGGGCAGAACAGAAGCAGCAGAAACACCTGCACGATGTCGTACCTTGTAGAGTGGCGACAGAACAATGTTCCTGAGTATCCTGAGGAACCGAAACCGACTCGACCGGTAGACGACGTTGAACGGGCAGAACAGAAGCAGCAGAAACATCTGCACGCACCGAACACATTCCGTTATTCTGATTCTTATATAAAGGTGCAGCATGCATGTTCCTTGATTATTATCTAGTGAGAATTTGTTACGGACCAAGAGCAGGATTCCGGGGATGGCCTGGACGTGGGGCGACGACGACGCGTGGTAACCCCTGAGGACGAGGGCGAGGTGCGCGAACATGACGCCGGCGACGGCGGCCATGGACGCCGCGCACACGAGGAAGACGTCGCGGGGCTTACTGAGCTCGCAGCCGGCGGACGCCGGCGAGACGAGCTCGAAGATGAAGCGGTAGTTGACGCGGCACCGGCGCCACGCCGCCACGTTGCAGCCGTACAGGAGCAGGTGCAGGAACAGCAGGCCGAACATGCTGAGCACCGGGTACGCGGTCGTCTCCATGTAGTAGTAGTACGCGGGGTCGCCGTCGGCGCGCACGCGCCGCGGAAGAGTCGTGGTGGTGGTGGTGTACATCCCCGCCATGTGCGCCGTGACGCAGTACCCCGCGAACAGCGCCGCGAAGCAGCCGGTCATGAGACCGGTGAAGAACGAGACGACGGTGGTGCGCGACGACGACTCGTCGCGCTGCTGCGCCGCCGGCTTCAGGTACTTCATGGCCTCGCGCCGGTTGGCGCCGCCGGCGAAGTGCCGGACGAAGATGTCTTCGACCTCGTCCATCAGCTTCGGCGCCTGCAACGACGTGATCTGTTCTGTTAGTTTCAGAATTTCAGAACAGCAAGAACACCAACTTCTCCGTCAGTCGGATGGCAGGCAGGCAGATAGTAAGAAATAACAAAATGTTACGCGTGCGTGCATGCCTCGTCAGAGCTGTTGAAGTAAGAGCTCTCCACCACCTTGAGGTATGTGTCGAGAACCTGTCTGCCACTAACTTTCTCAAACTTCTTCAGGATCTTTACAAACGCCATCATGTTCAAGCTCCTGCATTGACGAAAACATATTCAGCACTTAATTTGCAGGGACATGCAGACGCCACGCCAGCATTTCACACAGGAACTCCATATGCAGCGAGCGAATGCGCCGCCGCCCGGCCTTACCGGTACGTGGCGAGGTAGCCGAGGCCCTTGTAGAGCTCGACGAAGGCCGCCTTGATCATCTTCTCGGCGCGCCGCAGCTTCGTCTTGCTGATGCAGCTCTGCCTCGCCGCGCTGGTGCTGCTGCTGCCGTCAGGGTTGCATTTCTTGTTGGAGCTCTGGCGGCTGACGAGCAGCTCGTCCCACAGGATGTCCGTCAACGCCGAGATCGCCCTCGAGGGATTCGTCAGAGGGATGTTGATCTTCAGGCACTTCCTCTGGCTCTGGCAGCTGCTCGCCGGCGACCACCCTGTCCGGCTCTGTCGCTGGCTGGTGGTTGTTTTCTTGAGCCGTGAGGCCAGCAGGGTCTTTGATCAGTATGGTTTCTTGTTTCTCGTTCTGGTCCGTGCCTGTTGATCTTGTCACGTACCCGGTGGACTCATCCTCTGTTTCGAGTAGAAAAAAAATTCAAGAAATAATCGACGCTATGCAAGGAAGAATTACGCTTGCTTTTTCAGGTATAATCTAGCATAAATAATCGCATGGAATTTATTCACATTATGCTTATCTTTTTTCAGAATCAGGAGAGGCATCGACATTAGTAACCTTTTTTTTATTTCTCATGTGCGTGCTATGTCATTGCACGTCCATGCAGAACGTGTTTCTTTATATAAAAATATTAGCTAATGCGAAATTAAAGTTGGATAATAATAATAATGCGGTCGTGACAAACGCAGACAGAACTAAAGGCATCGGCAGCACGATAACGTGAGACGGATATCCCATCAGTCCTAGGCAGAGTCTAGTGACTGCTTGCTCACACGCCTGAAACATTCGATCCATCAGGGACCGAGCCGGGACCGAGCTGGGGCTCGGTTGGTTAGGACCGCTGGGCAGTCCGCAAACGCTCGAGTTTGAGCGCCGCTCAGCGCAGGTGCCTACACTTCTTCCTAAGAATATACTAGCTCATTACACCTAGATGATGCTAGCTTTCAAAAAAAAACATTAATTCGATCCATCGACATGGACCTCACCGCACCACGGCACCAGTCGCCACCCCAATTCGCCGCGTTAGTGGCCAGCCTACGTGACGCGCGCATCATCTCACGTTACCTCGCCACCGGACGACGCACTTAGCTAGCTAATGCGGCCGCATGCAGGTTTGGGGTGGCTATACTAATGCGGCGGCCGGACGCCATATGCATGACCGCCGGCCGGCCGGTTGATCGTCGGCGGAGGTACTCACCGGAGCCGGCAGACGAGGTGAAGGAGCTGGACGACACGGAGGGGTCGACGACGTCCCTCGCGGCCCTGAGGTCGGCGAGGATGCCCATCTGCTTCCGCAGGGCCTCGCCCCGCTCCAGGAAATCCGTCTCCTTGCGCTTGTAGAACTGGTTCACCTTGTTCAGCTGCGCGTCCAGCCGCGCGAAGAACTCGCGCGCCGCTTCCGTGTCGTCGGCGTCGTCGCCGGCGAAGAACTGCTCCAGCACCTCGGTCTCGTACTCGACCCCTCCGCCTCTGCTCGCCGCGCCTGTCAGCATCCGCCGGTGCACCTACGATCCATCGACATGCATGCAAGAGATCAGTACTTGTCGTTGGGAGAACACAAGGCTTTCATGCATGTAATGATGTACATATACTACAACGGTGCAAATGTTAGTACTCGTATGACTCCATGATCATTGGGCGCATTGGCACCAAAGATGAGATCAGCTGGGAGGAGCTTGTGGAACAGCCATTGAGACAGAGAATCTCGTTGTGATCGTTGATCAGTGGCTTGTTGTTGCATGTTGGTTATAAGGCCGGCTTCGCCGCAGTGATGACCATGCCGGCCATGCGACAGGGCGTGTTGTTGCATCCTCTTAAGATCCTTCTTGAGCATGCGGTAGTCCACGAAGGCATGCTTCCACTCAGGGACGAGCTGCCCTTCAAGCTGCTTGGAGAACTTCACCATGGTGTTAGCTTAGTTCACGACACGATACCGAGCAAGGTCGATAAGTGATCTAAGCTAGCTACTTCTGGTGAGGGTTAGAAGGGGGAGCTATGGAGATGCTTATATAGGCAGAGTTAGAGGGTAACAAGGGGATCGCTTGAGAACCGGCCAGAGGTCGGGTGGTTGGAAGGTCCAGGTGTGACCTCCGACGTACGTGCGTGTTTGATTTCTAAGATCGCCCGTAGCTCATCCGTCTCTCTTAAAATATCCAAACACTACCTGTGTCTTAAAAAAAAAACAAGGAGACCGCTTCCAGTGACAGAGGCTATGTCAGGTGGGCCCGGCATACCCTACGCCAGCAGCAACCAGCCACAGTTATAATATAAGTGTACAAGCCTCCGCCGACAACAAGCTGCCTCAAGTCAAGAACTCGTGTCTGATTAACGTATCACTTAATGCGTAACCGTGCGTGGTGGTCGTGCCTCCATCTACGAAACAACGTGATTGTGGCTTCACTGTCACATCTCTCACAGCCAATGCAGCGCCGAGAAAAAGATTATTCGATTGATTTCGTCGAGGAAACGGATCTGCTCGTGCGTGATATATTTTGTAGGAGCGATGGATTCAACGATTCTGGCGTGATTCGCTTGTGTTATTAGCTATCAAGTGCGTCGTCGTCTAGACATGCTGCTGACAGCAAACAGCTAGCTGCTTCGCCTGTTTCTCTTGATCTTGATGTGATGTCACAGCACTCCCAAAACTAGGCATGCAGCCTACTCGTCATGACCACAGTAAACAATAGTTTTGAGATGATCATGGACGCGTTAGAATTTTTTTGAATAGAACAACACGTTAGTGTCTCTTCATATTTGTTTTCCTTTAATGTTCTTTTCATTCTACGCTTATTGTCATTGGATAAACCACACGTGTTCTTGTTACGCGCATTATTAATATTTTGTTCAAAGTAAATGAAAACGCTATAATAAATACATTCATGTCATTTAAAAAACGGAAAGGCTAAAAACCAGGTGCCTGAAACCAAGACGCCCAGCAACGGGTGCGCCAGCACCCGTCACAGAGGTAATTTTTTTATTTTGTTAATTGTTAATTCATAATTTGTAAGAATTATGTTTATTGTAAAATAATCAAACAAAATAATTTGTGATTGATTAACCTATATAATTAAGAGTTAATGACTAATTACAAAGATTAGTGATTAATAGTTGTAATTAGCTGCTAATTACTCGGTGTCTGAATTTTTTTTCAGATTTCAAACACTTGAAATTTAGACAGCCCCTTTAAAAAATGATGACTAAAAATTAGACCAAATAGTATTGCAAATCTATCGTATGTCTATATATTTGAAATTATAGTATTGCATTTGACTTGTTTATATTATAATTTATTAAATTTAAGAATTATCGTGTTATTTACTATTTGCATGCTAAAATATTTTATACATTAAATATTTTTTACCAAAATTGTAAATATTTTAATTAAATTACGTGTAAATTTTTCTGGCATACCCTTGATGAAATCCTAAATCCGCACTGATCGCTTCGTAGGTGTTGGGCGACAGCACATTCGGATCGAGATATACTGCATGCGTTGTAGTCCCTCCTTTCTCAAAAGATTGTCATCTTTTAGTTCATTTTTGTACTAGAATGTGACAATCTTTTGAGAAATGAGGGAGTAGTAGGCTTCTCTTGGTGATGTAGTGGCGAACACCACTTGCTGGGAACGGTGGTGCGTGGTGGATGGGATTGGATTTCGGTAGGGAATCGAAGAGAGCTGGGACCAAATTGACGGGAGGTGACCTAGGACAGTTGCGTGTACCCAGAGAGATGTATGAGATGAACAGGAGTGTGCTCTTGTGAATGGAGATGTGATGCAGGTGCTGTCCAGGAGAGCAGAGATAAGGTTCATATATGGAGGCATACGTAAAAGGAGCACAGAGGAGAGATTAGCTAGTGGATGTAGGCCCCATACGTGAAAATGCATAGTACTAAGAAAATACAGTAGCATTTGGTCCCCCTTTAGCACAAGTAGTAGTAGTAGTACTCTATCTGGAACACATGGTGGCACAGTAGCCAAGTATCCATTCGCGACACACCAATATATGATCAGTCGTCAACAGCAAAATATATAGAGTACACATATGCTGAATCCTTACTCCATTATCATCATTCTCCCTGAACAATAAATGAAAGAGGAAAGAGTGCGCAGAGAGAGAAAGAAAGCCGCTCCCAGTGGTCGAAGATAGCCTGACCTTTTGATTAGAAACAAGATTATCATGTTGCGTTAGGAGGAAAAGCCAAAATAAAGATAAAGTCCACGCATAATTAACTGCACTTCCATCAAATCACTTGCTACATTTAGCTTGGGAGCAGTTAGCGGATTGCACCAATCGGATCAACAATTAATCAACTTTTTTTTTTAAACCGGACTCACTCCCCTCCATTCCATATATGAAACAGAGATCAAATGTTTCTTACATCCACTGCTCATTGAACAGGTATTGACGCTCTGTAGGCGCCCAGTCTTCACCTCACAACTCAGACCATAACATCAACCCAAAAAATGACCTAGGTACAGAATCAGTTTTTCCGCACCCTCAATGAGCTCAGCATAAGAAATACAATACTGGTATTAGAAAGAGATAATGTAATCTACTAGGACTCAACAGATGACAGTAAGCCAGCCTCAAAAAGCTCCAGAAACTCGACGATCCAGTGACGATTCTTCAGACACTTCAGATGCGCTCCACATACTCGGCGAAACCTTTTTCCTGCTACTGATCCTGGTCCCGAGAAGTCAGTCGGAGCAGCTGCCCCTGATCGCGTAGCACCTTCATAGCAGACTTCATCATCGCGCCCACTCCACGCTTGACGATCTGCTGCATCTCCCCCTTGTACAAACCTGCCCAGTAATCCATGAAAACACAAGCATGAAGTAACACAGAACAAGGGTGCTTTATCAGTTTCTTTTCAAAATGAGCTCGATTCCGGGCCTTCCACAACGCCCAACATATAGCAGATAGCCCAAACCACATCACTTGATCTCCATCAGGCATCACCTGTTTAAACCACACCACATATTGCTGTATAGAATTGGGTCTACACGAGCTCCCCAGGCACTGAGCAGTAATAGACCAAATGACTTTGGCCACTGGGCATGTAAAGAACAAATGCTGCATATTTTCCTGTTGATTACAGAAGTAGCAGCTTGAATTCCCTCTCCAATTTCTTCTCAACAAATTATCTTTAGTAAGTATTGCATCATTTATTAACAGCCACATAAATGTTTTGATTTTTGGTGGAGTTTTTGATTTCCAGATCAACTTGTGACTACTACCAAACTCACTTCTAGTCATATGCTGATACATGGAATGGACAGAGAATTGTCCAGATCTCTCCCATCTCCATACTGCTTTATCAGCCTCAGGGTTCAAAGACACCTCATTCAACCTACTAACCATTGTATACCAATTATTATGCAAATATTGAGGAAGGGGAATTTTGAATTCTATATTCCAGTTATCATTGGCACATTCCCAGACAGAAATTTCCTGTCTAGCTGCCAGATGAAATAAGATGGGATATTCAACACATAATGCTTTATCATCCAACCAAGTATCAGACCAAAAATTAATACTTCTGCCATTACCTACAATAAATTTCCTCCCTCTTAAATATAATCTTCTTACTTTCAACAAGTCCCTCCAAACTGGAGAGTCTCGATGATTGGCCTTCACTGAACTAATAGGTCTGGACTTAATATACTTAGCATTAATCAGGTCTTGCCACAAGCCTTGTTCAGTTTCTATTTTCCACCACCATTTGCATAAAAGACACAAATTCATTTTCCTAATGTCCTTAATACCCAACCCCCCTTTCATCTTTTTTTTACACACCATCTCCCACCTTACAAGGTGATATTTCTTCTTCTTCTCACCCCCTTGCCAAAAGAATATCCTTCTCATTCTTTCCAAATCATCAATTACTGTTTTTGGAAGAAGAAACATGGACATGTAGTAGGTTGGAACATTAGATAAGCTAGAATTAATTAAAACCGTTCTACCTGACCAAAACAATTAATCAACTTGACCAAAAAAATAGCCAAAAAATTCAGTCTCGAAAAATTGAAGCATAGTCTTGATTGGTACGTATGTGATCACTAAGATATAAGTAGTGCGCATGATAGCTGCTTTCATTGACACCGATCTGCCCCCGCTTGCTTGTATTGGTGCGGACATATGTGCAATATCCGTCGGTCACTGCATGAATTATGCACGCTGACTGTTCGCCACTTCGCATGCATGGTCGATCGGTTGATTTTTCTTTAACAACTTTGTAGCCTAGATGTGGTCTAGCCATATCATGCATGTGTTGGAGTCCACAGTATACCGATCAGTTCAAAGAAACTTTAGTTGCAAGTTGGAACCAACATTGGCACTGTAACCGCACGCAGTTTCATCAGAAACATAGTATACATCCTTTTTTACGATGTTCATCGGAAACATACTTGACCGTTGGTCAATTTTTTTTTGCGTAGCTGTATAAACATTAGCAAACTCAACTATTAGAGATACAAACTTCTAGCTATCTCGCATTATTAGGAAATATTCCCTTAACAATTTATTTTATATATGATGTCAGTTGGTTCAAATTAAATTGAATTGATTAGCACCGTGCATATAATAAAAATCGGAGGGACTACTAGTTCATTCTTTCACCGATATATTGAAGTCAATTCAAGTCCACACTTGCTTGACTTGTTTATCTATTAACATATCATCAGTACTCTGCATGCATGCTGGTTAATTTGCTCACATTATTTATATTACTTTTACCGTTCACTGTCAGTGGCATGCATATATCCACTGTCAGTGCATATTCGTCCCGGCTGGAGCTATCCATTTCTGATTCGTTCTCCGCGCGCGTATCAAACAGCTGGAGCAATAGTGCGATATTTGTCATGTTTCCACTTTATCTTTTTCTGCACACCTTTCTCTGCAGGTTCATTCGTCTTATATGCTTTATTAATTTTCTCGTAGTTATCTATCCATGATTATTGTTAGTTCTTGTTTCATTGTTTCTTAATGATCTGACCTCAATTCTAGCTTGGTCTGCAGATTCCGTCCCGGACCCGATCGTCACTCTCGGCCAATCTTTCTGCAAGCACCATCATCGATCTCGATCGTTCACAGCTGATTATTCGGGTATCGAGTTCTTCTTCTTCCACTGTCGCTGCTGGTTCACGAGGCTCGCTCATCGCAGATCGAACATTACGTGCGCATCCCGTTCTCACTCCTGCGTCCCATTCTCTCGATTCGGTCGATCGCGTCGTGACGCGCACGTCATGTATATACTGCATGTCTGCATGTATGCCGGCATCGCAATGTAGGAATGTTAGATCAGTACGTCGTTCCTTGTGGCCATGGAAGCATGCAGTAGCGTATACGTACGACCAGCAGATACCGGTAGAGAGATGACGAGATCAAATCAGTCAAGTCTGTAGTGAAAATGTTTGGTTCCGTTATTATTCCCTCTTCCTTTAAACATTGTATGTTACTGTATGATCTTCTGATATGGAATATGATGTTCATCAGGAACAAGATGAGACGACGACGCGATGAGTCACACGCATGGTGCAGGCCGGCTGTAATGCTGTATTATCGTGGGTCATTCGGATTCGGATACCCCTAACGCTTCAAGTAGAGATAGAGATCCATGTGGCTGCATGCGTACTGATGCATCCACAAAGACCAGCAGCAGAGTAGATGCATACATGCGCTACGAATCTTATCGTTTAATTGGTTAGGTCAGTCCTGGTGGGGTGGGCTTGCAACACTATTACACTAGCTAGCTAGTTGCGCTGGCCAGCAGGGAGACCTAAGAGATCTCGATGGATTCTTGACGTGGGCTATGAGGTTCTGCTGCATCCAGATTCCTGAGTAGGGTCGACATCCAAACACGAATGATTTCGCTCGCCGACTCGATTCAGGAATATTTTCGAGGAAACTGATAATTTGATATACACCTTTATATAAATTAATAAACATTTATCTATACGTGTTTGATTGTCTACGCATGCATGTACAAAACGGTATCAAAATGAATTATTATACCTAACTAATTATGTATACTCGAGATGCAAGAGCGCTCTAGTTGATGTTAATTCACGCACGTATGATAAATAAAAAATGGTCGTCGTACTAGCTAGATTCATAGTCGCTAAAAAGAAAAAAATATCAATTATATTTTCCTGGGTATATATAGTGTTCGGTGACTTTGTTTTTTCACTCCCATCTGAAAATGTCATATATATTCGTCATCCAGCCAACATGCGCGTCATTGACAAAAATGGGATTACATACAGCATATCGTAACCAACAACGCACATATTCTTTCTGTTCCCCGGAAAATTCTGGAAATACGCTATCTGCGCTTGAATGTACCTACATGAGATCAAAATGCAAAAAAAAAAAAAAAACCTGTGGATTAATTGGTTTCTTGAAAGTTTATCTTTTCTTTTTTGAAAATAAGTCTTTAAAAGTTTGTCGCTTTGTGATTCAAAAATAAAACTACTACAAAACCACAAACTTTTAAAGACTCATTTTAGAGGAGAGAGCGGGTCATTAGGTAGTTATGATATATACACATTTGTACCCCGATATGCCTCTAAGATTAATAAACTCTGAATTAACCCCTAAGAGCTGAGAACTTTTGTTTGTAGAGCGTGAGTACGTAGGAAGCTCGGTCTGAAACATGCGATGCGATGCCCTGACCTCCTTTCCTTAGCATAACGCATCTAAGGTCTTGTTAAAATACTCTCGCAATTTTTTTTATTTATCATCAGCTAATTTATTTTTGAGCTAACCGGCTAACCGGTTTCGCACTAACGGCCCGGGAGTCCCGGTTTTGGGCCTTGCAAACGTGTTTGGGCCTCGAGGCCATCGCTCCTCCTGCAGCCCGGCCTGTTTCCCGTTTGACTCTTCAGTACCGAACTACCGATAAACGCGAAGCCTAGCAGAGAAAGAGGACGGCACAGTAAGAGCGCAGTCGTCGTTGCGTTCGGATCTTGAACCGGCCCGTGAACTCCTTCCTACTCGTTCGTTTGTTCCAATCGTGAATCCAGAGTGCAGAGAGTCTTCACCCACGACGGCCCTGCTCGGATCGACCTTGATCGTCAGCCGCCGTCGTCGTCCAGACTCCAAACATGACCTACTCTTCCTTCTGCACTGACCGGTACGTGCTAAGCTAGCTCTTGCATGCGTCCCTAATCCAATCTCTGACGATGGTCTATGACATCATTGTTGTATCACCTGCAGGTCAGTGGGACGTGGAATGAAGAGCACGAACATTACAGCAGCAGCGGCGGCGGCAGCGGCATGGAGCGGCGGCGGTAACAGGGCGACGATATGGAGGACGCGATGGGCTTCGTGCAGACGGTACGGTGAAGGAGGCGTTCCAGGAGCGGCACCAGCCGGACAAGTACCGCCTCTTCAGGAGCCAGCGGATCGGGGTCGCCGAGGTGGCGTACGTCCGTCGCCGCGGAGGAGCTGTACCGCGACGCGCCGGCGCTGCTGGCGCTGGGGTTCAACGCGTTCCTGCCCGCGACCCGTTCAGTCCGCTTTCGCTCCCTTCTCGTGTCAGTCCCACCTCCCACGCCCGGCCCCAGTTCCACCACCACCACCTCGTTGACCCAATCAGATAAACAACCACAGCAACGTTCGCACACTACCCACATCCCACTCGTCTCCGTGCAACGCACTGACATGTGGCCCGCAACGCAGCATTCGGCCAAAATGGACCCACCTGTCACACACCGAGATTCGGTTACGCACGTGGGTCGTGTGGAAGGGGATGGATGCCTCGCCCGCTTCGTCTTCGTCCGCTTTCCCCTCCTTTCCTCTCGGCACCACTCGGACACTCCAGCGCCGTTCGATTATCCAAGTTTGCCATTGCGAGGGGCGGCGGAGAGGAGAGCCGGGTCCCGAATCCTATTTGCTTCCTTCCGTCGACTGCTGACAGGTGCTCATCCCGTTCCTCATCTCTGCTCGTTTGTTCTTAGCTGTACCTGGTGCGGGTGCTGTGTCCGCCGATTCGAGCTAGACGGGGTTTCCTGCCCAAATGCCCCGTCTTATGCTTGCTTTCGAGTTGAATGCCCGTCGTTTCGATTTGGCTTGCCATTTAGTAGTCCGTAGCTGCTTTGCCAAGGCTGTGTAGTTTTTCCCATCGAATTGGGCATCGGTGTCCGGTTCAGACCATCTTAAAATCTTCGGATCGCAGAGCATTCTTATGTAATAGCCATTTCTGGGCAGGGCAGTCGCAGCAAGGTGGTGCCGGCATTATGGTGATTCAGTTTGTGCTGCCGCAGTGCCGCTCTTTTTTTAATATCCTTTTTTCCAGTTCCGATTTAATCGTGAGATGATTCAAACACAATTCAGCACTTTACTTGTTTGTTGGTATGTTCAAGGCAACTATCTGCTGAATTTTTTCTCCCCTGCTTCGTACCGTCGTCAGTTGATTGGTTCATCCTGATGAAATGACTTGGTTCACACGTCTTACCTAAGCTTTCCATGTCCCATCCTGAGACTGATTCTTTGATTGTAGCGTGTGAGCAGAATGCCCGTACATCATTATTTCGAAACAACCCTGGTTGGTATTCCACTAATCTGGTGGCATTGGGCCAATCATATAAACAACGTTGGTTGAAATTTTGATGGCATTTTGTGCTGGCTGATGTTGATCTGGCTTCCTATTGGTTGCTGCCCAGGGCAAATCGAATTGTAGTTAATTTTGGCTGATATTGATAATGCTTGTTTACTGAGAATCTCTATGACTGCTAATCTGTGTTCTTTGTGCGCCTCAGAGACAAGGGACATAAACATGTCGAGAGCAAATCAGATGTCTGGGGCAGACTCGAGAATGATGTTGGTCTTCGGTGGCTTTGCAGCAAAACCGGAAACACTGACCTTTGAGGACTCCCTCAGATTTGTGAAGAAAGTGAAGGTATTTCGGATTGGAGTGTCTAACTTGCATGATTACTTATGTTGCCTATCAACTTGCCATGAATTGTCTGGTACTGAATTGTTGTCCCAAGTCAATATATGCCAACTATCTGAATTTTGGTGCTTGCAAGTGTTCCATCTTTTGAAATATAGGGGGTACCCCAGTTTGCTGAATTTCGAGTGGACTGTACTTTGACACTTAGGTATGATTGGATTTTGGTGACTATGGGACTGTCTGAATTGCTATATGATTGTATTCAGCAAGCTAACCTGCTAGCCACTCTGCGCTTTTTTGATGAGTGGTGACCCATTATTCAGTCTCCTATGTTGAGCTCACCATAGTGGTAGAGGCGTAGAGCATGCTAAAATGGTGTACGCAGAGCATCCGGCATCCCACAAAGTATCTTAAGTGTCTTAAAACAGCAAATTAGAACAGAAGAGGAAATTAAAAATGCAGATTGCAGAAGTATATTAGAATTTTCAAGAAACGGCCACAATAATTGAATTGGCTATGAAACGTGATAAAACTTCTGTTCCAGTCATAAGGAATTGAAGCACTGGGTGTTTTTAGTCTGTTCCGTACCGGTCCACCAGGCAAGATTCTGTCATTTTTTTTCAAGATCTTGCAACTATTAATCTGAAAAAATCCCTATATAGATAATTCACAACTACATTTTCCTTTCATTTTGCTCTATAGCTGGCAAATACTAATGCATCTATTTTGTTAGTTCGAGGTTTATACAGGTATAATAATATCTACTCAGCAATGCCTCAGTTATTTATGTTTCTTAGGACTTTTACTCTACAGGCTTGTGATTACATGCTGTATTTGTCGCTATTTGAGATTCTTGGCAGAATGGACTTGTCCCAGCTTCAGGCCTACCAAGAGGTATGAATGTCATTCACTCCCCTCCCGGCACATGCATATATGAAACTATCAGCTAACCTTCACATTTTTTTTGTTTTCTAGCTCCAATTGCTGTTCCGAAACCATCCAGATTTGCATGAAGAGCTCGAAAAGTTTAGACCGCCTTTGCCTACAAAGCAAGCTACAAACAACATTTGGCCCTGGGTTTTTGTGTGCGCTGTTCCACTGGTTGCAGTCAGCCTAATGCCTGCGCTTGGAAACCCAGTACTGTGGTTGGTTCAACAAACAATTGGTGAAAAAATGATGGCATGACTCTACTACCATTGCAGTGCATATATCATATATCTCGCTTCATCAGTAATCCAATCGGTATTGTCTTATATGTAATATGTATATATTTAGAGTAGTATTTTGGAAGGAAATCGTTGTTCTTGATCAAGTAGCTCTTAAAGAAGAACCGGTCGCTACTTGCAGGTGTGTGAGTCCACTAAACAGTATTCATTTTGGTTATTTGAATTGGGTTTAAATGCTAATTCAAGCTTCCATGGAACACAGATGCGTCTTATAACAAAGACCAGTGATGCTGTAATCCTTCCTTTATATATATGTACTCGGTATTGGCTTCTACGTACTTCTTCCATCCCAAATTACTTGTAACTCTCTAGTTCATTTTTGGATTAGAGAGTGACAAGTAATTGAGATAGAAGGAGTATTGCATTAATAATGTATTTAACATCTTCGTGCATGTCGGTTTCAGAGTAGTAATATATCATGTGCATGTGAAATCGATATTGGAATAATATTATGTCTAGCTTCCATTAGTTGCTCCCTGACCTGGAACTACTTGTTGAATTTTCAGTCTGTCATTATAGGCAGTCGCCAGCTAGTGATGCTACAGCTTTTGCATGCTGGTGCCCTGAAGATGGCAATCATGGGGTAATGTAAGGAATTAAAGTGCTGAGGCTCCCTTTGGTTGAAGGAATTTTGAAGGATAGGATTTGCAAATGATTTTTTCGTAAATAATCATTTGGCTCACAGGAAAAACAAAGGGTAGTTTCTATAGGAATGAATTTCTTTGCTAAATTTTGTAGTAAATCTAACATAAGCTTGAACCTCTTTTTTCTTTTCTGGCTCATGTTTTTTTAGTCAAAACTGCAAGGGAAACCCTGACAGTGAATATGTTAAGTATTAAAAGGTGGTGTTAAAGCCACAGTACAGACAACAAAGGCAAGATTGGTTGAGAGGGGTAAAGTGTATCCCTCTTGAGGTAAGAGGGAACGGGGCTTAGACTAACAACCCAAACCAATCGCCCGACACGACCGATACAAACTGAAACGACCAATACAAACATACGCGACCGATACAAACTGACACAACCATCCAGAAATTACAGGCAATCAGTAGCCTCGACCACCTAAGCAGGTTGCATTGAGATCCAACTAACTAGAGGGTGAGATGGCAGCTTCATGAAGCATCGGATCCCGACCATCGGACCAACGCTCAACGACCACTGGATGAACCAAAAGCGCATCGATGACCAAACAACAGGACTACAAAGACTTTTCATCCTTAGTAGAAGATCCCATAGCCGACTTGAGATCCGACTCCTTGTCAAGGTGGATGATCACTCAACGAACTTTGACTTGGTGTAGTGAGGCTTGAGAGCAAGCATCCAAAGCAGCTGTAGTGAGAGATAAGGGGCAGCTACGACAGTCACACTCTAGCTTCCCAGAGCTAGTGGTGATGCAAATTTCGTCTTGGGCTGTTGATGTAGCCACAAGAGAAGTTGGGGGAGGCGGTGTCGCATTCGTCGAGGTTGAAGAGGAGCGACGATGGACAAGCCCGCAATTGTGTGATTTGTGGCCTTCTCCCTTGCAGCGAAAGCAAAGCGTGGCCTCCTTATAGGTGGCAACAAAGTGTTGGCGGGAGAAGCAGTTGAAGCATTTACCTATCAGATTAGTAGGGACTGATCGAACAACATGCCGACGAGGGCTGCGAATAGATTATTTGTTGCAATCGCCAGAAGAGTGAGGCGGTTGACCCAACGGTCTCAGAGGGGAGGGTGGGGAGGGTAAGAGAGGAGGGAGAGACGACTTTGGGGGAGGCGATCTTGAAGAAGATAAAGGTGGAGATGGTGGAGGCAGCGACGTGGTGGAGATAGTAGGCAGTGAAAGGGGGGCATGATTGGGGCCAAACAACCAATTGAGCGCAAAAGGCGAGGTGAGGAGTGGAGCAGAAATTGGATAAGCAACATAGGTTGATGGAGTCGGAGAGGTGACTAGCGCAACAGCCAAAGAGGGGGATTGCAGCGATGGAGCAATCTTTGGCTTGGATGTGGACAACCAACCCTTCCTCATCCAAGAGAAGCTGGCGGTGGCAGTGGAAGGAGCGGGAGGTAGTGATTGAAGCGACGACGTGGAAGATGAAGTTACATCAACCGAGGAAGGGGCGAAGGGTACCGAAGAGACCAACGGAGAAGGCGGCGCCAGTTGTGTCCCTGATCGCTCAGAGGGTGTAACGGGGGGCGACCAAGGCAAGGAGGAGGGTGGTGCGGGGGACGAGGGGGGTGGTGGGGAGCTCGATGGCCGAGGGTGGGGCGACGTCCGGTGAGAGGCGGCCACCAGCGGCGCCGAATCAGGAGGTGCTGGATCTCGCGGAGGGGGGGGGGGGGGGGGAAGGCGAGGGGGGGGAGGTGGCACAGTGTGGGGCGACACAAGCAGGGAGGAGGGTGGTGCGGAGGACGAGGGGGCGATGGGGAGACCAATGGATGAGGATGGGGCGACGTCCGGCGAGAGGCGGCCACCAGTGGCGCCGGCTCTGGAAGTGCTGGATCTGGCGAAGGGGTGAAAGGTTGGGGCGGAGGCAGAAGAACTGCCGGCGATGCGAGATCGAACGGAGAGGCGACAAGATCTGGTCGACTCGGGGCAGAAGTACGCGAGGAAGAGGGTGGCGGAGAGGCTAACCTAGGGAGCCGAGGGAGATGATGCAGACGGGCGACTCGACCAGAGCGACGGTCGTGGCAGGCGTCGCGGTCGCCCTCCGCCGGGGGGAGCGACCCGAGCGACCCGATAGGCCATCACCGGCTACACCGTCTGTACCGACCGGTGGGGTCGAGAGCCCCCGAGGGGAGGGGGCCGGCCGCCGCTTGTCGAGATCCGCTGAGGGGAGGGAGGGGCGGCCGCCACTCGTCAAGAGCCGCCCGGGGGGGGGGGGGGGGGGGAATAAATTGCACTCTAAAAAATTTCCTGGCTCATGTTACAAGTCTCCTTGTTTTTCTTATGATGCTGTCAAAGGTCTTCTCATCTCAATTCCTATATTTTCAATTCTTATAGGATTACAAAGACATAAAATTTTAATTTCTATATTTTTTCTCTTTCTGTGTCTTTCAATTTATTCAATCTAAAGGGAGCCTGAATCTTGTATATGCCTCGATAAGATAAGATCTGTACTGATGTTGCAATCGATCGTAACCAATAAGCAAACGCGACTAGTTTATACGTACTAGTATAGTATAGGTTATGTGTTAGCTGTTTGGGAGCACACTATTTCAATACTAAAGTTTTGGAAATCACAATTTTTAAAATGACATAGCAATAACAAATTATTTCAATACTACAGTTTTGCAGTACCATAGTTTTGTAATACATAGAACTGTTTGGGAGCAAAGTAACAAGCATTAAGAGCAAGCAAGAAGAGAAACTTTGGTTCGGACCAAAGTTTTTTTATACTCCAAAAATACCGTAGTATAGACAAAATTGTGGTTTTAAATACATAGTTTTTGAGTTAGTTGTCAAACATCATTATGTAAAAAACACTATAGTAATCTCAAATACCACGGTATTGCTCTAAAACTTCAAAAATACCGTGTTTCCAACATAACCTAAGTTTTTTCCATACGATTCCAATAAGCTTCAGCACTGCACAAGACTCGTATAGTAGCCACACGGTTGCCCAGTCTCCAAGCTAAGAATTTCCAGAGGTAGAATTTCCTTCCCCACTCTGCTTACAGTCACACAAAGCGTGCAGGATAAGATAGGGATTTTAAGACTATTCACGACGGTTTTCTTTAAAACTTATTCTATGCATTACACTTTTAATATATTCCTCTACACTTCTTAGTAATACAGTCTGTAAACTTACTCTATACTTCCAGTAACCTTTAGAGTAAACCATTGCGGATGGTGTAATGCAATCATGCAAATAATACCTTAAATATCTCTAATCTCTATTATACGGTTATTATATTTTTTCACTTAAGTGTCCCATCAAAACAAAAAAATAAATTAAAAGGCCATGGGAGAGCAGACGCACGTTTTCATTTCTACTGCCTCGGTTTTCACGTTGTTGGGTCACACATGAATAAATATTACAGCTTTACCCAACAGATATACTTAAAAAAACATTTCGTGATTTATTTTTTCGAAAACAAAATCAAGGCATTTGAGCCGCGGAGATTGCGAAGCGTCTACACACACGCGCCTGCACACTGACAATCACGCCCCACGGTGTGTTTCCTGCCGCTAAGTTAAACGACCGTCGTGCTACTGACATGTGGGCCCTGGCTCGGTAGTAATTCGTTCCCCATGGTTCTAATCGCGTATTCGCGTGTTATTTCACACCGCCTGGGGGTGTGGTGTGGTATTCGCACCCCCTACGCCGCCCACGGCCCACAGGACAAGCGAACACAGTTTGCCCCCGGTGAGGTCACCGCCGATCCGCTTGGCACATCCGGACCGTCCACGTGCCCCTTATCCCGGATCCGAGGGTGGCGGACGGAGTAGAAACGGCCGCCCTCGCTGCGATAGGTTTACTTGCCGAGAGCCCTCTCTGCAGGTCTCTCTCCTCTCCTCTTCTCTTCACCCCACCATTCTCCAACGCGAGCGAGCGAGCAAGCCAGCCCGAGCCGTTCCCTTTCGCGTCGCTTCTCTCCGCTCTCCTTCCTTCCCCTGCGATTATATCCCCCGCTCGCGCTCACGCCCGCACCGCCGGTGGTCTTCGCGGGTGGTATTTCCGGATAGATCCGGCGCCGGAGGCGGCGGACGGGCTCGGTGGTGGAATCGGTGTCGGCGGCGGCAGCGGAGGAGGAGGAGGGAAGGGCGGCGTGGGAGGAATCGGCGCCGGTTTCTCTGTTTCGTTCGGCGGAGGGGAAGGTAAGCAGGAGGAGGAGGAGGAGGAGGGGGAGCGCGGCCTGTCGGTGCATGGCGGCATGAAGCGCGCCAAGGACGACGCGCTCATGGGGTCACAGCTCAAGCGCCCCAACCTCGCCCGATCCGATCCGTGAGTCGCTGCCTCCCCGCTCCGCTCCGCTTCATCGGCGTCATCGGGTTCGCTCCCGTGTGGCCGACGCGCGTGTGCTCGTTTCGATTACCTTCGTTGCGCTTGTTTTCGTTTTTGGGTTTTTTTTCCCCGCTTGATGGAGTCGGTGACGGACTCGGAATATTCGAATCTCCCGGACTAAATCGGGATCTAACGGTGTGCTGTTGAACTCCTCCTGGCGCAGGTCTGCGCAACCGCAGCACATGCCTCTGCCAGGTTCAGCGTCGGTGGCCGCACCGCCGCCTCAGGCTGGAGCTGCTCCGCCTGCGCAGGCTCAGCAGCTCTCCGCTAGTGCTGCTGCGGCGGTCAACCAGAAGTTGACGACTAACGATGTGCTCGTCTACCTCAAGGCTGTCAAGGATAAGTTCCAGGACAAGATGGAGAAGTACGAGGAGTTCCTTGAGGTCATGCGTGACTTCAAGAGCGAGAGGTTGGTCCACCGTGCCAGCCCCTCTTTGGCCTATTTGATTTGTAACATTTCTTGTGTTTTACTGGAGTGTACTATGACGTTTCTAATTGTTATTATGGTTGTGGTGCGATGTGAATACTGGATGCAGGATTGATACCAATGGAGTGATCATTCGTGTGAAAACACTGTTCAATGGGTACCCTGAGCTGATCCTTGGTTTCAACGCCTTCCTGCCCAAGGGCTATGCGATCAAGCTACAAGAAGAGAAGAAGCCTGTTGATTTTGTGGAGGCTATCGATTTTGTGAACAAGATAAAGGTATGAATACATTTATCTATCATGTGACAGCAATGATACTTGGCGAACTAGCAATTTATTGTACCCTATTGATTTCCTTCCGCAGAATCGGTTCCAGCACAATGAGCATGTCTACAAGGCATTCCTGGACATCATCAACATGTATCGCAAGGCTGTGTAGTCCGTAGCTGCTTTGCCAAGGCTGTGTAGTTTTTCCTGTCGATTTGGGCATCAATGTCCGATTGATACCATCTTAAAATCTTCGGATTCCAGTGCATTTTTATGTAATAGCCATTTCTGGGCAGGGCAGTCGCAGCAAGGTGGTGCCATCATTATGGTGATTCAGTTTGTGCTGCCGCAGTGCTGCTCTTTTTTTTTTTGAATATCTTTTTATTCCAGTTCCGATGAAATTGTGAGATGATTCAAACACAATTCATCACTTTACTTGTTTGTTGGTGTGTTCAAGGCGACTATCTGCTGATTTTTTTCTCCAGCTTCGTACCGTGGTCAGTTGATTGGTTTATCATGATGAAATGACTTGGTTCACACGTTTTACCTAAGCTTTCCATGTCCCATCTCGAGACTGACTCTTTGATTGTAGCGTGTGAACAGAATGCCCGTACATCATTAATTCAGAACAACCCTGGTTGGTATTCACTAAATCTGGTGGCATTGGGCCAATCATATAGACAACGTTTGTTGAAATTGTGATGGCATTTTGTGCTGGCTGATGTTGTTCTCGCTTCTTATTGGTTGCTGCCCAGGGCAAATCGAATTGTAGTCAGTTTTGGCTGATATTGATAATGCTTGTTTACTGAGAATCTCTATGACTGCTAATCTCTGTTACTTGTGCACCTCAGAGACAAGGGACACACACATGTCCAGAGCAAATCAGATGTCTGGGGCAGACTCGAGAATGATGTTGGTCTTCGGTGGCTTTGCAGCAAAACCGGAAACACTGACATTTGAGGAATCCCTCAGATTTGTGAAGAAAGTGAAGGTATTTTGGTTTGAAGTGTCTTAACTTGCACGGTTACTTAACTTGCCTACCAACTAGCCATGAATTGTTTGGTTCTGAATTTGTCGTCCCAATCTAATATATATCAATTATCTGAATTTTGGTGCTTGCAAGCGTTCCATCTTATGAAATATTGGGGACACCCTAGTTTGCTGAATTTAGAAGGGACTGTACTTTGACACTTAGGTATGATTGGATTTTGGTGACTATGGGACTGTCTGAATTGCTATATGATTGTATTCAGCAAGCTAACCTGCTAGCCACTCTGCGCTTTTTTGATGAGTGGTGACCCATTATTCAGTCTCCTATGTTGAGCTCACCATAGTGGTAGAGGCGTAGAGCATGCTAAAATGGTGTACGCAGAGCATCCGGCATCCCACAAAGTATCTTAAGTGTCTTAAAACAGCAAATTGGAACAGAAGAGGAAATTAAAAATGCAGATTGCAGAAGTATATTAGAATTTTCAAGAAACGGCCACAATAATTGAATTGGCTATGAAACGTGATAAAACTTCTGTTCCAGTCATAAGGAATTGAAGCACTGGGTGTTTTTAGTCTGTTCCGTACCAGTCCACCAGGCAAGATTCTGTCATTTTTTTTCAAGATCTTGCAACTATTAATCTGAAAAAATCCCTATATAGATAATTCACAACTACATTTTCCTTACATTTTGCTCTATAGCTGGCAAATACTAATGCAGCTATTTTGTTAGTTCGAGGTTTATACAGGTATAATAATATCTACTCAGCAATGCCTCAGTTATTTATGTTTCTTAGGACTTTTACTCTACAGGCTTGTGATTACATGCTGTATTTGTCGCTATTTGAGATTCTTGGCAGAATGGACTTGTCCCAGCTTCAGGCCTACCAAGAGGTATGAATGTCATTCACTCCCCTCCCGGCACATGCATATATGAAACTATCAGCTAACCTTCACATTTTTTTTGTTTTCCAGCTCCAATTGCTGTTCCGAAACCATCCAGATTTGCATGAAGAGCTCAAAAAGTTTAGACCGCCTTTGCCTACAAAGCAAGCTACAAACAACATTTGGCCCTGGGTTTTTGTGTGCGCTGTTCCACTGGTTGCAGTCAGCCTAATGCCTGCGCTTGGAAACCCAGTACTGTGGTTGGTTCAACAAACAATTGGTGAAAAAATGATGGCATGACTCTACTACCATTGCAGTGCATATATCATATATCTCGCTTCAGCAGTAATCCGATCGGTATTGTCTTATATGTAATATGTATATATTTAGAGTAGTATTTTGGAAGGAAATCGTTGTTCTTGATCAAGTAGCTCTTAAAGAAGAACCGGTCGCTACTTGCAGGTGTGTGAGTCCACTAAACAGTATTCAATTTGGTTATTTGAATTGGGTTTAAATGCTAATTCAAGCTTCCATGGAACACAGATGCGTCTTATAACAAAGACCAGTGATGCTGTAATCCTTCCTTTATATATATGTACTCGGTATTGGCTTCTACGTACTTCTTCCATCCCAAATTACTTGTAACTCTCTAGTTCATTTTTGGATTAGAGAGTGACAAGTAATTGAGATAGGAGTATTGCATTAATAATGTATTTAACATCTTCGTGCATGCTGGTTTCAGAGTAGTAATATATCATGTGCATGTGAAATCGATATTGGAATAATATTATGTCTAGCTTCCATTAGTTGCTCCCTGACCTGGAACTACTTGTTGAATTTTCAGTCTGTCATTATAGGCAGCCGCCAGCTAGTGATGCTTCAGCTTTTGCATGCTGGTGCCCTGAAGATGGCAATCATGGGGTAATGCAAGGAATTAAAGTGCTGAGGCTCCCTTTGGTTGAAGGAATTTTGAAGGATAGGATTTGCAAATGATTTTTTCGTAAATAACCATTTGGCTCACAGGAAAAACAAAAGGTAGTTTCTATAGGAATGAATTTCTTTGCTAAATTTTGTAGTAAATCTAACATCAGCTTGAACCTCTTTTTTCTTTCCTGGCTCATGTTTTTTTAATCAAAACTGCAAGGGAAACCCCGAAAGTGAATATGTTAAGTATTAAAAGGTGGTGTTAAAGCCACAGTACAGATAACAAAGGCAAGATTGGTTGGGAGGGGTAAAGTGTATCCCTCTTGAGGAAAGAGGGAACGAGGCTTAGACCAACAACCCAAACCAATCGCCCGACATGACCGATACAAACTGAAACGACCAATACAAACATACGCGACCAATACAAACTGACACGACCATCCAAAATTTACAGGCAATCAGTAGCCTCGACCACTTAAGCAGGTTGCATTGAGATCCAACTAACTAGAGGGTGAGATGACAGCTTCATGAAGCATCGGATCCCGACCATCGGACCAGCGCTCAACGACCATTGGATGAACCAAAAGCGCATCGATGACCAAACAACGGGACCATAAAGACTTTTCATCCTTAGTAGAAGATCCCATAGCCGACTTGAGATCCGACTCCTTGTCAAGGTGGATGACCACTCAACGAACTTTGACTTGGTGTAGTGAGGCTTGAGAGGAAGCATCCAAAGCAGTTGCAGTGAGAGATAAGGGGCAGCTACAACAGTCACACTCTAGCTTCCCAGAGCTAGTGGTGATGCAAATTTCGTGTTGGGCTGTTGATGTAGCCACAAGAGAAGTTGGGGGAGGCGATCTCGCAGTCGTCGAGGTTGAAGAGGAGCGACGATGGACAAGCCTGCAATTGTGTGATTTGTGGCCTTCTCCCTTGCAGCGAAAGCAACACATGACCTCCTTATAGGTGGCAACAAAGTGTCGGCGGGAGAAGCAGTTGAAGCATTTACCTATCAGATTAGTAGGGACTGATCGAACAGCATGCCGACGAGGGCTGTGAATAGATTATTTGTTGCAATTGCCAGAAGAGTGAGGCGGTTGACCCAACGGTCTCAGAGGGGAGGGTGGGGAGGGTAAGAGAGGAGGGATAGACGACTTTGGGGGAGGCGATCTTGAAGAAGATAAAGGTGGAGATGGTGGAGGCAGCGACGTGGTGGATATAGTAGGTAGTGAAAGGGGGGCATGATTGGGGCCAAACAGCCAATTGAGCGCAAAAGGCGAGGTGAGGAGCGGAGCAGAAATTGGATAAGCAACATAGGTTGATGGAGTCGGAGAGGTGACTAGCGCAACAGCCAAAGAGGGGGATTGCAGCGATGGAGCAATCTTTGGTTTGGATGTGGACAACCAACTCTTCTTCATCCAAGAGAAGCTGGCGGTTGCAGTGGAAGGAGTGGGAGGTAGTGATTGAAGCGGCGACGTGGAAGATGAAGTTACATCAACCGAGGAAGGGGCGAAGGGTACCGAAGAGACCAACAGAGAAGGCGACGGCAGTTGTGTCCCTGATCGCTCAGAGGGTGTAACAGGGGGCGACCAAGGCAAGGAGGAGGGTGGTGCAGGGGACGAGGGGGGTGGTGGGGAGCTCGATGGCCGAGGGTGGGGCGACGTCCGGTGAGAGGCGGCCAACAGCGATGCCGAATCAGGAGGTGCTGGATCTGGCGGAGGCGGGGAAGCGAGGGGGGGGGGGAGGTGGCATAGTGTGGGGCGACACAAGCAGGGAGGAGGGTGGTGCGGAGGACGAGGGGGGCGGTGGGGAGACCAATGGATGAGGATGGGGCGACGTCCGGCGAGAGGCGGCCACCAGTGGCGCCGGATCTGGAAGTGCTGGATCTGGCAGAGGGGTGAAAGGTTGGGGTGAAGGCGGAAGAACTGTAGCGGCCACCGGCGACGCCAGATCGAATGGAGAGGCGACCAGATCTGGTCAGCTCGGGGCAGAAGTACGCGAGGAAGAGGGTGGCGGAGAGGCTAACCTAGGGAGCCGAGGGAGATGATGCAGGTGGGCGACTCGACCAGGGCGACTGTCGGTACCCTAAAAACCATACACCCCCTGAGGTTACAAAGATCTCAAGGGAAGGACATCTACTCAAATTGAAGACCCTCGGGGGCCCACTTGCCAGACGTAACCGGACCCGCTTCTCCAACATGGTTAGCCCCTAGGTTGCCACGTGTACTGTCAGACCAGAGCTATTACCTGCAAGGGTGAAGCTCTGGGCTAGGTACTGAAACGGCACCTCCGGAGTTAACCCCTGACCGAGAGAAGCTCCGGACCTGACACGTGCCAGGCCACCCCGGAGCTTCTCGCTTCCCCCAAGCAAGCTCCGGAGCTGCCACGTGTCCATACGTCGGAGCTGGCCGCTTCAAACCTCCGAAAGACGTTGTAACGGCACCGGATCTTCAAAGGACAACCGCGGACTTCAAGACCCGATTAATTATCATTAATTCCACGTTAATGATACTTAATCAGGACGATCTTAACACCTGTAACGGCACTGTCGGAACCGTTACAGGGTTATTAACAACAATTAATCTCGTGTATCAATACTAGTAACCGCCAGGGCCACATGTCGGGCCAGGCTGACTTGTAACGGTTTGTCCTTGTACTATAAAAGGACAAACCGACGATACACGAGGGGAGGGGACTCGAACGCTCTGAAGTTCACAAGTTAATACAACACACACACACCCGTGGAGTAGGGTATTACGCTCAGGCGGCCCGAACCACGTAAACCATTGTGTCACTCGTGTCCAATCGCGTTTCACCTTCTTGAGTCTCCGCGCGCCCAAACCGAACCACAAACTCCTTCAACACTTTCGTAGTGTTAGGGGATCTGCCGACTCCAACAGTCGACAGTTGGCGCGCCAGGAAGGGGCGCCTGAGATCTTCAAGAATGGTGAATTCTGCGGCTGGATCATCCAACGAGCAACCTGCTGCTCAAGCTGTCGGAGGCAATCCCTCCAACATGCAGCCACCGGCAGGAGCCTCTGCACCAGCAGGAGTCATACTCCCACCACCACCATCTTCTCCGGCAAGACGTGTCTGGCAACATGATGGTGCACCGGCGTCACATACTGCGCCGACAAGTCATGACAACCCAGAACACGCGCTTCATGCAGCGCGTGCTCTTCTCCAGCGACCACCACCTCCGGATGCATCTCAAGGTGCCATGGAGCAATGGAGGGCTGATATTGAGCATTTGGTCGCAGCAGCGGCCGAACGTCTCAACAACCAGGGTCCACCTCCTTCAGGGCGGGCCCCGTCGCAGCGACGGACGTTGTTTGGAAGACTTGGTCCGCATGTCTCCAACAACCGAAGACGAGCTGCGTCACAGCAAGTGACGTCGTTGCCCTCTGGGGCACGACGCACCCATACCGCATCTCGGCTTTCGACACACGACCTCCGGGCGGAACTTGATCGCCGATACCGTCAACAGGATGGTCGTGTCCGTATCGAGCGAGCTCGAGAAAGACGAGATGCACAAGACCTTTCTACTCTGGAAGGAGTAGGAGGAGGCTGTTCCGCCCTAGCCATGCACCTGCGCATGGTTAGATGGCCACAGAAGTTCCGGCCACACTTGCCGGAAAAATTCGACGGGACTGTCAATCCCGTAGAATTTCTACAGATATACTCCACTGCAATCTTAGCAGCTGGAGGAAACGAGGCCGTAATGGCCAATTACTTTCCAGTGGCCTTAACTGGGACCGCCAGGTCCTGGTTTATGAGCCTTCAACCCAACTCTATTGACAGTTGGGAGGAGCTGTGCCGTCAGTTCACCGCCAACTTCGGGAGTTCATACACCCGACCGGGCACTGAACTGGACCTTTTTGCGGTCGTGCAAAAAGGAGGAGAATCTTTGCGGTCATTCATCCAGAGATTCTCTCAGGTACGTAACACAATCCCTTCTATCTCAAGCGCTTCTGTCATTGTGGCATTCAGACAGGGTGTGCGAGACAAGAAGATGTTGGAGAAGCTGGCGATCAAAGAGATCACCAGCGTCACGGAGCTCTTCAGCTTGGCAGACAAATGTGCTAGAGCTGCGGAGGGTCGTGAAATGCACTCCAAACCAGCCTTGGAGGATCATAAAAAATCCTCCAAAGAAGAAGCCGCTACCTCCGGGAGTGGCAAGAAGAAAAAGAAGACCAACGGCAAGAAGAAGCCGTCGGCCGGCACATCCAACGTTGCAGCCACTGCAACTCCTGGTGGCCGGGGGCCACGCCCCGAGAAGCGACCTCGACCGTCTTCTGAAGACGGTGGCAAATCCAAGATGTGGTGCCCCATTCACAAAACGAGCAGCCACAGACTGGAGGACTGCCGGGAGGTCCAAAACCTTGCCGAGCGCTACAACAAGCGCCGGGAAGGGTCTCCCTTCCGACAGAGGGAGGGAAAACAAAAGGTCGATGAAGCTCCGGCTGAAGAGGAGTTAGGGTTTCAGGACCCCAAAAAGGTTCTGAAAGCCGTCTACACCTCCGTCGACGATGACTCCGACGTCTCCGACAACGAGCATCGAAAAACCATGAACACCATCTTTGGTGGATCATGGGACATCACTTCTCGTCGTGTCATCAAGACTATGCGACGGGATATGGCTGCTGTAGCTCCTACAGCTAGACCGGAGCCACATCGAAAGTGGATGGACATACCCATCACTTTTGATGCTTCGGACTGTCCTCAAAGCATGGTCGGAGCTGGCCAATTACCCTTGATGGTATCTCCCACCATCAACAACATCCAGCTCCATCATGTCCTGGTAGACGGAGGTTCGGGGCTTAACCTCATCAGCTTTGAAGCTTTCACTAAGCTTCAGCTCCGACCTTCGGACCTCCAGCCCTCTCGACCTTTCTCCGGAGTAGGTCCGGGGGCCATCACTCCACTCGGAGCTATTACTCTCCCCGTTACCTTCGGGACCCGGGAGAAGTATCGCACCGAGAAGTTGGTCTTCGACGTCGCTCAGATCAACTTACCATTCAACGCCATCTTGGGTAGACCTGCCTTGTACAGATTCATGGCAGCTGCTCATTATGGATACCTGGTGTTGAAGATGCCAACACCAGTAGGCGTTCTCCGGATCCGCGGAGATCGCACTGCCGGAGTAACTGCTCTGGAGGAACTCCACGCACTCACCACATCGCAAGAGGAGGACTCCAGACAAAAGCAAGCTCCACAACCCCCGAGCATTCGTCAACGAGGCTCGACCTCTGCACCCCGTGTGCAGCCAAGCGGCGACACTGACATTCCCGTCAAAGTCATCCAAATTGGTTCCGATGTCACTCAAACTACCCGCATATCGGGTGGCTTGAACGACAAATAGGAACTCGCGCTCATCACTTTCCTCCGGGCTAACGTTGACGTGTTTGCTTGGCAACCGTCACAAATGCCTGGGATCCCCAGGGAAGTGATTGAGCACAATCTGAAGATTTACCCCGACGCTCGGCCTGTGCATCAGAAACCTCGGAAGCAATCAGTAGAGCGACAGAACTTCATCCGACAAGAAGTGAAGAAGTTGCTCGAAGCCGGATTCATCCGAGAAGTCTACCATCCAAAATGGCTGGCAAACCCAGTCGTTGCGCCCAAGGCCGGCGGGAAACTTCGGATGTGCATCGACTACACCACACTGAATAAGGCATGTCCAAAAGATCCATTCCCACTACCTAGAATAGACCAGATAGTGGATTCCACCTCCGGGTGTGAGTTACTGTGTTTTCTAGACGCATATTCTGGATATCATCAAATCAGGATGTCTAGGGAAGATGAAGAACATACTTCATTCATCACAGTGGATGGATTGTACTGTTACACAGCCATGCCTTTTGGTCTCAAGAATGCAGCTTCAACTTTTGTACGAGCTATGTACAAAACTTTCGAAGAACTCATCAGAGACATAGTGGAAGTGTACGTCGATGACATCGTGGTCAAAGTCAAGAACAAGGAGTCCCTCTTGGACACCTTGCAGGCTGTCTTCGACAAGCTGCGGGCCACCCGCACGAAGCTAAACCCAGACAAGTGCGTATTCGGGGTTAGTTCCGGAAAGCTTCTTGGTTTCCTGGTAAGTCACCGGGGCATAGAGGCTAATCCGGCGAAGATAAAAGCCATTGAAGACATGCGGCCACCAACCCGCATCAAAGACGTCCAAAAATTAACTGGATGTCTAGCAGCCCTCAGCCGGTTCATTTCAAGACTGGCGGAAAGGGCACTTCCCTTCTTCAAGTTACTGAGGAAGTCCGGACCATTCCAATGGTCTGAAGAAGCAGAGAAGGCATTCCAGGAGCTGAAACAGTTCCTCACCACCCTACCAGTCTTGGTAGCTCCGAACCCTGGTGAGCCTTTATTGCTTTACATTTCAGCTGCTGACGAAGTCGTCAGTATGGTTCTGGTTGCGGAGAGACCAGAACTATCCAATACTCAGGAATCCAGACCCCTTCGGGAGGGTCCGGAGGTTCCTGAAAGCGGGTCTGGGTCCCAGCTCCCAGACTTGAACCCACAAGAAGCCACTTCAGAGGACCCGGATCCCTCCGAGAGGATCCAGGTCATTCCTGAAGAAGCTCCGGGTTCCTCCACCCAGAACCCGGAGGTCCCCGAAGAGAGTCTGGACCCCTCCGAGAGGGTCCGGATCAATGAAGAGGAAGCTCCGGACCCCTCCGGGAGGGTCCGGACCATTCAACGCCCGGTATACTTCATCAGTGAAGTGTTACATGATGCCAAGACTCGGTACCTAGAGGTGCATAAACTGCTTTATGCAGTTCTTATTGCCTCAAGGAAGCTTCGACACTATTTCCAAGCTCACAAAGTCTCAGTGGTGACTTCATATCCACTTCGAGCGATCCTGCATAATCCCAATTCAACTGGGAATATTGCAAAGTGGGCAGCGGAACTGGCTGAATTCGACCTTGAATGCATTCCAAGACAAGCAATCAAGAGTCAAGCGTTGGCAGATTTCGTGGCAGAATGGACTCCCTCTCCATTAAACCCTGGGGGCCCCAGCGAGCAGAAGACGGAACCTCAAGTTCCAGCCTTCACTAAGCCTCACTGGACCCTTTACTTCGACGGCTCCATGCAGAAGCTGGGAGCCGGAGCTGGAATCCTTCTCCTCGCACCAACCGGGGAGAAGGTGAAATACATGGTACACCTTGACTTCAAGGCAACCAACAACATGGCGGAGTACGAAACACTCATCTATGGATTAAAGGTGGCACTATCATATAGTGTCAAGCAGTTGCTGGTCAAAGGAGATTCACAACTTGTCATCAAACAGGTGAAGGGTGAATGCTCCTGCAATAATCTCCAGTTGGCCGCTTACCTCCTTGAAGTCCAGAGGTTTCAGAAGGACTTCGAAGTCCTAGACCTTCACCATGTTCAGCATGCTCACAACGCTGAAGCTGACGAACTCTCGACCAAGGCGTCAACTGGAGCTCCGGCTCCTGACGGAACCTTTGTCCGGAGGTTGTCAAAACCCACAGTTCAACCTGCCGAACTGAACGAAGGGGGCGGGATCAGCATCTCGAAGCTGACGGTCCCGATGGCCCTGTTACCATGGCAACCATCAAGGGTCGTAGGTGCTGCCGGAAGCTCCGAGCAACCCAGCACGCAAGACTCAAATGCTCAAGTCAGTTCCGATGCATGGATCTCGGAGATCCGGAACTACCTGAAAGACAACATCCTTCCTGACGATGATGTATCCGCTGACCGGGTAGTCAGATTGGCTAAAAGATACACGTTGGTAGAAGGGGATCTCTACCGGCGCGGTGCCAACGGCATCCTAATGCGGTGCATCACAAGGGAAGAAGGCTGCGAGCTCCTCGCAGAAATCCATGGAGGTGAGTGTGGGAACCACGCATCTTCCCGCACGCTGGTCGGAAAAGCCTTTCGGCACGGCTTCTACTGGCCTACAACGCTCCAGGATGCTACTGAGCTAGTGAAGAAATGCAAAGCATGCCAATTTCATGCAAAGCAAATTCATACACCTGCTCAGTCCTTACAAATGATACCTCCTACATGGCCTTTCGCTGTGTGGGGGATGGACATCTTGGGACCCTTCCCAAGAGCCGTCGGAGGTTACAAGTTCCTGTACGTCGCCATCGACAAGTTCACCAAGTGGTCGGAAGCTACTCCTGTTGTGACGATCAACAAACAATCTGCAATCAATTTTCTACAATCTATCGTGAGCAGATTCGGAGTCCCAAATAAGATCATCACTGATAATGGGACTCAGTTCACAAGCTCCGCATTTCAAGGATATTGCGAAGACCTCGGCATACAGGTTTGCTACGCTTCTGTAGCTCATCCTGCCAGCAATGGACAAGCCGAGAGAGCAAACGCAGAGATCCTTAAAGGACTCAAAACACGCACTTATGAGCGTTTGAAAAAGCACGGAGCTAATTGGATCGAAGAGCTTCCGCCCACTCTATGGGCCAACAGGACTTCTCCAAGTCGGGCAACCGGAGAAACACCCTTCTTCCTGGTGTACGGAGCTGAAGCGATTCTTCCTCCGGAAATCACCTTGGGTTCCCTCCGAGTCCGGACCTTCGACGAAGCCGCGCAGGACCAGCTCCGGCGTGAAGACCTAGACCTCCTCGAGGAGGGAAGGTGCCAAGCAGCTGTTCGGAACGCCCGATACCGCCAAGCTCTACGGCGCTATCACCAGCGGCATGTACACAACCGACAGCTCGAGGAAGGCGATCTGGTGCTACGGAGAATACTATCCAGAGAAGGGCAAAACAAACTCTCCCCCGGCTGGGAAGGGCCCTTCCGAGTGATCAAAGTATCTCGTCCCGGAAGCGTTCGCTTGGCTACTGAGGATGGGACACCTCTCCCAAATCCTTGGAACATCGAGCACCTCCGTAAGTTCTACACTTAATTCCACGGAGGTGAGTCTTAAGTAACTTGAAATGTATGTTATAGAGTCATTGTACAGAGTCGGGTAGTTCCTCCGGGAGAGCAACCGGACCTTTCCCGAAAGGTTTGAAAAGCTCATGCAACACTTGATACAGTCTCCGGACTAGAAGTGTGGCTAACTACCCTGGGTCAAACGAGAAACCAAACACACTTAGCCTGGTTCCGTACCCTAAGAGTGTACTTGTTTCTCCTGTACCCTGGACCTATAATGAAAGACATCTTCATGTGAAATAGACTCCACGTGCATTCATTTTTGCATAGGCTCGACATTTTTATTTTTCTCTTTCTTGTCTATAACAGAAACGTGCAATTCTTAAGAAATTCTAGTTTGACCGGTTTACGTACGATTCGAGTCGAATTGTCGGATTTTTTAGATTTAAATATCGTATGTGGCCAACTCGCCTGAAAGCCGCCAAGCCATTCTAGGGCCGGAGTGCGCTATCGACTTAGCCTGTTCAAGCACCCTAAGTACGCCACTCTACCTACATCCCGGCAGGCCAAAGTAAGGGGGGTCCATGGACAATTGGATCTAAAAGAAAAGACAATTCATTCAGTCGTACTAAAAATCGTGTTCAACTTAAAATTCTCTTGAGAACCGTAAGCCGCGACGAAGTTATAGATAAGGAACGAATTTTACTATTTTTCTTGGCTTAAGTGTGCAGGAAAAATGAACCCTATGTTGATGGAGAAAAACCGGAGCTAACCAAGCTCCGACTCCCACCAGGGCGTCAACCGTCGGCGTTGACTTAAAGATGGTGAGAAGACCCTATCACTAGAGTCTGTTGCCAACAAACCAGGCGTGGCAAGGGTCATTGCCGGAGCTACTAAGCTCCGACAACTTGGAGTATTAACTATCGACGCTCAACGTGTTGGTAGAGGCTATTGCCGGAGCTACTAAGCTCCGGCGATGGACAGTGCCGGAGCTTCTAAGCTCCGACTACTTCAAGGGACCTTCACTATCGAAAACTTCGGACCTAAATTATACGAGTTCGAAGCAAATTTGTCTTCAACAAAACTCAACATCCTTTTGGTACATGTCCACAATCAAATTGTGCACATCTACCAGGGGGCCAAGTGAAGATAAAGATGTTGAAGACAAAAAAATGAAATTCGCAAAAAAGTGAGGATTTCATTTCATCAGAAGACCGGAGATTACATCTGGAGACAAGGGATTACAAAATTGAGGAAGAAGAGAAGATACAAGTAAAGGCTAAGAGAGACAGTCCTAGACCCTATGGAAGAATTCGGCGACCTTCTGGGCGACCTCCGACACGCTGGCTCGGGTAGCTTCGCCTTCTCCTTCGACGGGGCCTTCAAGCACCGGGTCCAGAGGGAATCGAGGGTTCCGGCTAGTGTAGCACGTCAACACATACTCTGTGACGTTCCTAGCCAGGGATTGCCCCTCGACTTCCAGCTGGTCCGCGATGAC
This sequence comes from Tuctoria greenei, assembly GCA_036927565.1. Taxonomy (NCBI): domain Eukaryota; kingdom Viridiplantae; phylum Streptophyta; class Magnoliopsida; order Poales; family Poaceae; genus Tuctoria; species Tuctoria greenei. The sequence goes on from JAYESD010000003.1 coordinate 230,733,754, forward strand.
GTCGCCCACCTTGGAGAGCTTGCTGCCCGCAGCGCTCAACGCTTGCAACGCAAGGTCCGGCTCCAGCTCCGGATCATCCGGGAGCACGGGGCTGAAACCCATCGGCGACAGCGCATCGTCGGCCTTGCTCAGGAACTCCCAAATTTGCAGGGAGTCCGTCTTCCTCAGGCCCTTCATCTCTTCCAGGGATCTCCGGGCCGCCGTCAGCTCCGAATTCTCGCGGGAGAGGCGCTCAACTTCTTTGGCGTTCTGCTGGATTTTCGCAGCAACCCACTTCTCAAGTCTTCCGAGCTCCTCCTCCCGGAGGTGGATCTTGTTCCGGCGGTCGACCAGGTCCTTCTCCCTAGCCTCTATTTTCTTCTCCCGGGCGATAAGGGCACACTCGTACTCGTAGAGTTCCTGCCCCCGCACCCAGGTCTTCTCCTCCTCCTCGAGGCAGCGCTCTTCCAATTTTTTAGTGCGCTCCTCGAGACCCTTGTCCGCCAGAGCTGTTTTCTCGGCGAGCTCCTCCTCCCGTCGCAAGACGTCATCCCGTAGCTCCAGGAGTTTTTGCTCCTCATCCTCGAGCCGCCTTTCCCTTCCTTCAAGTGCCTCTCGACGCTTGATGAGTGCGGTGTTGATGGCCTCGAGTTGATCGAACTGAGCGTTGGCCGCGTCGTTAGCAGCCTTAGCTTGGTCATGGAACTCCCGGGATTGAGCGTCGAGGGCGTGAGTCATGCTCTCCCTCTCATCCAGCAGCTCACCCCAGAGCTCCAGGCGGATCTTCTCCCGCCTAATCCATTCCTTGTCATCCGCAAGCCTCGACTGCGCCAGCTTGGTCTCGAATTGGAGTCGATTACGCCACCTTCTAAGGGTTTGGCGCTCCTCTTCAAGAGCCTTGCTGTCGTGGAAGAAGGCTAGTTGGACTTGACGTAGACTGGAGCAAGCGTTGTCGATGGACATCGACAGCGAGATGGGCTCCGGACCTTCTGGGATCTCCTCCGCTGGTTCCAGCGGGTCTTCATTTACAAAAATTGGGTCTCACTCTACGAGAGTGGAACCTCGAGCTTCCGGAGCGCTAGGGCACTCCTCCGGGATGGCTTCAGTCGCCACCGAAGAAGGTCCCGCCACCAAGTCTTCATTTGCCCCCTCAGGCTGGGGGCCGGCGACTTCATTCAGGCACTCTGGCTCCGCCACGGGTACCATCGACGTCGTCGCCTCCATTGGCTCTGGCCGGGACACTTCTTCTGAGGGAGGCTCAAGCTCCCTCGCCTCTTCAGCCACCGGCTCTGCGGCCGACGCTCCAACAATCACCGGCTCTGCGGCCGGCGCTCCAACAATTACCGGCTCTGCAGCCGGCGCTTCAATAATTACCGGCTCTGCGACCGGAGTTTCGGAAGTAACCGGCTCAACTGCCGGAACCACTTCAACTTCCGGCTCGCATGCCGGGGCTTCAGCTACCTCCGACTCAACCGCCGGGACTTCAGCACTTTCCGGCTCTGAAGCCAGGACCGCTACTCCCTCCGACTCAACAGCCGGAGCTTCTACTTCTGCAGCACCATGACCCGGAGCTTCAACCTCCGGAACGGGTGCCGCTGGCGCATCTTCAATCCCGTGGTCCGGCGCTACCACGGGAACTTCTGGAGACGAGTCGAGGTCCATGACCACGACAGCCGGCGCCGGAGCTGTCGCAGCCTCCGCTTGGGGCGGCACCGGAGCTGGAGCAGAAGCCCCCGCAGCCTCAGACACCGTGGTTGAGGGCGGAGCTTCACTCCCCCTCTTGGGAACGCTGCAGATAAAGAACGAAGAAATTGAGCAAATAGATGCTACAATTAAAAGTTAATCGAGGTAAGAGAGAAAAATTACCTTGGGAGGCTCACGCACCAGCTTGCGCGGAACCTCTTTCCCGGACGTTCCGGGCTGGCCACGGTCGGTGTAGGAGCTCCGGGAGGACTCCCAAGACTTGCCGTGGCCGCGGGCGTTTCCCGGGTCGGAGCTCTCCTTGATCGGGAGGAACTCCTGGACCTGGAGGCCCTCACCGCTTCACGTGCCGGAGTCGCCTGCCCGGAACTGGCACCTCCGGAGGGATCTACCACGGGGACAGTCGCACTCCGGGAGGATCCCACTGCCGGAACAGTAGTGCTCCGAAAGGACCCCACCACGGGGACAGCCGCTACGGCGGCGGAGGATCTTCCTTCCTGAGGACGGGGAACTGGGGGGGAGGTAGCAAGCCCGACGGACCTTCCGTCAGCATGTCGCAGCTTCCTCTTCCGGCTCTCCGGCTCCTCCGCCAGCTCCTTGCCCTTGCCGATGACCTCAGCTCTTGGTTGAGAGACAGGGGCGGAGCCGCCTTCGGACAACCCAGGGATCGCCAACCGGGCGGTTGATCTTCTCTCGACGACGCCAAGGTCGTCAAGCGCGGGCATCTTCCGCTGGAGCTCCCTGCTGAAATCAACTTCCACGTTCAGGGGGAGGAAAGCCGGCGGCGGAGTCAAGTACTCTCCGTCAACATCGATGCCGTGCTGGAATTTCTTGAGGTGAAACTCCAAGGACTTCCCCACCATGCTGGACTTCAACCCGGTCTCAACCCGGTCCTCGTCCATCACGCTGTTGAGGGCCCAGGCGAGCTTCTCCCTCCTCTTCAGCGGTGCCCACCTGTTGGACAGGAAGTTGCAGAACACCGCCTGGGGAGTCAATCCTCCCTCCACACATTGGCGGATCCTGGACAGGACGGGGTCGAAAGCTGCCGCCAGCACCGGAACTTCGCTCCACACCGACGTGTCAATGCCGGGCAGACCGTCTGGCAACTCCAACCGCTCATGCTCCTCCACCCGGACGACTACCCAATCTTTCTTCCAGTCATCCCACTTCCCGGAAGGGAATGACCGGATGTACTTGAACGGGCACTTCTTGCGCTTCACAAAGTAGTAGAAGCCAAGGTACTCGTCGCTTCGGCCGGTGGTTTGGACGGTGAAGAAGGTTCGGAAGAGCTCGATGCAGGGAGGGATGCCCACCCACATCTCGCAGAAGTGGACAAAGATGGACAGAAGGAGGATGGAGTGAGGGCCAAGGTGGTATAGCTGCAGACCATAGAAGTCCAGCAGCATCAAGAAGAAGGAAGAAAACGGTGGGATCAGCCCCACCATGACGTACGATGAAAAGTACACCATCTCGCCGGAGTGCTCCTTTTTAAAGAGAAGCTCTCCGCCGGCGCGGACCGAACGGTTGAAGAAGTCCGACGACCACCCCATGAGGGCTCGGACCTTCTTCAGATCGCTTTCCGTCTTCAAACGACTCTCACGCAGACCCAACTCCATCGCAGCACAGCTAGGCAAGAGAAGAGGAGCAAAGCACGAGTTGGGAGTTTGAGCGCAAGAGCAGATGGAAAGCGTAAAGAACTCCCGACAGTGCGCTTTCCTTCTTAAATAAGCCCTCGCAACGCTTGGATGGAAACTGCAGGGGAGTCAAGGATACTACTCAAGAATTCAACCCTGCCGATGACAAGAGGGCCCGGGACCACCCTGACGATCAAGTCGAGGTTCTTACCCAGGCGAACAGTTGTCATCACGAGGCGGGAAACCCAAAGGCGGCGGACTGACAAGGCGCGCGGAACCGATACGGTTTTTGTATCGGGAACCAGCGACCTTCAATTGCGAGAGATCCGCACGTCAAGGATCTTATCTGCTACCTGAGGTGCGCCACGCGTCGGGATTTAACCGTAAAGTCCCGCCAAAGGCACCTCCGAAGACCCTTGAAGACCCAGTTCAAGAGTCGTAAGTGTGGACCCACCTCCGGCGGAATGACTTCATCCCGTTGGCCTTCCCCGGAGGTAGGTCCAGGGGGCCACTGTCGGTACCCTAAAAACCATACACCCCCTGAGGTTACAAAGATCTCAAGGGAAGGACATCTACTCAAATTGAAGACCCTCGGGGGCCCACTTGCCAGACGTAACCGGACCCGCTTCTCCAACATGGTTAGCCCCTAGGTTGCCACGTGTACTGTCAGACCAGAGCTATTACCTGCAAGGGTGAAGCTCCAGGCTAGGTACTGAAACGGCACCTCCGGAGTTAACCCCTGACCGAGAGAAGCTCCGGACCTGACACGTGCCAGGCCACCCCGGAGCTTCTCGCTTCCCCCAAGCAAGCTCCGGAGCTGCCACGTGTCTATACGTCGGAGCTGGCCGCTTCAAACCTCCGAAAGACGTTGTAACGGCACCGGATCTTCAAAGGACAAATGCGGACTTCAAGACCCGATTAATTATCATTAATTCCACGTTAATGATACTTAATCAGGACGATCTTAACACCTGTAACGGCACTGTCGGAACCGTTACAGGGTTATTAACAACAATTAATCTCGTGTATCAATACTAGTAACCGCCAGGGCCACATGTCGGGCCAGGCTGACTTGTAACGGTTTGTCCTTGTACTATAAAAGGACAAACCGACGATACACGAGGGGAGGGGACTCGAACGCTCTGAAGTTCACAAGTTAATACAACACACACACACCCGTGGAGTAGGGTATTACGCTCAGGCGGCCCGAACCACGTAAACCACTGTGTCACTCGTGTCCAATCGCGTTTCACCTTCTTGAGTCTCCGCGCGCCCAAACCGAACCATAAACTCCTTCAACACTTTCGTAGTGTCAGGGGATCTGCCGACTCCAACAGTCGACAGCGACGGTCGTGGCAGGCGTCGCGGTCGCCCTCTGCCGGGGGGAGCGACCCGATAGGCCATCACCGGCTACACCGTCTGTACCGGCTGGTGGGGTCAAGAGCCACCGAAGGGAGGGGGCCGGCCGCCGCTTGTCGAGATCCGTCGAGGGGAGGGAGGGGCGGCCGCCACTCGTCAAGAGCCGCCGGGGGGGGGGGGGGAGGAAAAATAAATTACGCTCTGAAAAATTTCCCGGCTCATGTTACAGGTTCCCTTGTTTTTCTTATGATGCTGTCAAATGGCTTCTCATCTCAATTCCTATATTTTCAATTCTTATAGAATTACAAAGACATAAAATTTTAATTTCTATATTTTTTCTCTTTCTGTGTTTTTAATTTATTCAATCTAAAGGGAGCCTGAACCTTGTATATGCCTCGGTAAGATAAGATATGTCAATCTAAAGGGAGCCTGAACCTTGTATATGCCTCGGTAAGATAAGATATGTACTGATGTTGCAATCGATGGTAACCAATAAGCAAACGCGGCTAGTTTATACGTACTAGTATAGTATAGGTTATGTGTTAGCTTTAACTAAGGTTGTGTTTGGGAGCACACTATTTCAATACTAAAGTTTTGGAAATCACAGTTTTTAAAATGATATAGCAATAACAAAGTATTTTAATACTACTGTTTTGCAGTACCCCAGTTTTGCAATACATAGAACTGTTTGGGAGCAAAGTAACAAGCATTAAGAGCAAGCAAGAAGAGAAACTTTGGTTCGGACCAAAGTTTTTTATACTCCAAAAATACCGCAGTATAGACAAAACCGTGGTTTTAAATACATAGTTTTTGAGTTAGTTGCCAAATATCATTATGTAAAAAACACTATAGTAATCTCAAATATCACGGTATTGCTTAAAACTTCAAAAATACCGTGTTCTCAAACATAGCCTAAGTTTTTTCCATACGATTCCAATACGCTTCAGCACTGCACAAGACTCGTATAGTAGCCACACGGTTGCCCAGTCTCCAAGCTAAGAATTTCCAGAGCGCATCACCGTAAAATTTCCTTCCCCACTCTGCTTACAGTCACACAAAGCGTGCAGGATAAGAAAGGGATTTTAAGACTATTCGCAACGGTTTTCTATAAAACTTATTCTATGCATTACACTTTTAATATATTCCTCTACACTTCCTAGTAATACACTTGATAAACTTACTCTATACTTCCAGTAACATTTAGAGTAAACCATTGCGGATGGTGTAATGCAATCATGCAAATAATACCTTAAATATCTTTAATCTCTATTATACGGTTATTATATTTTTTTCACTTAAGTGTCCCATCAACACAAAAAAATAAATTAAAAGGCCATGGGAGAGCAGACACACGTTTTCATTTCTACTGCCTCGGTTTTCACGTTGCTGGGTCACACATGAATAAATATTACAGCTCTACCCAACAGATATACTTAAAAAAACATTTCGTGATTTATTTTTTCGAAAACAAAATCAAGGCATTTGAGCCGCGGAGATTGCGACGCGTCTACACACACGCGCCTGCACACTGGCAATCACGCCGCACGGTGTGTTTCCTGCCGCTAAGTTAAACGATCGTCATGCTACTGACATGTGGGCCCTGGCTCGGTAGGAATTCGTTCCCCATGGTTCTAATCGCGTATTCGCGTGTTATTTCACACCGCCTGGGGGTGTGGTGTGGTATTCGCACCCCCTACGCCGCCCACGGCCCACAGGACAAGCGAACACAGTTTGCCCCCGGTGAGGTCACCGCCGATCCGCTTGGCACATCCGGACCGTCCACGTGCCCCTTATCCCGGATCCGAGGGTGGCGGACGGAGTAGAAACGGCCGCCCTCGCTGCGATAGGTTTACTTGGCGAGAGCCCTTTCTCTCTCTCTCCCCTTTCTCTTCACCCCCACACCATTCTCCAAAGCGAGCGAGCCAGCCAGCCCGAGCCGTTCCCTTTCGCGTCGCGCTTCTCTCCGCTCTCCTTCCCTTGCGATTATAGCCCCTGCTCCCGCTCACGCCCGCGCTCGCGCCCGCACCGCCGGTGGTATTTGCGGGTAGATCCGGCGCCGGAGGCGGCGGACGGGCTCGGTGGTGGAATCGGTGTCGGCGGCGGCGGCGGAGGAGGAGGAGGAGGGAAGGGCGGCGGGGGAGGAATCGGCGCCGGTTTCTCTGGTCCTTCGGCGAAGAAGAAGGTAAGTAGGAGGAGGGGGAGCGCGGTCCGTCGGTCGCTGCATGGCGGCATGAAGCGTGCCAAGGACGACGCGCTCATGGGGTCACAGCTCAAGCGCCCCAACCTCGCCCGATCCGATCCGTGAGTCGCCGCCTCTCCCACTCCGCTCCGCTTCATCGGCGTCCTCGGGTTCGCTCCCGTGTTGCTGACGCGCGTGTGCTCGTTTCGATTACCTTCGTTGCGCTCGTTTTCGTTTTTGGGGGTTTTTTCCCCGCTTGATGGAGTCGGTGACGGACTCGGAATATTTGAATCTCCCGGACTAAATCGGGGTATATCTAGGTTTTAGCTCGAGAATTTTTGTTTGTTCGTCTCAATTTGAAGTCTAGGTCGTAGAAATGCATTTTGTGGTGCGTGTTTTTTTACCGGTGCTTTTATCCTGTGATCTAACGGTCTACTATTGAACTCCTTCTGGCGCAGGTCTGCCCAGCCGCAGCACATGCCTCTGCCGGGTTCGGCGTCCGCAGCCGCACCGCCGTCTCAGGCTGGAGCTGCTCCGCCGACACAGACTCAGCAGCTCTCCGCTAGTGCTGCCGCGGCGGTCAACCAGAAGTTGACGTTGACGACTAACGATGCGCTCGTCTACCTCAAGGCTGTCAAGGATAAGTTCCAGGACAAGCGGGAGAAGTACGAGGAGTTCCTTGAGGTCATGCGTGACTTCAAGAGCGAGAGGTTGGTCCACGGTGCCAGCCCCTCTTTGGCCTATTTGATTTGTAACATTTCTCGCGTTTTCCTGGAGTGAAATATGACATTTCTAATTGTAATTATGATTGTGGTGCGATGTGAATACTGGATGCAGGATTGATACCAATGGAGTGATCATTCGTGTGAAAACACTGTTCAACGGGTACCCTGAGCTGATCCTTGGTTTCAACGCCTTCCTGCCCAAGGGCTATGCGATCAAGCTACAAGAAGAGAAGAAGCCTGTTGATTTTGTGGAGGCTATCAATTTCGTGAACAAGATAAAGGTATGAATACATTTATCTATCATGTGACAGTGATGGTACTCGGTGAACTAGCAATTTATTGTACCCTTTTGATTTCCTCCCGCAGAATCGGTTCCAGCACAATGAGCATGTCTACAAGGCATTCTTGGACATCCTCAACATGTATCGCAAGGATAATAAGTCAATCCAAGATGTTTACCATGAGGTATCTCTTGCTGGATTTGATGTTGTATATCTGTGTTTCCATAAGAGTTTGTGACATAGCTTGTCCTTTTGGGCAGGTTGCTTTGCTGTTCAGCGACCATAAAGATTTACTTGAAGAATTCCAGCACTTTTTACCGGATACTTCAGTTGCGTCACAAGCGGCACCCCCCTCAAGGGGTGGATTGGTTAAGCGGGACGACAAGTCTATAATGCCCCCTGCCAATAGGACGCATCACAACGATAAGGTATAAACGGCAAAGCAATTTTGCAGGAATTACTTATCTCTATTTCTTCTACTTCCTTTAAAAAAATTGTTGGGTTTCATATCTAGCCTAGCCCAAGGTGCTTGGGACAAAGGCCTTGTTGTTGTTGTACCTATTTTTGGATAATTTTCACCTGCAGAAAATAGGGTTATGCAATTGTATGTACTAAACCTGATTACCTATTGGCTTTGTTTCTGTTTATATATATTGACACTTAACTCTACAGAGCTAACTGACACCCCAGCTTCTCTCTCTTTTTCAGAGGGGTTATCTGTCACATACAGACCGTGACTTTAGTGTTGATCGTCCTGATGTGGAGCATGATCGCCAGAGAAGACGCCTTGATAAGGAAAAAGAACGGAAGGTGGAAAGGGATAGAAAATATTATGAGAGAGATGACAAGGATGGTGAGCATGACAGCAGAGATCTGGATGTTGGACAGCGTAAGCACAAACCTTTTCCAAGGAAGATGGAGGATACTGCAGGTACTGAGATACACCAAGGAGGCCCCAATGAGACTCATGGAATACATAGTGTCTCTCCTTCTTCGTACGATGATAAGGATGCTCTGAAGAGTAAGTCTTTAAGAATACTGAACTAATAATTAGTTAATTACACATCTATTTTCTCTTATGCTTAGCTGACACCGTACATCCCCGTTCTTAATTCCTTCTTCGAAATAAAAATGCGATTTAGGTGCTGAACAACCTTAAATTTACACATTTACAGATGTTAAGAAACAATGCACATACATTCCTTACTAGTTGGCTGAATTTAGTTTCTGTGCATCATCAGACTCTCTTTTGCATTTCTGAAGTACATCTTTCATTGTCATTTCAATTTACTTACAACTTGGGGAATGTTTATAAATGATGCATATGCATAGACAAATTTACTATTTGGGTTCTATATCAGTATTTTGTTTTTTATTATGTTTAAGAAACCTTTCCGCTTTCCACCTTTTGATCTAGCTTAACTTAGTTTCAGTATCATTGGGCTCTTCTGTATGTCACACTTCGTTAATTGTCATTTCAATTGGCTACACCCTTGGGGAATGTTTAGAAATGATTTACAAACAAATTTACAATCAATGTGGTTTGTCCCTTTTATATGCTTGAGGAACTTTTTTGCTTTATACCTTTTGATTGCTTGTGATTTCGTCAATCATCATCATCACTTTTACAAGTTTGAAGAAATTTTCTTGCTCAATTGCACCCTCACTTTTCCATTCAATATCAGGTGTGTACACACAGGAGTTCCATTTCTGTGAGAAAGTAAAGGAAAAGCTGGAAAATGATGCTTATAAGGAGTTTTTGAAATGCCTAAACATATACAGCCAAGAGATCATTACAAGAAGTGAATTGAAAAATTTGGTTGGTTTCTTGACAAAGGCTTTTGTTGTCTTAGCTGTCTATGCTTATTGTTTAATTTTTCATCTTTTGCTAACTGTGCTTAATAATTTATTCGAGCTCTTTTTTGCGAGTTTACTTGGTATCAGGTGAATCATGAATAAACTGCATTAATTTGCAGGTGAATGATATATTTCAGCAGTATCCAGATCTCATGGATGGGTTTAACGAATTCTTAGAACATTGTGAAAATATAGGTATTTTACAAACTTAAGTGACGTGTGATAACCCCATAAGATTTCCTTTGTTGAATTGTTGTGTTTCAATAATTTTTGAAATTCCTTTCCCCCTCTTGCCACAGATGGATTTCTGGCTGGAGTCAATAAAAGTATGTGGTGCCTACCTTTTTTATCACCCTTTCATGACGCATTTAAAAAATTGTTAATACAACTTATCTGAAATGAAGGGCAAACTGCAAGGATCGTTAAAACTGAGGATAAAGATAAAGATCGAGAGCGGGAGAGGGAGGACAGGGATAGGGACCGGGAGAAAGAAAGAGACAAGGAACGAGAAAGGCTTGATAGAGGATTCATTAAGGATGGCTCTAGCCACAAACCTTTACCCAAAGAAAAGTATAACTTGTCGAAACCAATTTCAGAGCTCGATCTATCAAACTGTCAACGATGCACTCCAAGTTATCGCCTTCTACCGAAAAATGTAAGCTAATTCAGGTCATATAGTTTGTTATGTACCGTGTCTCATGTAACATTTCGCTCAATCATGTTTGCAGTATCCCATGCCTCCTGCAAGCAACAGGACGGATCTTGGAGCCTCTGTTCTCAATGATCATTGGGTATCAGTGACATCAGGAAGTGAAGATTATTCATTCAAGCACATGAGGAAGAATCAGTATGAAGAAAGCTTATTTAGATGTGAAGATGACAGGTTCACATTTATATTTGTTATATACGGATGAAATTGAGCTTCATAATAGCTGGCATATGATGTATATTTGAACTTTTATTATAACAGCCTTTGACGATTACAATCCTTCTCCTAACTAATCAAATCCTATGGAAGCCTCATATGCTTACATTGCATGCTGTGTTATTGGTGTTGTTTCTCTATTCCGAATTGGATTAGTGATTCTTGCCTACTTTTGTTTCATTCCCTTTTTTCTTGAGAATCCCGTTGCTTAACTGTTACCAATTGTGCTCTAAATACTCCTTGTAATCTATAAGCAAGAAGTCGATGTTAGTAGAAGTCTGAATCCATCTCAGAAGAACTTGTGTATTCCTTTATGGCAGTCCCAGTCTCAAAGACTAAATGACGGGCTTTACGAAGTGGAAACTGTTCCTAATGTTTTAATTAGATGCTTGGACTAATGTGATTATACTACTGAAGCTTACATGTTGCTGATATATGTTTGTAAGATACGTTATGAATGAAGTCCAGGTTTAGAGTTCTAGAAGTACCTCATATGGTAGACGGTATATATTTCCTCAGTTTTTGCAATCATGCCATTCAATCAGCATCTAGTAAACTTTCTTTTTCCGTACCTGACCAATTAGTATCAACTTGTCCGGTTTGCCCGTTATGTATCCTTTATATGTGCTGCCTTTAATGCTGGTTAAAACTTGTTTCCAAACTTCTTCAGATTTGAGCTGGATATGCTGCTGGAATCAGTTAATGCAGCAACCAAGCGTGTTGAAGAGTTGATAGAGAAGATGCAGGACAACTCAATAAAACCTGAGAGCCCTATACGCATTGACGAGCATTTAACTTGTGAGTACATGCATAGTTATAATAATTTATTAGCACTTGAACTGTATGGAACTTGACTGTCCCTGGTTATTTAACAGCTTTGAATCTGAGGTGCATTGAACGGTTATATGGTGACCATGGTTTGGATGTTATGGATGTTCTTCGCAAAAATGCTAGTGTTGCATTGCCAGTTATATTAACTAGGCTTAAACAAAAGCATGAGGAGTGGTCAAGGTGCCGATCAGATTTCAACAAAGTTTGGGCTGAAATATATTCCAAGAACTATCACAAGTCACTTGATCATCGTAGTTTCTATTTCAAGCAGCAAGATACAAAGAACCTGAGCACAAAATGTATGTAGAACTTTTATTACATGTGAATGTTTCTTGTGGTTGTAGTTCCATCCTTGATTTGTCACTAAGTTATACTGTTTTTGTTCCTTGTATAGCTCTACTGACTGAGATTAAAGAAATTAATGAGAAGAAAAGGAAGGAAGATGATGTACTCCTTGCCATAGCTGCTGGAAATAGACGGCCTATAGTTCCCAATATGTCATTTGAGTACGTAGATACGGACATTCATGAAGATCTACATAAGGTCATTAAGTACTCCTGCAGAGAAGTGTGCAATTCTTCGGATCAACTAGACAAAGTGATGAGAATATGGACTACTTTTGTAGAGCCAATCTTGGGTGCTCAGCCTCGAACCCATGGTGCCGAGCATCCAGACCTAATTAAGCCAAAGAGCCAAACAATGAAATCTGGTCTTGCAAGTGTTGGAGAAAGCAATACAGTGGTTGCTGCCAAACAAGGCCACATTGGTGAGGGCATGGCACATGAACAAGGGCCGTCATCTAGGGCTACATTGGTGAATGGAGTTTCGACTGATGCTCAAAATGGTTTCCATGATTTCGATCAAATTACTCATAGAGGTGAGGAACCATCAAATACTACGCTGAATGGAAGAGTGCACGGTGCTGTTTCTGTTTCAGATGAAATGCCTTCCCTGAGTGTCCAAAATGTGTCCACTGAGCGATCATCAGAAAATGCTGGTGTTATGACTGGACAATACAAGGCAAACTCGGAACTTACACCAGGTTTGTCTTCCCTCTTCTGTCTTCGGACGTTCCCTTGTTCATAGTCTGGCTGGGTTTTCCATTGCCTGTTCTTACTGTTTTTCTTGCTAGGTCACCTAGGTGTGAATGCTTCTAAAATTTCTCATGATGGAGTTGAGGCGGCTGCTGAAGCTAGGGCTGCCAATGAAGCAATACCTTCTGTAGAGGTACAGAATATTTCATTAGATCATTTATACTTTCCATCTATTATGGCAGTATTAGGATTTTTTGTGTTTGCCAAGTATGTCTTTCATGTGAATATTTGTGCTTGCCAAATCTTCTGTCACATGAAGCGGATGTAAATTTACATTTTCTTCCTACACTTCTAGCAAACTCATTGAATGCTCAAGCTCTTACCTTTTCTATTCTATCTATATATATCTGAAAGGGTGGTGAGATGGGGAGGACGGGATTATCTTTGAATGGTGGATGCACCAGTGAGGGAAATAAAGGGCGCTTAAATACTGAAGGTTCCACGCCCCATAATACTTCAAAAGTTGAAAGAGAAGAGGGTGAATTATCTCCTAATGGAAACTTCGAGGAGTATAATTTTGTTCCTTTTGAGGATGGAGTGTCTAAAGGAAAGGAAGGCTCTTCAAGCAGACCTTTCCAAGGTAGGCCTGGGCAAGTGGTGCCATCTTGTGCTGAGGCTGCTGGTGAGAATGATGCTGATGCCGATGATGAAGGTGAGGAAAGTGCTCAGAGGTCTACTGAGGACAGTGAAAATGCCTCCGAGGCCGGTGAAGATGCATCAGGCAGTGAATCTGGTGATGGTGAAGAATGCTCTCGTGAAGACCATGATGAAGAGGAAGATATGGATCATGATGATCAAGATGCAAAGGCTGAAAGTGAGGGTGAGGCAGAAGGAGCTACTGATACACATGATGTGGAAGGAGGCGTGTCGCTACCACTTTCAGAACGCTTTCTGCATTCAGTAAAACCACTTGCCAAGCATGTACCTACAGCTTTACATGATCGAGATGAGAAGCCTTCACGAATATTTTACGGCAATGATTCATTTTATGTCTTGTTCAGGCTGCACCAGGTCAACTTTCCTGTACTTTTGGTTTTAATATATCTGTGAATTCTTTTTTTTTTGCTAAACAAGTGTCAATTGCAGATCTTATATGAGAGACTACTTTCAGCAAAAACTAATTCTCTGACTGCTGAAAGGAAATGGAGGACTTCCAAAGATACAAACCCTCCTGATCTCTATGAAAAGTAATATTGACTTCCTGCACTGCTTATAATGCATCATATCCATCTGATGAATAACAAATCTGTCTTTCCTATGAAGGTTTATGACTGCGCTGTACAACTTGATTGATGGTTCCTCTGACAATACCAAGTTTGAGGATGACTGTCGTTCTATTATTGGGACTCAGTCATATGTTCTCTTTACTTTGGATAAATTGATTTACAAAATCGTGAAGCAGGTATGACAGTTCATCCATTTTCTCCTATTATTTTCCATCTGGTTGGATGGCAGATTTATTTTTATGGCTTTCTTGATACCAGCTTCAAGCTATAGCGACAGATGAAATGGAAAATAAGCTTCTGCAGCTGTATTTATATGAGAAGTCACGGTCTACTGGGAGGTTCTTTGATCTAGTTTATCATGAAAATGCCCGTGTCCTCCTCCATGATGAGAGCATATACCGTTTTGAATGTGTAAGCAGTATTCTTATTTGCAAATTCTAATAGTGTCTGCAGTTCCTTTTACTATACTTTCCTCCTGTGCGCTGTAGTGTTGTTTGAATTCACTGAATGTTGACAATTCACAATGTTTTTTTCTTTCTATGGAATGATAATGACAAGTTTATGCCTTAATTGCAGTGCTCGAATCCAACAAGGTTGTCTATTCAGTTGATGGAATATGGTCATGAAATGCCTGAAGTGACCGCTGTATCGATTGATCCAAATTTTTCCTCATACCTTTTTAACAAGTACCTGTCAAGTATGCCAGGCAATAAATTATCTGAAGGAGTCTTCCTTCCGAGGTACTGTTTTTCCCATGTCACATCAATAGAAGTTTCCGATCCGATGACAGCAGTTTGTGCCTGATCAAATGCTGTTCTTCCAGAAATAAGCGGAAGCATTTTAACAATGATGAGCCTTCAGATTCTATGAAGGCTATGGAAGGTATCAAAGTTGTAAATGGTCTTGAATGCAAGATATCCTGCAGGACCTCTAAGGTGTGCATCTTTATCATACTGCACATTTCATTGCATACAATTTTAGTCGAGACTGAAAGTATATCCTTGTGATATATGCAGGTCTCGTATGTCCTTGACACGGAAGATTACTTATTTCGACTGCGGAAGAGGCGGAAACCCTCACAGGGTGGGAATGTGCCTGACAGGCCACAGATTTTGAAAATATATGCCGCAAAAGCGCAGCAGTTCAATAGATTCTTATCCAAACCATAGGGCCCTTTGGCATGATCCTGGTAATTCCAACCCTGTTCATTTTTTATTTTAGTCACATTGTTATAGGATCGCTGACTTGTGATATGACAAGCACCGACCCACTATTGACAGTTGCTGTTGGTTTTCCTTCTGCAGTATCTAAACCGAGAGATGTTGCTGTTACAAGCTGCTTTGCTTCAACAAAGGTAATCTGCTGGAGCCTTGTCGTGGTGGGCTCATCCACAATCGCAGCGTAGTGCCTTTTGGAATAACAGCTGGAGAAGACATGTAGGGGTAAATACACCAAAGCGAAGCAAGCATGTAGGCCATCTCGGCCAGCTCAAAAGATGTGTATATATTGTATTAGCAGCATGTTGTTCGTTACCGGTTTTCCATGGTTGGAGGATCCTATTAACTAATCATCATTTGTTGCTGTTGATATAAGTATATTTTTTTTTGGCCATTTTCAATTCAAGATATGTAGACAGATTAAATCAAGCTATGTAGATTGCCTTCTGGTATGTAGACAAACTAAATCAAGCTATGTAGATTGCTTTCTGGTAATTTCTTAGTGCCTACTGACAAGCATGAGGTAGGAGGTAGTCGAGGAGACGGAGCAAGGTGAACATGAAAATTGACCGGAAGATGTAGTCCCTCTATTGTCCTAGTTCAAAAATGAACTAGAGAGTGATAATTAATTGATTTTTTTCATTTTAATATCAAAAAACTTTTAAAAATCTTTTTTTGCTATTCTAATCACCCTACCGTCCACACCGTGGACGATTGGCTACGTGTCAGCCTTTCGGACGTCTTAAAAATTCTGAGTCATATTCATTTTTGGACGGCTATTTTAAAATACTTAGAGACATATTTTGGAAATGTAAATAAACTGTAGTAAGAATGTGTATTATACTTTCTTCAATAATAAAATTTTCAAAATGTCTAAAATATGTCTGTATTTTAAAGTAGCCGTACAAAAGTAAATAAAATTTAAGAAATCTGAGCTGCAGAATAAAATTTGTTAGTCACTTTTAGATGACTATTTAGAGATATGTAGGTCTTCTTTTGGAATTGTTATTTAAGTAAATGTAAAACACAATGTGTACTATATTTGTACTAATAACAATATTTATAAAATAGCAGTTCAATAATGATAAACTCAGAAAATTTGGACATTCTAGTGCCAAATAGCCCAAATTTTCTGAGTTTTAGTCATTTGAACGGATATTTTAAAATACTTACATACATATTTTGTGAATTTTTTTATTTTATGAATTTTTTATTAAATTAAATGTAGTACACATTGTGTTCAATATTTACTTAAATAACATTTTCAAAAGAAGACCTACATATCTCTAAATAGCCGTCTAAACTCAGCAAATTTTACTCTGCAGCTCAAATTTTATTAGTTTTATTTACTTTTGTACAACTATTTTAAAATACTTAGAGACATATTTTGAGAATTTTGTTATTGTAGAAAGTGTAGCACACATTTCTTACTACAGTTTCTTCAATAATTACATTTTTAAAATAGCCGTCTAAAAATGAATATGATTTAGAATTTTTGAGACGTCTCAGAAGCTGACACGTCCACACCGTGGACTGTAGGATGGTTAGAATGACAAAAAAATGTTTTCAGAGCTAATGATGTAAATTCATTATAAATTGATATTAAAATAGAAAAAAATCTAATTAATTTGGGATAGAAGGAATATTCGGTTCGCATCATCCCTAATGCGTGGCCAGAGAATCAGGGTCTTCTCATCAACACGCTCAGCTCTGCTAAATTAGGAATAATATCTTAATATATTCTTATGCGCTCCGTGCACATTGTGTCCGTATCTCACCTCAGTATTCGTTTCATTGCACTAGAGCACCACGTGTCTGGTACGTTAAAAAAGCATTGAAATGCGGTAAGGTGCGTCGTTGAGTATTTTCACTTCACAAAAGATTCGGAACCGTCACATGTACAAAATATCCACCCCTTCCCCGTGGGGAGTACTGCTGTAGCTAGACTGCTAGAGGTTGTTTTTTCTAGTCAAGATGTATATTATTGTGCTGTATACTATTCGTTTATAAATTGTTGTCGTTAAGATAATAACTATAGTTTATTTTTAAACTAGAACTATTGTCTAATGACAACAATTTAAAAACAGTGGGAGCATTATGTAAAGACTGATATTTGACCTTTTTTGTCAAGCTATATTCGTGTGCGTATACTGGTCAGTTCAATCTACTCCGCTTCTTCTTAGGCGTGTCATGCACCTGAGTCTTCTCTCCGTACATTCTCAACTGGAGATTCTCAAAGGCTTCTGACACCGCTTCAACCTGTAACCACAATTCCATTAATGCAACGAGCCAACGAAACAGATTCATTTGACAGTAAGTATAGAAGCTGACTGCATGTTTGCTCACCAACTCGGGCTTCTTAGCATACACCCTCACGATTCTATCTTGATTATAAGCGGGTAGCAAGTGGCTGACCCGGCCATCTGTGATGGGGAACTTCTCACTGCATCCAAAATCCTGGTGCAACAAAAACAATTCTGTTTAAGCATGAAATTTATTGTGAAACTTCTCATTGCATCCAAAATCCTGGTACACGGGAAACCTAGAGTCACATCGATTCACAAATTAACACAACAGAACCATCACCTATCATCATGGGACATTTATTGTGAATTTTTTCACAGGATGACATGACATGGCATGATAATCAACATTTAAGAAACATGAGCTATATTTCAACCTTTCGCAAAAATAAAACATGTCCTATCTTTAGGATAGAAGAGTCCAAAAAAAATATATGTGCTTAAGGTTGCAGACTAGACTCTTACATTCTGTCAACAGCTATAATTACAGCAGTAAGGCAATGGTGATACGTGACTACTCCCTCCTGGTGCAAATTATTTGACGTTTCAGACAATAGAATGAACACAAAATGAACTGATTGATGCTGTCCGGACGTCAATTAAATTGATCGGGAGGGAGTACATCACTCGCATGCAAGCACTGACTGGGGTTCATGGTTCGCATACACACATACACACAGCAGTTCAATCAACATCTCATCGACCAAGCCACAAAAAAAAAATTGAAGAATAAGAAATTACCTTAAAGAACTTGATGCTGGTGAATGGTTATTATGAAGTATGAACAAGGAAAGTAGTAGTTAGAATTTCTACATGTCATACCAAAATCAATAAATAAAGAAAATAACATTCAAATATCGAAAACCTTTCAAGGGGGTTATCTTTTCCACGGGTCAGATCAATCTTAACATTGCTGACTGCAACATCCTCTTCCTTCAGCTGCACTTCTGAAGATTTCTGAAGACAGATGATGAGTCAACAATAAAAAATGATGATTGTTCTTCACAGAAGTTATTTTAACCAACTCAAAACGATAAAACTGTATGCAAACCTGCGAACAAATTATGTCTTGTGCAGTTATATCTTTGAAATGCTCCAGTTTGTCCCTTGGAACAGAATACTGATTGCAAAACTGCAATTCAAGGGAAACATATTAATTTAATATGTCCCACGGAAAGATTAGGTGACGAGTATATCAGCAAAACGCTATTGCTGCATTATACAATTATTCGACCAGGGCAAACAAAAGCTAGATGATAGACCATATCAGTACAATAGCAGACCATGATGTAATGAAGCTCTGAACAGTTTGCAGGATCTCAATGTATAATATTGAATAAAACTCATTAGGTCAATTAAATTTCATGGAAACAACAAAATGTGCAAAAAATCTGAGAGAATAGCATCTCTTGAGTTCTCTACGGCGCACTACCTTAATTGTGTAAAGCATCTAACAGATGACAACAAAATAGCTTAATATAGAAGTGTTCTATTGATAATAGCTGTACTACCTTGTAGAGTTCTCTTCGGCGCACGCGTTGAATGATTTCTTTCGATTTCTTCAGTTCATTGTTAGGAGCAGTTTCAATACTTTTAATGATTGTGTCATCCAACTGGAATTTCAGGAGATCAAAACATAAGATGTATAGCGAAAACAACTAAACATAAGAAAACAACGATGGTTGAAACCAAACCATCCAAAAATCTTCTGGATCATTTGCATGTAGAGATATTCCCAAATAATCATTAGCCTCGATGAGCGCATCCACAAGCATGAGTTCAACAGCCTAGTAATGACGGACTGTTAGAAACACAACCAATACATTATAATTACGGGAGGGCATATACCTGGCGCACAAAAAACAACGGTACTAATCTAAAGACACCAACAGATGAATTGCATCAAAATAAGAATTCACATGTTGGAAATCTAACACATTTTACTTAATCTTAAAGCTTAAAGCAAGGCATGTTGGATTTCTGCTTCTGGTCCCTGATCTTGCTCTGTTCAAGATGCTAAACTTTTCTGTTTGGACAGAACAGCAACCTGACGCAGAACAGAGAAAGTCAGAGGTGCTGGTGCGGTGTGTGAGCAGAGAGATCAGGAGATTGATCTTGAGCTCGGGTTCTGGTATGCACGATCAGAACAGGGGGAGAGGAACTCGCCGGCTCAGAGCAGGGAGGTCTTGATCTAGGCGAGTTGGATGAACTCGCCTAGATGAGTTTTGCCGTGAGGACTATTCCTGGAAGACTTGTTTATTCAAACTCAATTGATGTGATTCTTACAAGGGGAGGCGTAGGGCTGTATAAATAGCCCAGTACAATAGACCCCTAGACTCATAACAGACTAGTTGTGATCAACTCTAACTCCTCTAATTAGGACTCTTCTATATCTATTAGGTAATAGACCTCCTGGGCTCCTAAAACAGGTGCCGGACTGCACCTGGGACTCTATGCTGTTGGCTGCACCCCTGCAGAGTCCAGATTGGACTCTGCAGCTCCTGCTGCGCGCACCCCTGGGTGCCCAGAGTCCAAATTGGACTCCCCTGCCCAGGGCGCCGCCGCACAAGGGGGCCAGACCAGGGTCACCTGACAAGGCAAATTTAAAGAATACCTGGTGTCAGAACACCTATGATACAGTACTATATGGATCTATATAGACCTTTACTGTATGGATTCAAAATCTAATTTAAACGACCATATACAGTGGTCCAGGAAATTCCAGCCAGGGGTTGCATTTGAGTCATTGGTTTAGAAGCAACACAATTATCCAAAGCTGAACTTACTAATTATTTATTGGTTACTGTTGACTGATGTAACTTTCTATACATGAATAAAACCAAGCTATGTTGAAATCTGAAATGCAAGGCAGTCTAGTCATCTGTACCTTAACTTTGGCATGGGTGTAGACAGTCCGATGCAAGTCAGCGCGCGTTGTAAACAACTTATGGACACTCAGGTCTATAGTTCCCAATGAGGCATCATAAGTCACAATGCCCTTAAAAGAACAAGATAAATAGCACATGTAAAGTTTAAAGTGTAACAATGATAAAAACCACCTACAATCTTTGGCGGGGTAGCATATTTCGTCACCCATCACTCGCATGCCCTCTGTCAACCTGCAGGAAGAATAAAAGGGCAATATGTATTCACGGGATGTAATAATGATTGCAACTTGCGCTCAAAAAAATAATGATTGCAACTAGCAAAATAAAAACATCAATCTGAGTTTACAGTACAAAGACAACACATGCTGCATATTCCAAAGCCTATAAATTTATGTGCAATCGTTTAGACAAGACTCATGTTTCCTAACTTCAGTGTTGCTAACAAGATACCACTGAAAGAAACCAATAAAGCAAGAATCATGATAGCTACCAATTTCCTAACATGTTTCCAGTTATGTGCTACAGTCCTCCCAATAAAATATGAAGGAAGCCCTCTCGAAAAAGAAAAGACAAGAAAAAATGCTAAAACATTTCCATGGGCCATACTAGGACTACAGCTTGACCAAATAAATTAAAAAATAAGTCAAACACCTTGACACCCTCACAGCTTCTTACACGTTGAGGCGAAATATTTTTCAAAGGCCAATTACACTAATTCTCAAATTCCTATTTCTAAACTAACAGGGCCGGAAGCAAGAAGAGTTTGACACAGGCACAAGCAAAATTGGAACATACCTCCAATACTGGAAATTACAACCGAGCCCGCATGCTCTGCAATCTCGGCCAATGTAATCGAACCTGCATATTTATTCTACCTTATAGCATGACTAGACATTGGCAGAAATTACTATGGGTGTATAGCCGGAAAGGTAAAAAGTTCAATTCAAAGATCCCCCTTACTTGTCAACATCAATACCATTTCGACCATTAGCAACAATGTCATAAAGAAAGTGCTTCTCCTTTGCACTCTGTGGATAATAGTATATAAGTTTGAATCAGCCAAAAGTAAAACAATACATTCTAAATATATACAGATAGATAACTTAGATGGTACCCAAGAACATGAGAAGTACCTTTGTCGTGGCAAACTTAGAGCTGGCTATTATCATCTCCTGTAGAACACATATTTTTTTTTTTAAAACCGAGTAGAACACATATTTTAAATAAAATAAAGTTAGGTAGAGCTTCTAAATACACATTTTGATGTACTGTAACATGCTATATGCTATCGAACTTCATGTTCAACCTCCCACGTTTTTCTCTTTCTCCCCCCTCTATATTTTCTCGCATAAGTTCTAGACCCCCCCCCCCCCCAGTTATCAATTATTATAAACATAACAATCAGGTTAAACTGAATTCTCAAATATTGACAAGTGGCTTCAAAAGTCTATTTTAATGGGAAAAAAAAAAGGATACATCCAGTTGATTTTTGTTACTCATTAGTATAAATCACACTAGAGCTGAAAGAAAATGCAGGTTACCTTGATCATTTTAAGGTAATCAGCTTCAATATCAATTGCATGCTTGTCAACAATACTGTCCAACAGCAGTATAGACATCTGTTCGTGGGACCTGAATGAAGAAAACATTGCAAAAGCAATTAAGAGACCAGCCAGTCATAATATAGATTTAACATGGTTACACGCATGTCTCGATAAGTGGTGGAAGGAACGTGCCATACTATATCACGAACACAAATGCATGACAAAGAAATGGTCCAGCATGTGTGTATAACAAACAACAACAAAGCCTCTTAGTGCCAACCAAGTTGGAGTAGGCTAGAGATGAAACCCACAAAAGAACTAACATGAAAAGTTGAAGGATGGAAATGAAAGCATGTTTGCACAAACAGCATGGAACTTAATTCAGTTGTCAAAAGGCACAAGTCCTCAGACCCAAATAGCGTTCACTATAAGTTATAACAAATGGAGGACAACGCACATGCATACATG